>JAZAYU010000468.1:5000-324538 GCA_038501625.1 Corbicula japonica
ACAAGCATATGACTACTGGCAGGATCAACCAGGTAGCTACTCTGCGAGTGCATTTCGCCCGGCCGTCCGGTCGACTCGCTGCGGAGACACCGCGAGGGGTGGAGCTCCGGCTCGCCGCCGTCCGGCCGCCATTCCGAAGGGCGTGCCGCCCGGTCGGAGGTGTGCTGCTGCTGGCACAACGGTCTTGCCGCCCGAGCGCGCTGGGGGGTTCTGTGGTGCAGGACCCGGCTCTGGGCGGCGGAGGGTCGCGCTCTGCCCCTCTCGGGGAGGCGGACCACGCGGTCGCGGGCGCCCATTGCTGGGAACGGGCGCCCGGCCGCTGACTGGCGTTCGCCGTCGAAGTACCCGGTGAACCGGGATCGACTCGCAGGACTCGTCCGGCTCGGTTACAAGCGGAATCGAGCGGCCCACGCTAAGCTTCTCGAGACCCGGCCGGCAAAGCCGACCACGTTCAGTGCGCAGCGAGCACGAGCTGGAGAGGCCACGATTGCGGGAATGCCCAGAAGGCAAGCGCAAGGGGGGCGTCACAGCCGCTGGAGACCACGATTGCAGATGCACGAAGGCAGCGCAAGGGGCGTCACAGCCGCTCGGCGTCTTTGTTGCCAGTACCAAGGGTTGGGCGGCCGTGGCGAGGAGCTCCCCGAAGGAAGATTCCGACCCGCCTGCTGCCCGGTCTTTCCGACGGCTGGCATTCCTCGGTGCGGCACGGTACTAGGGTCCCCGATGCAGGGCCTTTTCTGCGCGTGCCGTATCTCTCCCGTACATCGTTTGCGAGACGACATGACGAGAGAGTCCTCGGTTTGCCACGTCGGGCCGACGACTGACGTTAGACGGCCGTGGCGGGGAGCTCCCGAAAGGAAGATTCCGACCCGCCTGCTGCCCGGTCATTCCGACGATTGGCATTCCTCGGTGCGGCACGGTACTAGGGTCCCCGATGCAGGGCCTGTTCTGCGCGTGCCGTATCTCTCCCGTACATCGTTTGCGAGACGACCTGACGAGAGAGTCCTCGGTTTGCCATGTCGGCCGGGGGCCGTCCGTCAATTCCATTTGTAGCGAATATCCAAGCCGAAGCTCCGATACGCGGCCTCTACTGGGGATTTCTGCATAGCAGGTCCTTTTCGAAAGTCGCCTCTCTCACCGTACTACCGCCGAAACGTTTCCAAGCGAGAGAGCCCTCTACACCTATAGTCACAGCGATTAAAATGTGGGTACCGTCCTGACAGGGTGACCGTGTCGACATTTCACCATCATGACCATTATCTAGGAATATGGGCCGCGGCCCGCCTCTCACCCGTTTTTCTGCCAAGAGATGCTTTCACCGAGTTCAGGCCGGCTTTGGCCTCTGGCAGGGCATTCGGCGGACTGAAGCGTCTCCGGCTTTTCCACGGGTCTCGGCCCAGAGCAACCCTCTCCGAACTCAGGCCGGCGCCGGCCTCTTGCACGGCATTCGGCGGAGTGAAGCGCCGTGCTCGGTCCCCGGGCCTCCCGCCCGCAGTCCAGGTGCTTACGCTGACGGGGACGTCCGGCCTAGCAACCTCCAACGTTAAGCCATTCACTCTAGGGGAGCTCCGGCCTGGTGAAAAAATCACCCCATCCTACCAGCAGCTCTCCCTACATATAGTCACAGCGATTAAAATGTGGGTATCGACATGACATGGCTTCATTGTGGACATTTCACCATCATGACCATTATCTAGGAATATGGGCCGCGGCCCGCCCGTATTTCGGCCAAGAGATGCTTCCACCGAATTCAGGCCGGCTTTGGCCTCTGGCAGGGCATTCGGCGGACTGAAGCGTCTTCGGCTTTTCCCCGGATCTCGGCCCAGAGCAACTCTCTCCGAACTCAGGCCGGCGCCGGCCTCTTGCACGGCATTCGGCGGACTGAAGCGTCTTCGGCTTTTCCCCGGATCTCGGCCCAGAGCAACTCTCTCCGAACTCAGGCCGGCGCCGGCCTCTTGCACGGCATTCGGCGGACTGAAGCGTCTTCGGCTTTTCCCCGGATCTCGGCCCAGAGCAACTCTCTCCGAACTCAGGCCGGCGCCGGCCTCTTGCACGGCATTCGGCGGACTGAAGCGTCTTCGGCTTTTCCCCGGATCTCGGCCCAGAGCAACTCTCTCCGAACTCAGGCCGGCGCCGGCCTCTTGCACGGCATTCGGCGGAGTGAAGCGCCCTGCTCGCTCCGCGGCCTCTCGCCCGCAGTCCAGGGGACCTCCGGCCCAGCAACCTCCAACGTCAAGCCACTCAATCTAGGGGAGCTCCGGCCAAGTGAAAATTTCACCCCCTCCGACCAGCAGCTCTCCCTACATATAGTCACAGCGATTAAAATGTGGGTAGCGACTTGAACTTGCCTGAATGGAATGTGGGTAGCGTCGATAGGCGATAGGCCGAGAGACCGGTGAGTTCTCGGTCGGCGAAGTTTTCGCAAAATCGACTAAGTGTCATGACGCTACCCACACTTTCATCTGATGTCCACATTTAATTCACGATGTGGGTAGCGTCCAGGAGCCCCGCGCGGACCGGGGACGTTCGGCCTAGCAAGCGCCCGCGTCAGGCCTCTCATTCTAGCGGGGCTGCGGCCTAGTGAAAATTTCACCCTTTCCCGGCCTTTCCGCTCCCCACATATAGTCACAGCGATTAAAATGTGGGTAGCGACATGAACATGTCTTCACAGAATGTGGGTAGCGTCGATAGGCCGAGAGACCGGGCAGTTCTCGGTCCGTGAAATTTTCGCAAAATCGACTAAGTGTATTGACGCTACCCACACTTTCATCCAATGTCGACATTTAATTCACGGTGTGGGAAGCGTCCAGGAGCCCGGCGAGGACCGGGGACCTTCGGCCTGGCAAGCGCCCGCGTCAGGCCTGTCATTCTAGCGGTGCTTCGGCCAAGTGAAAATTTCACCCTTCCCCGCCTTTCCGCTCCCCTACATATAGTCACAGCGATTAAAATGTGGGTAGCGACCTGAACTTGTCTTCACAGAATGTGGGTAGCGTCGATAGGCCGAGAGACCGGGCAGTTCTCGGTCCGTGAAATTTTCGCAAAATCGACTAAGTGTATTGACGCTACCCACACTTTCATCCAATGTCGACATTTAATTCACGGTGTGGGAAGCGTCCAGGAGCCCGGCGAGGACCGGGGACCTTCGGCCTGGCAAGCGCCCGCGTCAGGCCTGTCATTCTAGCGGTGCTTCGGCTTAGTGAAAATTTCACCCTTCCCCGCCTTTCCGCTCCCCTACATATAGTCACAGCGATTAAAATGTGGGTAGCGACCTGAACTTGTCTTCACAGAATGTGGGTAGCGTCGATAGGCCGAGAGACCGGGCAGTTCTCGGTCCGTGAAATTTTCGCAAAATCGACTAAGTGTATTGACGCTACCCACACTTTCATCCAATGTCGACATTTAATTCACGGTGTGGGAAGCGTCCAGGAGCCCGGCGAGGACCGGGGACCTTCGGCCTGGCAAGCGCCCGCGTCAGGCCTGTCATTCTAGCGGTGCTTCGGCCAAGTGAAAATTTCACCCTTCCCCGCCTTTCCGCTCCCCTACATATAGTCACAGCGATTAAAATGTGGGTAGCGACCTGAACTTGTCTTCACAGAATGTGGGTAGCGTCGATAGGCCGAGAGACCGGGCAGTTCTCGGTCCGTGAAATTTTCGCAAAATCGACTAAGTGTATTGACGCTACCCACACTTTCATCCAATGTCGACATTTAATTCACGGTGTGGGAAGCGTCCAGGAGCCCGGCGAGGACCGGGGACCTTCGGCCTGGCAAGCGCCCGCGTCAGGCCTGTCATTCTAGCGGTGCTTCGGCCAAGTGAAAATTTCACCCTTCCCCGCCTTTCCGCTCCCCTACATATAGTCACAGCGATTAAAATGTGGGTAGCGACCTGAACTTGTCTTCACAGAATGTGGGTAGCGTCGATAGGCCGAGAGACCGGGCAGTTCTCGGTCCGTGAAATTTTCGCAAAATCGACTAAGTGTATTGACGCTACCCACACTTTCATCCAATGTCGACATTTAATTCACGGTGTGGGAAGCGTCCAGGAGCCCGGCGAGGACCGGGGACCTTCGGCCTGGCAAGCGCCCGCGTCAGGCCTGTCATTCTAGCGGTGCTTCGGCCAAGTGAAAATTTCACCCTTCCCCGCCTTTCCGCTCCCCTACATATAGTCACAGCGATTAAAATGTGGGTAGCGACCTGAACTTGTCTTCACAGAATGTGGGTAGCGTCGATAGGCCGAGAGACCGGGCAGTTCTCGGTCCGTGAAATTTTCGCAAAATCGACTAAGTGTATTGACGCTACCCACACTTTCATCCAATGTCGACATTTAATTCACGGTGTGGGAAGCGTCCAGGAGCCCGGCGAGGACCGGGGACCTTCGGCCTGGCAAGCGCCCGCGTCAGGCCTGTCATTCTAGCGGTGCTTCGGCCAAGTGAAAATTTCACCCTTCCCCGCCTTTCCGCTCCCCTACATATAGTCACAGCGATTAAAATGTGGGTAGCGACCTGAACTTGTCTTCACAGAATGTGGGTAGCGTCGATAGGCCGAGAGACCGGGCAGTTCTCGGTCCGTGAAATTTTCGCAAAATCGACTAAGTGTATTGACGCTACCCACACTTTCATCCAATGTCGACATTTAATTCACGGTGTGGGAAGCGTCCAGGAGCCCGGCGAGGACCGGGGACCTTCGGCCTGGCAAGCGCCCGCGTCAGGCCTGTCATTCTAGCGGTGCTTCGGCCAAGTGAAAATTTCACCCTTCCCCGCCTTTCCGCTCCCCTACATATAGTCACAGCGATTAAAATGTGGGTAGCGACCTGAACTTGTCTTCACAGAATGTGGGTAGCGTCGATAGGCCGAGAGACCGGGCAGTTCTCGGTCCGTGAAGTTTTCGCAAAATCGACTAAGTGTCATGACGCTACCCACACTTTCATCTGATGTCCACATTTAATTCACGATGTGGGTAGCGTCCATGAGCCCCGCGCGGACCGGGGACGTTCGGCCTAGCAAGCGCCCGCGTCAGGCCTCTCATTCTAGCGGGGCTGCGGCCTAGTGAAAATTTCACCCTTTCCCGGCCTTTCCGCTCCCCACATATAGTCACAGCGATTAAAATGTGGGTAGCGACATGAACATGTCTTCACAGAATGTGGGTAGCGTCGATAGGCCGAGAGACCGGGCAGTTCTCGGTCCGTGAAATTTTCGCAAAATCGACTAAGTGTATTGACGCTACCCACACTTTCATCCAATGTCGACATTTAATTCACGGTGTGGGAAGCGTCCAGGAGCCCGGCGAGGACCGTGGACCTTCGGCCTGGCAAGCGCCCGCGTCAGGCCTGTCATTCTAGCGGTGCTTCGGCTTAGTGAAAATTTCACCCTTCCCCGCCTTTCCGCTCCCCTACATATAGTCACAGCGATTAAAATGTGGGTAGCGACATGAACATGTCTTCACAGAATGTGGGTAGCGTCGATAGGCCGAGAGACCGGGCAGTTCTCGGTCCGTGAAATTTTCGCAAAATCGACTAAGTGTATTGACGCTACCCACACTTTCATCCAATGTCGACATTTAATTCACGGTGTGGGAAGCGTCCAGGAGCCCGGCGAGGACCGGGGACCTTCGGCCTGGCAAGCGCCCGCGTCAGGCCTGTCATTCTAGCGGTGCTTCGGCTTAGTGAAAATTTCACCCTTCCCCGCCTTTCCGCTCCCCTACATATAGTCACAGCGATTAAAATGTGGGTAGCGACCTGAACTTGTCTTCACAGAATGTGGGTAGCGTCGATAGGCCGAGAGACCGGGCGGTTCTCGGTCCGTGAAGTTTTCGCAAAATAGTATCCTTGACAATATATACGAAGGCCTTTATATAGGAAAAGGCCTTTATAACGGAGGCCTTTATATGGTATAAAAAACACCCTAACCCTACTTAGAGCTGGCTATCGATAACTAGACAGTCATGTAATACTAACTGAAATGGAAAATGAAAACTGTTATATATGCTTGGCTTCCGTGTATTTACATTAGTAAGTTTCAGCCTGAAATAACTGAAATGTTGCAATTTGTAAACATAATCTATAATTCTTTAACGCATGTAAGTAAAGCCGTCGAGGTAATGACCGACTAGCTATTTGGAAGATAACACTTATTTTAATACGAAATAAGGATATCCGCCATTTTTACTATTTGAGATAATTCTTTAAATTTAAAATACAGGTTTATGAAGTAAAGTATAGCATGACTACCAAGCAGTTTCGCAATTAGAAGATTGCCTTGTTGTTTTAGGAACCTTTGTTGTTCAATAATAAATGTAAAGATTCGTATGCAATAAAATATGAGACCAGCATGATAAAACTTTGCTAACTTAAGCATATATTGACCGTCATGCGCACACCCATGATCGTTTGAGATGGATCAAACATTGGTACTGTTTGCTTGTGTAAATTCTGAGTGTCTACTTGGGATGTGTTTTTTATGCATCTCTATTACTGCCCAAATAATACTTATCAAACCGAACCTGCAATATTTTCATATTTGCCTGTTTCGTGGCTTTCAAAGTTCCATTTTCATCAATTTAACTTTTAAATTAAAATGTACAATTCAAGTGACATACCACAAATGTGTGCTAAATGATGTGGTCTTTGTAGAAAACATCATCCATGTTCTACAGCAGCTCTATCTGCTTCTGCTGAAAGTCTGTAAATATATTAAATAGTTTGACAAATTCCTTTGAGAACTACGTTTTTATTGGGAAATATATAGGGTAACACTTATATCGTATACGACTTTTAACATGGCAATAAGATGCATACACATTAAGCCTACATGCGCAGATAGTACATCATTACTTAAAAGTCAAAACAAAACCATGTGGAAATGAACATGATCCAAATGCACATGTGCAATCTACAACAAGGTTCTAGGGTGCACAGACCACAAGCCCCAACATGTTCTTATATGAACAAGCAAGTACAAGTTGTCTTAATGAATTAACTTCAGCTAACCCATCACCTCAACAATGTTGCATGCACACAAATATATAAAACATAAGACGATAAAAGTATTGTAAACATTGTTCAACTATCTGGAATTCGTTTAAAGCATCTAACGTGATACATGTACACCATTAACAGACCAAATCTGCTATAGATACTTGCAAATGTACTAAATACTGATAAAACGATTACAAGATAAAACGTGTATAACATTGTCGGTGTGTATGTACGAGTTTAAAGAAGCTATGATGTTCTAGTTGCTTTGATGATCTTAATCTATTGCAATTTGCTAAAAGCAGTCAGCTCTGTCGTCTCAAGGCAACACAAGTCCACTGACTGTTTATAAGTTATTAGAATACTGTCTATTTAAGTGTTCACAAAGAATTTCACTTAAAATAATAATTTCCAGTTTTACATCCCGGAAATACAGTCATTATAAGTAACATTATACAGACCTTATACAAATCCCGTTTATCTATATATATCTATATTTTATCTATATATATCTATATTTAAAGAGAACGGCCAATAAGACTCATAACTTAATATTATGCTTTCTATATTTACAGTGTTTACACCGACATAATTCATCAGTCACTAGCAGCTTAAGATAATTAAGACTGTAGTTTATAAAACGATCTATCTCAAAATTGTCCATAACAAAAGTTTTTTTTTTCTAAGATATTACATGTAGTAGAGTCATAATATGGCAAACGTCAACATATAATATGACAATATATTTACCGTGCACGTCTTGTTATATGGAAGCGTCACAGATATAGATAGTCGAGCTCATGTTGTGAATCAGCTAAAAACCAGCTCGACCTTTCAAATTCCACTGTTCATCTATTACCATACACAAGACATATTCCAAATCTCTCAGCCGCTATGTAATGCTCGTCTGATTCCAGACGTAAAATAGCTCATCGGCACTGAAAAGGACAAAACCTTCTCAAATTATGATGATATAAACCTCTTTAATGATAATGCATTGTCAGAAGCTGGGGCCAAATTAGCGGCCATTATTAGCGAAAAGCCGACGAATATAGCCATCATGTGTATAATTGTAGCACTTGTTTGAGCTTGTTCATGGGCAGTAATGGAAATGCATATTACTGCACACGTCGCCTAACACGGGTTGAGCGCAACTCAATATTTACACCAATAAACAATACAATTTCGATCCATCTTAAACGATGGTATGCATATAGCAGTGAACATGGAACCTTCAATGTGGTATTTTCAGATTAATACCATTTCATGTAGAATTAGTGAAGAACAATATGCAATCATCGTGCAAAGATAATGTAAATTTCGGTTGAAAAAAAAGTTACTTTTATTTAGACATATTGAGCATCGGAATATACAGCTACGCCCATCATGATATTTATCCCTGTGCTTCTCAATATCGCCTCGTGATAAATCCTGCGATATATCACTGGCGGCTATTTTGTATTTCATAATATGATATTGAAAAACGATGTATCTCATACATGTAGCAGTTCGCTTAAACAATGGTTAATTTAAAATATAATTAAAACATAAAGTGTATTTACCGAAATTTCTGAGTCCTTTTACTGTTTAATTTTCTATCTCGCCTGTCTCCCTTTATCGTTGGCTGGCTGCGATATATCACTGGTGGCCATTTTTATTTCATAATTTGACAATAAAACTCGGTTCATAACAGTTTGCTTAAAGAATGGATAATTTAAAATATAATTAAAATACAGTGTATTTATCGAAATTGCTGAGTCCATGTCTAGCACTGCTATCCTCCCTTTAAATTTCTGTTTCGCCTGTCTCTCTTTAGCGTTGGTTTAATCAAGTTGTATTAACTGTCCGGCGAGGCTCATTATATACACATTTATCACATCATCAAGTGGTTATTATCTATCATATTTAATATACACATGACCAAATCTGGTCGACATTAATTTTAAACCCTGTCCAAAAAGAAGTATATCACGTTACTGAAGCTGACCGATTTGTTAAGGGAGACCTTGTATGAGTAACACTATCAGTCACCGCTTTAGAGATACAGAGCTTGTTCTCAAAATGGACTGCTTGCAAACAACGCCAATCATGAGTTCAAGCGATGTTTGAGATTATAAGCTGGTACAAATTTTAGCTTTCCAAAAAGCTAGTCGGTCATTAGCACAACCTTTTAAGAAGACGGCACAAAAGTTTAAACTTTAAGCCACTTGAAATTAAAGCGCTTTATATTTATTGGATGTCATACAAAAATATAAGTTTATTTATAGGTATTCCTTCTTTCGAAGGAGATGTATTTAAGCAGGTGATAAAACTAACCCTGTTTGCAAACAAAATAATTCACCTGAAGGTAAACCGAAATTGAAAAGTTTATCAAACACTATTTTGTGTCACAAAGTGTTAGAAAGCAACGATAATCAAGCTGTATAATACCAAAAGCTTCAGAATATGTTTAAAAAAACAAAGTTTTTCACTGTCACAGAGTGGGAGAGAAAAAATGTTCACACAGTCTGGCCGGGACTTACTGGTATAACATTGCTCTTTCTGATCTAGAATAATTTCGTTAGAATGTTGGTATTTACTTAGAATGTCTTATGACTTCCAATAACAAACAAACGCGTTAATTTCAAATTTGCCTAAAGTATGCACTTCAGCGCCGTCTTTGTTTGTTAAAAGAGTTATGCTAATGACCGACTAGCTTTTTGGAAAGCATAATTTTGTTTTGTCTATTATTGACAGTTTCATGACTCGATTTGAAACTTCCGCAAAAATATGTGTTTTCGCATGTTACAAAGATTATTTTGTAGCTTCAAAACCAAATTAAAACTTTGGAAAGCTAAAACTTGTATTGTCTATTAGTCAGTTTCATGACCCGATTAAAGATTCCTGCAAAAATGTGTGTTCTGATGTTTGAATGATACTTTTTACATGCAAAACATTATAAAACTTTAATAACCAGTTGAGTGGCCAAATGCAAGATTACAGTTTAGCAAACTTATCAAAAGTAATGACGAATGTAATCCATATCGAGCTAGCTTAAACATGAAAAACGTTCCCCGTGATACCCCTGTCCCCGAGTTTCACAAAATGCTTCAGAAGTTCGTAGATAATAAAATAAAGCAAAATAATTAGCTAATCTCTGTTCAGTGCTCTCTACACATTGTAGTTGCTAATAGAGTCATAAGCTGTACATCTTTTGTTAATCAAACACAGTATACATTTACTTGACAAAATCCATGTATATATTTATTGTTCTTCGTCGGAAATATCTTTATGAGTAATAAGCCTAGCTGATCAGAAGCTGGAGAGAGGATTTAAGAATAGGTACAGACTCCATATATGACGTCGTTTAACATCCAATAAGAGGCCTCTAGGTTTTCATAGATAACGACTGAGTAAGTCTATCCATAAATAACGACTTAGTAAGAGTCTACTTTTCTAAACTATCCGTTCCGTCTGGTCCGTGAACTTTGCTTTACATCTCTGTTAACCGGTGTTCAGGTAGAAAGCTCAAGTTTGGTCCATTATAATATGTCGGTCATCAGGATGACCGACAATTAAGGAAAACAAGTAAAATATGTAGACCAGGTAATGCTCACAAGGCTAGCATCAGGACACAGTCAAGAAGGAGGAAGAATATTAAAACCAAAGTCTTCTCTTTATCATGATGATGTAATATTGTTCATTTATACGAGACTTCTGTATCTTTGCTTACAATTATAAATCTGGGAATACAAATTTTGTTTTCTTAAAAAACAAACAAATGGACGATCTGCGCTTTCCTGTGCGACAAATTATTGTACAACGTTACTTATGGGAGATGCAGCTTGTAGCTTGCTCTGATTATGTATGTAAGGATTGCAAAATAGTGAAGTGTAACAATTGTAAAACTCTTACCAATGCTAAGATGTTGGCATTCTTGTCAGTACAAAATCAGTCACCGGCGCCACATACGACGTAATAACGTCCAGCGCATTCATTCTGTTTCCAGTAGGTGGCTTGGTTACAATACGTGCTCGTCTTAGGTGCTGTGGTCATGGCGGTGCTGAATCTATGTCCAATCTGATATTATGTCGGTTAAATGTAATATCCCTTCGGCTCAATTTATTTTGAAGGCCAAGTTTATGCATATCTTTTGTCGTGTCTAGACCGCTATAACCATCGGCAAGTATATATGTACATGTACCTATGAATATTCTAAAATAGTGTTCACGTGTCATTGCTTGCTGTTCCCATAACTGTGTAGCAAACTGTACTCTGTACATAGCTTTTTTGCATGACATATACATGTACTTAAATGGTCTGCTAAATAATCATATTTATCTTGTTGTATCAGCCTGTCATAATACAGATTATACACTTAACCGTATTTAAATCACACCTTACAATGTGATGCTTATCCAGCCGAGTTCCACTCTACGACCGAGCAGAGGATACAAAGAAAGTGAATAACAGCGCTACGATGATTTCGCTAGGGATTTTCTGCAATCAAATATGTTGCATATATTTTAGTGTGGTATTTGTCCTATAGTCCCTGAAGAATGTACACGCAGTAAAAAATCCCAACCGAAATATGTCCAAAAATAATTGATTGTTATTAATAATAAAATAAATCTGAAGTTGTCATATTTAGACATTTTGGTGATAAACAAATAGCAACAGGTTCTGCAATAAAAGTAAATGTGTTACTGGTACCTTTCAGAATAAAATAACCTGTGAATGATCCCTCCAAATATCTAGTCTACATTCAGAGTAACAGCGCTTTAGGTGGTAACGCCCAGGTTTCATTTTTCGTTGTTTGTGGTAAAAGGTCCCCCCGTACATACTGTTATCAGTAAATAATCGGTTTGGGGTGTTTGTCGTGCGGCGATTATTACGTTTATCAAGGTTATCCGATCAACCTGTTTGGGGTGTGTGTCGTGCGGCGATTATTACGTTTATCAGGGTTATCTGATCAACCTGTTTGGGGTGTGTGTCGTGCGGTGATAATTACGTTTATCAAGGTTATCTGATCAACCTGTTTGGGGTGTGTGTCGTGCGGCGATTATTACGTTTATCAGGGTTATCTGATCAACCTGTTTGGGGTTTGTCCCGGTCAGCTCAATACATAGCGTAATAGACACTGCATGGCTAGGCGCTGTCACCGTAAGGGTTTGTTCCCCAGTAGCGACTGATCAACCTGTTTGGGGTGTGTCCCGGTTAGCTCAATACAAAGCGTAATAGACACTGCATGGCTAGGCGCTGTCACCGTAAGGGTTTGTTCCCCAGTAGGGGCACTACATGGCTAGGCGCTGTCACCGTAAGGGTTTGTTCCCCAGTAGGGGCAATATCATTTATAAATCCATGCACTCGTTTTCTGTCTACTTCTTCGCTGCGTGGGAGGGGGCTTGGTCTTCTGGTAGTGGCCATTCCTGCATTTTTCACATTTTTAAAACTAATACAGATGTTTGTAGTTGTCCCAACGTTGATACAAGCTGGAACAAAAGTACACATGTTCATATCTTACGAAACTTAGCTACAACTATTGTTATCAACACAACATAGCTGCAGCTATTAAATATAACGAAACCTAGCAACATATATTGTTACTTTCGAAACAGACCTAAAGCTATCAATACCGACGAAAAAAGCACCAGAGAGTGTTACCAACGACATTTCTACAGCTATTAATACCAGCCAACAAAATATAGCTACAGTAATGATACATATGCAACATAACTCGAGCTAACTTACGAAGCATTGCTTATTTAAAATATAAAAAAAACACTGGAATACACTGCATATTTTGCGGACTTTAGATAAAGATAATTTACAGCTCTAGAATTATTTTTATTACCGTTTACTTTCTGCTTTCTGTTTCGATTCTTTAGGCGTTGAATTAGCTGAAGTAACTATTAACACCAACCACAATGTATTTTAATAAATATGTTGACAAATCAGTTAATATCTCTTTGTTGCATCAACACAATAAGGGTTGCAGTCTGGTAGCTTGGTTGTGTTCCGAACTTTTTTTGTTGTATTGCAGAAAATTATATACACTATATATTAAACAATGCCCCCTTACGCTGGCATATACTTTAGTGGTATATATTGCATATATATTTCTTTTAGAATTGTAAGAGTTAGGTAAAACTTTGCTTCTGCAGTATGGTAAGCACGCTTCATGTATTCAGAATTTACACCAAGTCGCTTATTTTAAGGCATACAAAGCCACGTTTTCTGTTAATATCGTCATGCGAAAACAAGTGGAAGAAAATAAAAAGTATTGACTTGACAAATGAATATTACAGACAATAACGAAATCGAGAGCAAATGCATGTAAATCATGCAGATTGGTTTTACATTAGGGAAACTAGTACTTTCATACACATTATTTTGGAGATAAGTAGCGTTGGGCAGGACAAAACTTTTTTTCCAGTGACCTTAGTTATGAATGCAACAAAATGTGACTGAAAAATCACCTTTAAATCTGTCTTAATTCCTCCGTGTTGTAAATATCTGGGCTAGTCCTAAATTAAAGAAACAAGGTAACTATAACCTATAAATGAACTTGTATGTGGACCTCTTAATTGGTGACAGGTGATAACAATCTACATATAAAAGTCGCTGAATCTGGTTCATTGATAACACAATTGTACGTCCAGTTGGTTGTGCAAACACTGCACTACATGTTGGACTCCGAGTAGAGCAGAACATTTAACCGATGGGGACAAGAGTAAAAGCACTGTTAGGCCAAAGTAAAGAAATCATGTATACAAACATAACACTCATAATAATGGTAATACATGTAATACGTGGAGGAAATACAATTTATCTATCTCCTGAATTCCAGATAGAGGCTTATAAATATCTAGTCTAGATCATCTAGACGTTCTGTCATTGATCAGTGTCACTCTGATCTAACGAACGTCTGGTGACATTGCTACATAAGAAGTCTGGTATGGTAAATAAATCCAAAATCAATCGCTATTTCTAATGAAATTAGTTAACAGTGCTTTAACCGTATATATCTTCCACACTGGGCAAAGTGAAATTTAGGTAATATGACATCAAGCTACAAAATCAGGTATATGTTTTTTTCAAACAAAGGGCGTTTAAGTACTCGCATACCTGATTTTACATAAATGAATGCAATGGTACGCCGTTGCTGCCTCTTCGTGATCACGGTATTAGACTGTCACGTTGTATGCTATGGCAGTTGTCATCGTAAGTGTGATTGATTAAAAAGGGAAGAATATCAAATTCATCCTAAAGGAAAAAAATGATGTTCCATCAAACTGCATAAATAAATCTTATTATTGTATGTTAATTTTTTTGTACCTTAAGAAAAGTTAGAACAGTAAAGAAAAATAGTTTGACTTCACAAAAATCCCTAAATTTTCAGCCAAACACATAAAACAAAGCACCACTTAACATCAATGAGTTACTACATGTAACAACACTATCTAAGATCATTTTGTCTAACACATGTTTACAGCAAGAAGTATTTGTAAAAGTGTGTTTGGCCTTTCATGTCATGGTAGCGAAAATTGATGACAAAATTAAAATTGTTGATTTCTCTATAAATAATTAAAAGCTCTTTTAAAGAATCTTATATATTGTCAGTATCATTTTGATCATGCGGGCATTTGAACATTTTTTGTTTTGCGATGCTTCGTTTTTGTGTTTGATTGCAAATAGAATCTTAGGGATTTTCAAGCTTTAACTATTTTTTACTGTTCTCAAATTAAAGGTAAAGGTATGTGTTTAAAGTCTGTTATTACTTAACGTATTCAACCGACTTTCACCTGTACCCCCCGATCATGGGATACAAGTTGTCCGTTATGAGTCGGCGCCGGAGGAAGCCACGGAACATTGGCCTATATTCCTCACATGTACCCATTTATACAACTAGGTGGAGAGGAGCAACGAAGGCTTTATTTCCTGCTCAAGGAAATAAGCGGCCTGACTGAGGCTCGAACCCGGGATCCCTCGATCCCTAAGCGAGCGCTCTACCACTGGAAAACCGCTTACTTAACAAGTTTTAATTGTCTTAACACTTTTGTCTGTTAGTAATTGGGAATTTTATAGATTTTTTAAAAATTTAATCTAAATGTTTTGACTGTGAAATGTTTCTAAGGTCGCATTAAGAGTATGCCAAAGAATTTCAAAGTTACCTTAAGAAATGTAACAAATGGTTGTAGGGCAAAGCTTTTCACTTCAGACGTGATTTTGATCAAAAACGGTCCAAATTTAGAGAAAAAAAGATCTTATTGAAATGATTTTATTCTAAAATATTTCTAAGGATGAAATAATGTAACTACTAGTATTGTGATTGCAACGTCTGTATAAACTTTTCATCAGATCTCGTGGTAACCGCAGAACCCAGCTTACTGGAACACGCTTGTGTGCGCAATAACACAGTTAAAAAGTGCGAGTCGCCGTATTATTTGTATTTTCGATTCCAGCAGGGCGACAGTCTGAAAAACAGTTTTCACGAGACAACAACGGCGTTCAATACTAATATCCTAATTACGAGCCTCGTTTTGGAGTGTCTGGTTTTTTAACGAACAATGTCTTCAGACGTACTGATCACTTTTTGCGAAATCAGAGCGTCTAAATGATTGAGACTAATAAATATCACATCACGATCTCGTTCCTCGCTTCTTTTGCATGTAAAAAATCACTGATTGCAATTAAAACTCTTTCCGAGATATTCTTCCGATGTGTATACTGAGCAAAACTTCCACATCGTCACTCGAAATATGCCTTCTTTTTCTGTATTTTGCTTCAAGTGAATCAACACCTCTGTAATAAAAGTTTCGGAGAAAACATCCTTCACTACAATATTCCGGTGCCATTAGGGTTTTGATCAGTTCACAAGGGCAAAGTGTTGCATGCAATTTTAATGCATGAATTTGTATTAATTTGTATGCTACAGCTTTGTTTTCGTCAGACCATGAACATGTAAGTAGAACACACTCTCTTACCAGAATGTTTAAAGAGCGTTAATAAAACAAATGCAGACACGTGAACAGCGAAGAAACATTAGACCACAACTACCGTCCACTGGCCAATCAGCGGCCAGTATTACCGTTGTCTAAATCCCGTAGACAACTCTTTGGCGTTGTCTACGAAGGTCAGTGAAGCACGTGCATATCGTTTACTATCTCATTTTAATAAGTGGACGGCCGATAGCTAAGTGTCATATTGTGCTATCGATACATGTTTGTGATAATTGTAAGAGTACACAGTGGACGTCTAAGCAAACAAACTAAATAAACACACAACGTGTATTTGGTTTCAATTTTAAGGGCCGTCGTCAGTCCTTATTGCACTGACAGCCATAAGGAAAGAAGAAAAAAAATCAAAATTTATGTAACGGCAAACTGCTGTTCAATAAAGTTTTGCCCAAATAATCGATATTAAGGTATCTTTATTTTACATACGCAGTTAGAACAGTAAAGAAAAAAAAGCTTTCTTTAACATCATGTCAGTATCATATTACTCAAGTGGGCAATTAAAATGATGTTTGGTGGTTTTTTTTTTAGTTTTTGTGAATTTATGTTAATAGAGTTTTAGGAAATGTTTAGATCTCGTTATTTTTTTACTGTTCTTAACTTGTCTTACCGTATTATGCAAAATAAAGACACATTAGTAACATTTATTTGTGCAAAGTTTCATTGAACGGCATTTTGCCGTTATTGAGATTTTGATAATTTTCTTTTTATCGAGGACTGTGTATGACCCTTAATACATGGTAACAAGATTGCAACATTTAATATCAACAAGGCTTAGCACTGCAAAAAGGAAATATTTACTGTATACAATAAATTTTTAATTGTCTTTCATTATTTCACAAGAAGTTAAAGATAAATATTTAGAAGTTCCCAACTAACTTACAGATATTATTATTATTATTATTATTATTGTTGTTGTTGTTGTGGATGTTTGTTGTTGTTGATGATGATGATCAGGATGTTGTTGTTGTTGTTGTTGTTGTTAGCAAAACGAACTTTCTTATTGACTGTTGAAAGGGTAAACTAATTTATTAAAACACACAAACATTTGATTCTTTCATGAATGACAAAAATATTACATTTACTTTAAAACTACTCAAGTTTTTTTTAACATGATTAAATGACTGACTAAAATAACAACAAAATTACTCACTAAATAAATGTAGATGCGACTCCTTTTAAACACGAATTGTGAATGACAGAGGTTTGTGCGATTCATTGCATTGCGCACGATAATTTCGGGGTTTTGCAGTAATGTGGTCTAAGTCGGATGGACACCTCGTGGAGTGGCTATGAAAAATAGACGCTCGCTGCGCTCGCCTCTATTTTTCATAGACCACTCCACTCATTGTCTATCCTAAACGTAGACACTAGATAAATCATTCGTAGGTTCCGCATGCATAGACATCGTTGTTAACGATGTGGTTCTAAAGATAACTGTATATGCATAAGTAACCATTGGATGAATTGACACATCGAAATAATAAAATAAAATACCCAATCGAGTAAGTTCTTCGTTGACTGAAAAAAGTCTAGTTTACTTCTGCGTGTTTAGGGTATACCATTCACATTCGTGCCTTTAATACCAAATGAAGACATCGCACCGTTTTTGTGACATGTGTATGCCAATATCTATATTTTTAAAAGATTCAAAGCCCGAAAACTGTGCATTGATGTGTCATAGGCTAACTAGGTAAGGCCATAGGCTAGCTAGGTAGTTGATATATATATTAGGGTAACAGGGTAACAGTCTATTTCTTTTTCTTTTTCAGATGCAGACTCCTCATCGACGCTATGACTTTCATCAGATTCATCCTCAGAACTTGTATCTTTCTCTTTTACTTCTAACGCTTTAGCTTTTTCCTTCTTATATGCTCTTTCTCTAAGCAATAACTCTCTTTGTTTCTTCAATATCTCCAATTCTTTCTGAACTAAAACTTTCTCTGTTTCTTCTGAAATCTTACAGTTTATTTCCTCTTGTTTTAATTCCCTCTTCCTCCTTCTTAATTCTCTTTCGCTTAAGTACTCTGCCATATCTGTGTCAATATAAAGCTTAGGTACCCAGCAGTACTAATTCATTTAGAGTCACTTTCTCTCTTTACAATCAATTGCACATACACGTGCTTTTGTGAAACCCCAGTATCACAGATGATAAATTTCAAATTTCGAACAATTTTCTTCCAAGTTCACTCTTCAAAGAGTCAATTTCTCATGACAAAATTATCACTTGATGTTCAATTAACTTTCCTTCATTTCAGAAGTTCTGACAGATAATTCACTTCTTCACTTGAATACAACAATTTTTCACAAATTCAATCAACACTTTACTTCACACTGCCTACTTTTGTATAGATTCCTTTCCTGCTTTCCAGTATCTTTATCCTACATTAAGCTATCATTCACCTGGTGCAATGAAACTAACATCCTCACAAATATAGATTCATATAACATCACTCTTGTCTAGTGATTGTTTTACATTCAAACTACATTTGATTCCATTTATGCTTTCTAATTCACATAAAACATTCACCTAAGCTCATACATCTGTACATCAATTCAACTTTATTTGAACAAAGAAATTTTAGTTCACACTATATAAACCTTAATTTCTTATTCATTTCAACACTGTTTCAATCTCCAAATTCATTAAATTAATTTTCCCTGTAACCATTAACACACATTAAGTATGCTACTACTTCACTTTTCATAATAGTTATACATTATTATAGTTCACAGCATTTAGGTTCACATATCACTTAAGCTTTCCTTCAATTTCCATTACTATTCAAATTCTATTTTCACTTTTACTTTTGTATTTCAACACTATATTCACTTTCACTTTACATCAATCAATCAATCAGATTATTTCATTTCTCTGAGATAAGAAACTGAAAATCTTTCCCAAAATACCTAGGTTCAATTTGTACACTTCAACATGTACATTAACAATTTTATTTACTTGTTTGTTGTTTTTTTTAACAAAGCACTATTGAAGTATCTGTAAATTTTACAATATATTGCTTGTAAACTTTTACATTACTTCAATTACTTGTGTATAACTCGCGCGCATTAGCCCAATATAAGTAAAACATACAAATAATTTCCTATTTCTCTTTATAGAAAAATAGAAAAAAAATCAAGTAACTGTTGAATGTCCTTCGCTGGGCTCGAACGCTGGACCGTCTTGTCCGTAGCACGACACGCTAACCGAATGCGCTAACCGGGCTTTATATAGAGCATTATACCGAAAGTCGAATAGTGTATTAGCGCACCTGTCCGGTCAAGCGACTTAATAATTATCGGCCTATTGTGTACACAATTTTCCGATAATTACTAAATACTAATGTACTTCAATGAATATTTAACTGTTAGAAAAACAATTTATCCCAACAGTATATTTTATCAACTTCCAAATTGATTTCACTTCAAGACTTTCCAGTTAAAGAGTGAAATAAATACAAACTGATCTAGATCACCTTTTTTTTTGAAACCAAACTCCAAAACGGTGTAAATATATAACCATCTATAACTATAAGCAACCACTATCGTCACTATTTCGTCTACTTTCTATCTTACTACAGAACTACATTTACTTCTTTCAACTGTAGGCCTCTAAAAGGAAGAAAGAGTGATAATATTATTATGTTACTTCAACACGTTAGTGAATTCCCATGCTTGGCCACACTTATGGGGTCACAAAAACAAAATTTGCCTTATATCTAAAATCTAAAAAAATTAAAGAGTAAAACTAAACAAAATCAAATTACTTTTCATTGCAAGTATACAGTGGACCAACATATCCCAACTAGACAATTGAGAATAACTGTAAACGATCACTACACCCGTTTTACTACGGTCAGTCAAGTGTATACCGTCAATGAAAATACTATAATTGTAGTAAACACAGAAATATTTACATACCACCGTTGAATGAATGAATAAATGAAAACACACAAAATAAAGTGATAACTGTCCACAGAATCTCTGAAAAAGATGTCAAATGTCACCTCACATCCACACTCCTAGGTTCCTCTTCATCTGTAGCCGGCCTTAATACGTGCACGTGACAGCTGTCAAACAAAATGTCAAAGAGTCTAGGCCTATGAATGAATTGAATGGTTGTGTGACGTCACTTCGAAATCGCACACCTCCTCGAGGGCTGCCTTTTCATTGGTCCTTTCTGACACACACCAATGACACACCTCCTTCTTCGAATTCATAAGTAGGTCATTCAAATAAATGTCCATCTACTGTCCTACTTTCCATACCTTGTTCAACCTTTGTTGGACGCCAAATGTCACGGGATCGGGTTTCTATCTACCCATGTTCTGCCGTGGGTTCTAGTAGAGATGTACGGGGTATACGGTAATGTGAACAAGGAAAACGGATTAACGAGTAAACTGGGGGGTTTTCTCAAAGCGGTTATACTACGTGTTCAAGATATACGAAAGTGGACATCGGCTTTCAAGGTGTATTGATTTTAAGGCCAAGCAAATTAATGTGGGTATTTAAGAAATAAAACAAAACAAGAACTTCACATTTAGCGGTTTATTTATCATTTAATCACTCTCAGAAGAGCTGATATTTAATTCCCGCAATATTTTAGGCATTTTCTTTTTTAAAAATTTATTATATAGTTCGTGATTTTCGCGAACTAATTCCGCCAAAGGGCGTTTATGACGCCTGGCTTGTTGCATTTCGGGCATGTCTTCCTGGTCCGACCCAGACATCTGTGCAGCGATCTGATCCCTTGGATCAAGTGGAACCTCGGGCCGCGCTGGACCGCCAGCCTCTGCAGGCTCTTGGGCCGGAGCTGGGGCTGGAGGTACCGGTCTTTGCTGGATTACAGGCGCAGCAGGTTCCTCTACTGGCCTTGCGACTAAACGTGTCTCCATTAGTCGTATGTCTAGAACAGCTTGCCTAAAATATTATCGTGTACTGTTTTGAATTTATCAATATTATCAAATATTATGTAAATTAATATTGCACGTGTGTGCCAACAAGCATTAATTTTCCATTCAAAGTTCTTTAAAAACTTAACAAGTTGGACATTATCAAAGTTTACATCTACAAAATCCGTCGTGTGTTGTATCACTTTATAGTTTCAAATCCTGGTTATTTACTATACAGCTGTCGCGATGACTTCTAAGAAATCTTAACTATAATAACGATGTTTACCTTATATCTACGTTATTAAATTCATTTTGGTGTTTGGACATCAAAGAATGCAGTTTTGTTGACATTCTCTCTCTCAGTAAACATGGTGTTGAACGTCAACAAAGTCTTCGTTTTAACAGATATCTTCGAAGATATAGAGTAAAAGTTGAGCATACAATTGCTCAAATGAAAATCTACAAAAGCATAAGTTCTGTTTGGCGACATCCGCGCAATTTACTTTCAAATGTTGTAAAAATCTGTGCCGGTTTAATCTGCAGACGAAAGGATTTGGGGCTTCTTTTATAAACATTTAGCAATAATGATTTTGTTTAATGTGTGGTAGTTATCGCGTAAAAATATATCAGTTTACGGAATATGTTGTCATTTTACAGTTTTTGATATCTTTGAGCAAACCCCTTCCAAATAATCGTATTCCCTATTCCGTGTCCGTATTATGTATACCCCGTGCATCTCTATTTGAACTAATACGACACTGAACTCTGAAATATATGAAATAATATATTTCTATAATTTGCCTTATAACAACAATCACAATGGCGGTTATTTTACAGTGTAAGGGGTCAAGTTAAACAACGGTGGCTAAAACAACCAAATAACAAATAGGCAAAATGCACATTTCAAACGGTTTACAAATAGATAAAATGAAATGGTTAAGAATGGAAAAACATGATGAAACATACCTGAAATATATGAAATAATATATTTCTATAATTTGCCTTATAACAACAATCACAATGGCGGTTATTTTACAGTGTAATGGGTCAAGTTAGATAACCAGGGTTAGTTATGTTTAATAAAAGAAATAGACTGTTACCTTGTTACCCTAATATATATATCAACTACCTAGCTAGCCTATGACCTTACCTAGTTAGCCTATGACATTATCCCCCTCTTCGTAAAAAATGTCGTCCCCGACATTGTCTACAAGCAAACTATCCTACTCTTATCAGCTTATAATGTCTCTGCATTCTGCCATAGACATTATAATATTCCGCACGTACCCTTAAAACCAAAACTGAAGGTAGAACACCGTTTATAACCGTGTATACACCATTATCATCTCTAAACAACGAATATATGAACGTTGTTAATTCAATACAAACTCATGTATAAATATAGATGTTTTATTAACATGACATATATTGATAAATACATGAACAAATGCATTGAACAATCCGTCAAAATTATCTCCTCTTTCACTAATTCAACCCGATTCGTACCACGAGATCTAATTCAAAACTCCATTTCACTTAGGCGGGATCAATCGACTTTAGTGTACACTATACCTTCAGTCAAATTTACTCGAAGTATTACACACTTCCTTTCAGGAAAACTGTGCAGAACAAAATTTCACAAAAAATAATTACATCAAATTCAGTTAAAATTAAATTGTCTATTGCACTTTTAACTCCCTTTTCAAGTCATTTCAACGAACTTTCAAAATTAATTTCCAGTGAATCCAACAGAAAGAAAACCCTTTATTTTAAACCTTCTCGGAAATCATGGCAAGCCAATCTTGATGGAGCTTTAATATTTCTCCTAGGTCTAACTGTAGACTCCAGATGATCTGAAACATCCGATTCCTCACTACTGTTATCCGCGTTAACATACAGGTTTACTTCGGACTTCTCATCTGTTGACGTAAAGTCTTCTGTACTAACCGGCGACGGAAGACAAAAGAATGGCAACAAAAGATTGCGATGTAATGTCCGCACTCTTGAAGTTGGCGAGTGCTCTTTCTGCACTTCAAAAACGGGGATGTCTACATTGGGTTGCCGTAGAACGACATAAACATCCTCCTCCCACATGTCTGCCAGTTTTTGTCTTCCGCGAAGTCCAACATTCTGGACAAGAACACGGTCGCCAGGTTGAATGGAAGCGAATCTGACTTTCTTGTCGTAAATGTTCTTGTATGCGGAACCTTTCCGAGCCGCTTCTTTATGGGCTATTTCATAGGCCTTAGAAAGCTTTTCCTTTAACTGTTTTATGTTAACAGATGAAGTACAAGATTGGGTTTCAGACACCGGTAATCCAAGAAAGGAATCCACTGCCAACCGCGGATGTCGCCCAAACATCAGGTAAAAAGGAGAGAAACCCGTGCTGTCATTTACAGTCCCGTTGTATGCGTGAGTGAGCGTAGAAATATATGCTCTCCAATCGGATTTCTTTTCCATTTCAAGGGTACCAATCATGTTCATCAATGTTTGGTTGAACCGTTCAACCTTCCCATTGCACATGGGATGGTACGGTGTTGTCCGACTCTTCTTCATGCCCACAATATCACAAAGTTTTTGTATAACTTTAGATTCAAAATTCTGGCCTCTGTCACTGTGGAGCTTTGAAGGGAATCCGTAGTGGACAAACACGTTTTCATAGAGAGCCTTTGCAGTGGTTGAGGCCGTCTGATTCCGTGTCGGGATCGCTAGTGAATAGCGAGTAAAGTGGTCAAAGACGACTAAGATATTTTCATACCCGCCCTTGGAACGATCCACGGTAAGATAGTCTATACAGACTAGTTCCATCGGTGCGCTTGTCGTTATTGGTACCAACTTTGCTGCTATTGGTGGTGCAGTCTTTCTGCGGATACAACGACCACATTGCTGTACAAGAGTACGTATATCGTTGTCTATTCCTGGCCAATAAAACCGAGATTTAATCATAGATAATGTCCTATCTCTTCCTTGGTGTCCAAGATCGGAATGGTAAGCTTGGAAGACAACGTCAATTAAAGATTTTGGCAACACTAGCTGATTAGACGTCTCACCCCTGATGAAACCTTTGCGATAGAGAACTTGGTCCCTCAAAAATAACTTATCGATGTCTCTAAAAAGACTCATGATGACCTCAGATGATTTGGCCTCTTTGAGAGATGGAAGCTTAGGTTGTTGCATCATTTCAATGACGGTGCGGATACCAATGTCAGTTTGTTGAGCCTTCACCCAGTCGTAACCTTTCAAGGCTGACGCCGTTATAAGATCTTCAGGAACATCATCCCCGATCGAAATAGATGTAGCTGTATCATTTGACGGGATCAGAACAGTCTCTCCAATAGGATCATTATGAGAAAGCGTTTCCGCAACAACTGTCACAACCATATGTGAAATTATATGATCCTCAGTCTTGGACAAAAGGTCATTAGTTGGTTCCATTGTCTTCAGGACTTCAGGAAACAAAAGGATTTCTACATCACCAGCAGAATATGTAAATCTCCTTGAGAGACCATCCGCATCAGTGTTGAGTTTCCCACTACGGTAATGGATGCGACAGTTGTAGTTTGCCAGCTCTGCAATCCAGCGATGTCCAGTTGCATCGAGTTTAGCAGTGGTAAACACGTACAATAATGGGTTGTTGTCCGTAACATCAAAACTTGTCCCATATAAGTAGTCGTGAAACTTGTCACACAACGCCCATTTCAGTGCCAAGAACTCCAGCTTATGAGCTGGATAGTTCTTTTCCGCTGGTTTCAAACTGCGGCTCGCGTAAGCAACTACTCTTTGGAGGCCATCTTGCTCTTGGTAAAGAATCGCCCCTAGGCCTGTTCCTGATGCGTCCGTGTGAACCACAAAAGGCTTCGAGTAATCCGCATATGCTAAAACAGGAGGGTTAGTGATTGCATCCTTAAGTTGCTCAAATGCATACTGCTGTGCTTCACCCCAAACAAAAGGTGCCTTTCTGAACTTCATTTTCTTGTTGGGATTGGAGGCTTCATTTTCAACTAACAAGTCGTTCAAAGGTCTGGCTATACTGGCAAATCCCTTCACAAACCGTCGGTAATAGCCTACGAAACCGAGAAAAGCACGAACTTCTTTGACAGATGATGGAACAGGCCATGTTTTAACAGCTTCAATTTTTTCGGGATCCGTTTCGATACCATTTTCAGAGACGACATGACCTAAATACGTGACCTTGGATTTGAAAATTCACATTTTGATGCCTTCAATTTTAGATTGTGCTCCTCTAGACGTGTGAAAACTGCATCGAGACGTTTTAAATGTTCTGAAAATGAGGTAGAAAATATTATCACATCATCGAGGTAAATTAAACAATGCAGGAAATATAATAAGATATGACCTTAAACGGCAAGTGACACCATTTAAATTACTTGTTGTTTTGGAGTACAGCTCAAGTGCATTATTTTTGGCTACAGCTCATAGTTTGTTTTGCATAGATGGAAAACAAACGTTGAAAGCCATCGAACAGGATAAATATTATAATGTTGCTGGGTCGCTTTGATTGAACATGTTCATGGGCAGTAATATAAATGCACATCACTGTCCACGCGTTTCTCAGTTATTCCTTTCACACAAAAGGACGGAGATCGAGCAATTTTGTATTGACTAGGTAAACTGTCCACACAAAGACGCGGCTTAAGGACAACATGTACAGCGACAAAAGCTATGAACGTTGTTATTTTGTCTTTGCTTTTTATTTGGCGTCTTCATTTTACATTAACTAACTGCTTTGTAACTTTATCAGATGGTTTTTGAGAACTATAGCAAGTATACTCCTAACATATCTCGTGTGCTAGATTACATAATCTCGCCTAAACAAACGAACCACAGGGTGATACATTTTATCATATTAAAAATCAAAGGAACAACCCACAGACCAGGCCCCGTGAATATAAAACATTTTTTTTCAACTCAATTTGAGCATGAAGTGTTGATGGCTTCGTTTCTTTTAATTGTATTACGAAAGCCTGTTAGGATCATTATCATAAAAAAATAAAGAAAGTTGTTATAACGCAAAATAAAATGCGAAATAATACGAATAGAACGGCGTAATAATTCAAACTATACTCAACAAAAATAGAAACCTGACACTTTATTTTTTGTGTATTTTCCTGGAATCAGATTTAAAGCTTATTGAATTGTGGTATGTAATAAAAATTGTGCATGTTTTGAACTTAATTATGCATTTTGATATTTTTGGTGCATGAAACAAGTGATTCGGTGGTTATTTTCTTTTGGATGGTGCAAAAATATATAGATTTTGAATATGTACCTCATACTTATTCAAAGTTACAGTGTCAGGTTTCTTTTTTTGTTGAGTATAGATGATTGCAGTCCAAAATAAAAAGGGAAAATCTTTTTTTCCCTTTTGAAATCAGTTTTGCTACAGAACGATTTTTCAAGGCAAACAGCTGTCTATATTCGACGTTTTGCTCTATAAATGCAGTGGATGTTGATCATTTTAGAAGAAATTTCTGCTGAAAATCTCTTAAAGGTCCAAAATAATGAATATAGGAACAGTGGAAATTAATAATAACCCTTGAATCTATATAATTTCACTCTCATAGCAGTAATATCTGTTCAAATTGCAATATCTTTATATTTCTAGCAGAAATTTCTGCTGGAAATTTTACCGAAACAAATGTGGTGGAAAAAATGCTTTGAACTTTCCAGCAGAAATTTCTGCCAAACAATTTATCGAAATACATGCTGGTGCAAAAAGTTTATTGCATTTTCAAGCAGAAATTTCTGCCGGAAAATTTATCAAAATACAAGCTGGTGCAAAAAGTTTATTGCACTTTCCAGCAGAAATTTCAGCTGTAACCTTTACCGAAATGTGCAGAACATTTTTTCAGCAAACAATTGAATTGAAAATATAAAAATAATATAAATTATGGAACAACGTCGTAAGATCATTAAAAGTTGAATAATTTTGGTCGTTCAAACATAAATTATGAGCACAACAATGTATTTGTATAGCTTTACGTTCAACAATTGTCGATATGAAGACTCAATTAACGTCTAACATAAACATATAGCAGGAGTTATTGTGTAGTCATGAAACAGATAGGTTGAAAAAAAGTTATTGCATAACTTAGCAAGCATATCTGAAAACATCTTGGTAAAATTGTAGGTGCAACCATATCATTCATGGACATGAATTAAAATATGACGCTTATTGCTTACCGGGGGTATTTGTTAGTAAAAGTATCAAATAATTAAAAAAGTACAGTAAAATAAATAAATCTAAGAAATAGTACATCATTTATCTTATTTTAATAAGGACAAAAACGTAAATTTAATGGTTCATTAATTTGAAGAACTACAATAATACAAGTCTGTAAAATATACGTTTGTATGATCATACTTGTTTACTTAAAATATATTTCCATAAATAAAGATTGTGCTTATAAAACTTCTTTTAGTCGACTTAAAGCCATGCGTTTTACAGAATCATTTCATTCCTATAACATTCCCAAATGAAATTTAAAAAAGGCAACGATCCACACATTTGTCGGAATGATCCATAGATTTAAGAAGAGAATCTTCCCAAAACGAATCACAAATAATGAGAGAACTTAACTACTGTAACATTTAAGTGTATTGGTCATCAATATCGTCTACAACAGGTGACCATTATGGTTTCTATGTATGTACACAAGATTTTATACACTTTCTACACCATAATAACTGAGATAAATACAGAACAAAATATCAAATTAGTATTTTCTCAATATGATGTTCATGAAACTAGTCCTTATTAGTAAATAATTCAGGGTCAAACAATATTTATAAGCATAACATATTTTGCACAAACACATCATGCGAGAATCAAACTAACTTTTAAGCAGTACCAACCCAGCTTCTTTATACTCTCAGCTTATTACATTTCTTCAATCAGACTTATGCAGTTATATTCATTTTTCCATTCGTTCTTCCATTTAAGAAAATTGCTTTAGTTCTTGTAATATTATGTCAAGTATCTATCTCACCAGTCGACGATGACGGTTCTTAATCAGGTATATCTTCAATTTTCTTTCCAAAACTTCTAATTTAATTTAAGTAACGATGGTAAAATAATATTAGAGTTTAAGGTTCTAAATTACAGTCCAGTCGCGATTTTACGAATAGGCATCGGACCAAGCCGATTATTCGTAGTATCGCATTTTTCGTAGTATCGCATTTTTGATAGTTTTG
Source organism: Corbicula japonica (assembly GCA_038501625.1). NCBI lineage: Eukaryota > Metazoa > Mollusca > Bivalvia > Venerida > Cyrenidae > Corbicula > Corbicula japonica. The sequence continues at coordinate 33,073 of JAZAYU010000468.1, forward strand.
GTTGTTTACCGTCGCAAATCGTCATGGTCGTTATATGACATAATGTGTTATTGTTGTGATATGTCAAGGTCAATAAATAAAGTGACAAAGAAAATATTCGCATTAGTTATTTTATTGTAAAATTACATGTTATCATTAATCAATTAAAATTCAGCTATCCTCCCCTGAAAAAAACCGGGCCCTTCGCGAAATTTCTCAGAATGCCGATTTCAATTTACTGAATTAATACTCACCGTAGTAATAAGATTATGCAGAATTAAATGACAGAAGAATGACAAGCACTTCGCGTGTTTCAGATTTTATACAATTTTAAACATTTGACATTTCATCACTCAAACTGTTTGCTACAACCACACACGCCCGATAGTTGTTTACAGAGCATTTTGTGTCACAACTGCTTGGGTCGATAATTGCTCAACAATACAAAAAACGGTTATCGCTCGAAAAGGTGTGAAAATCACCTGCCTGACCGAAATTCGTAAAATTGCATCTTTATTACATTGTAAATAAGCTTAAGGGACTGTCAAAATTATTCGCTAAATCGCAGTTTTCGTTAAATCGCGTTTCGTTCGATCGCATCTTTTTTGCATTGAATAAAGAAGGAATACGGACGGGACCGACCGCCTTATTCGTAGTATACCGTTATTTCGTAAAATCGCGATTCGTAAAATCGCGACTCGACTGTATTCCTTGTACACTGTAATCTTTTTCAATGTCTGTCGTAAGTTCCTTTTGTATTCTAAAATAATTCGTTTTTTGTTTGTTTCCTTTCTGTTCTTTTGACCTCTGAGTTGTTTTGCTGATGGTATTCGTGCAGTACTTTAACAAGTACCAGCGTCACTTCTGCGTAGAATATCTACCGTTTTAATAAAACAAGAATCTCTACATCCTGGTGGGTATGCCCGACATATTGAAGTGAACCTGAAAAAAAGACAGTTAATAATTTAACTTGCTGCAATTTGTTATCTTTATAGTATTTGAGGAAATATTGAATAAATACTATCAAAACGGTTAGCCAAGACCGCATGAAAAATATAGTTAAAATCTGACTGGCAATAGTTGAATAAATGCTGTTATACTTGTATTTACATAATAATATTCTCCTACCGTGCTTACCATGTTCAGTAATAGCTATAAATCACAACGTAACATTTTGTTTCTTTTTAACTTTTTTTTCTTCAAAGCATCATTTGTATGAGAACGATTTACATTTGTTCTGTTCTGTATGAAAGTGGATTCATTTTGATATTCATCAAACATTCATCGTGATTCATTTGGAGCAATTTTTATAACATTTAATAACGGTGAAGACTAGAGTTGATAAAGGTGATTTGATTTAGATTTGTTGCGGACGGGGAGACACACGGGGAGGTAAACCTATAGTCCCCTCCGATGAAGATTACGAAAAGAGAGTCCAGAACATAAATTTATAAAACATCGTTTAATGTACGGGGTAAGCGCAAGTCATTTAGAAATTACTGTTTTTACTTCGTTACTATTGTTAACATTGCATCAAAACGAGATTTACATCAATACTATGATATAATCATAATTATTTACCATATGGGCTTGCTGTTCTTTTGTCCGCAGTTGTAGATGACACAGTAAGCCGAGTGTTATTTTCATTTAATATGGTACATATGGTATTAATTGTAAAAAAAAACAAAAACCTTAAAAGCTATATAAATACCTTGATTCATGACTCATGATGACATGAACTGATGTTGGTTCAGCTTTGCCTTTTCTCATCTTGTTTTACAGTACTGTCACTCCATTCTGCAAACCCCTAAAGCTATTTTACAACATAAAACTAATTAAAACAGATGTATCTTTGCCTAGCGCGGGTTTTTCTGACCAAGTACTGCATGGTAGTATAAACTGCTTAATCTTTATACTCTTATCAAACTAAAGATAATGACGTGTAGGGAATCTGTGTCTTTTGTTTGTGGCCGCTCGTGGTTTGCATATTTCACTACTTTAATCTTTCGTAATAAAGTTTCAGCTGTGATTTACGTTAACATTTTTATGTAAAAAAATGTTTTGTCTAGAGCCGAGTAACACATTTCGTATGACACTGAATTATTTCTTGTGGTGTTACTTTATACTGGAGTATCATTTTACTTCGCGTGGGCTTAATAGTCGGTTGGAATGTCCACACAATCAAATACCAGCGAATATAAAACCACATGATTTCTTATACTATGTGGATAATACTACTGAGCGAATCTAGTTTATGTCAGCGTAAAGTTTTCGTTCGCGTCGAAAATTAAGCACCGTGAAATATTATAATACCACAATTTATAATATATTGCAGTCCAAAATAAAAAGGGAAAATCTTTTTTTCCCTTTTGAGATCAGTTTTGTTGGAGACTATTTCCAGCTGAAATTTCTGCTAGAAAACTCAAGAAACTTTCTTCACCAGCATGACTTTAGGTCTTTTACCAGCTGAAATTTCTGCTAGAAATATCAATAGTTAACAGTCTTTTAAACTTTGCCGCAATTACTAGGAATTTTCTACAATTTCAACTTATGTAGCAGTAGTATCTGTTCAAATTGCAATATCTTCTAAACTTTATATTTCTAGCAGACATTTCTGCTGGAAATTTTACCGAAACAAATGATGGTGGAGAACATGCTTTGAACTTTCCAGCAGAAATTTCTGCCAGAAAATTTATCGAAATACAAGCTGGTGCAAAAAGTTTATTGCACTTTCCAGCTGACATTTCAGCTGGAAACTTTACCGAAATGTTGGTGCAGAACCTTTTTTCAGCAAACATTTCAATTAAAAATATAAAATTAATATAAATTATGGAGCAACGTCGTAAGATCATTAAAAGTTGAAAACTTTTGGTCGTTCAAACATAAATTATGAGCATAACACTGTATTTGCTTAGCTTTACGTTCAATAATTGTCGATGAGAAGACTCAGTTAAGGTCTAACATAAACATATAGCCTTTGTTTAGTCATGAAACAGATAGGTTGAAACAAGTTATTGCATAACTTAGCAAGCATAGCTGAAAACATCTTGGTAAAAATGTAGGTGCAAACATATCATTCACGGACATGATATAAAATATGGCGCTTATTGCTTATTTGTTAGTAAAAGTATCAAATAATTTAAAAAAAACATTAAAATAAATAAATCTAAGAAATCTACATCATTTATCTAATTTTAATAAGGACAAAACATAAATTTAATGGTTCATTAATTTGAAGAACTACAAGAATACAAGTCTGTAAAATATACATTTGTATGATCATACTTGTTTACTTAAACTATTTTTCCATAAATAAAGATTACGCTTATAAAACTTCTTTAAGTTCACATAAAGCCATGCGTTTTACAGAATCATGTCATTCCTATAACATTCACAAAAGACATTTTAAAAATAAATAAATACAGAACAAAATATTAATTGTCACTCAATTAGTATTTGCTCAATATATGTTCATGAACTTAGTCCTTATTAATAATTAAGGGTCAAACAATATTTATTAGCATGACATATTCTGCACAAACCCATCATGCGAGAATCGAACTAACTTTTAAGCAGTACAAACCCAGCTTCATTGTACCCTCAGCTTATTACATTTCTTCAAGTAGACCTATGCAATTATATTCATTCTTCCATTCGTTCTTCCACTTAAGAAAACTGTTACATTTCTTGTAATATTATGTCAAGTATCTATTCCACCAGTTTAACGATGACGTTCTTAAACTTCTAAATTTAATTTAAGTAACGATGGTAATATAATATTAGGGTGTAAAGTTCCAATAAAATTGCCCCTAGCACACTGTAATCTATTACAATGTCTGTCGTAAGTTCATTTTGTATTCGTTTATTGGTTGTTTTCTTTACGTCCTTTTGACCTCTGAGTTGTTTTGCTGATGGTATTCGCGCAGCAATTTAAGAAGTACCAGCGTCACTTCCACGTAGAATATCTTCCGTTTTATTAAAACCAGAATCTCTACATCTCGGTGGGTATGCCCGACAATCAACCTGAAAAAAAAGTTAATCATTTAACTCGCTGCAATGTGTTATCTTTATAATATTTTAGGAAATAAATAATATATACTATCAAAATGGTTTTTAGCCAAGATCGCATGGAACAATATACTAGTTAAAACCTGACTCGAAATAGTTGAATAAATGCCTCTGTAGAGAACGATTTACATTTATTCTGTTCTGTTCGGTAACAAAGTGGATTCATTTTGATATTTATCAAACATGCATCGTGAATCATTTGGAGCGATTTTATATCATTTAATAACGGTGAAGACGCAATTTGTTACGTATTACTAATTAATGCAGGATTTGTTGCGGACGTGGAAACACACGGGGAGCTTAACCTAAAGTTCCCTTCGAGGAAACCTACTAAACGAGATTCCAGAACAGAAGTTAATTGCATCAATCAATCAAGAAACAAATTTATAAAACATTGTTTAATGTACAGGGTAAGCGCAAGTCGTTTTGAAATTACTGTTTTACTTCGTTATTATTGTTAACATTTCATCAAAATAAGATTCACATCAATACTATCATAATTATGTACTGGACTTGTTGTTCTTCTCGCCGCAGCTGTACATGGTAAAGTAAGCCGAATGGTCTTTTCATTTAATAAGATACATATGGTATTAATTGTCAAGTTTACAAAAACATAAAAAAGCGATATAATACCTTGATTCATGACGACATGAACTGATGTTGGTTCAGCTTTGCCTTTTCTCATTTTGTTTGTACTGTCACTCCATTTTGCAAACCCTAAAACAATTTTACAACATAAAACTAATTAAAACAGATTTTTATTAGTTGAAAGTACTTCATGTATCTTTGCCTAGCGCGGGTCTTTCTGATCATGTACTGCATGGTACTATAAACTGCTCCTATCAGTTAATCTTTATACACTTACCAAAATAATGTTGAATGATGTGTAGGGAAGCTGTGTCTTTTATTTTTGGCCGCTCGTTATTTGCATATTACACTACTTTAATCTTTCGTTATAAAGTTTAAGTTCCAGCTGCGATTTTTAATGTAAATTATAATTTGTCTAGAGCCGAGTAACACATTTTGTACGACACTGAATATTTTCATTGTTCTTCGCGTGGGTTTAAAAGTCGCGTATTTCGCGCTTGGAATTGTGCGCAAAAAATAGCAGCGAATATTAACACATAATATCTTATTCATGTACTATGTAGATAATACTACTACGCGAAACGAATTTATTTCAGCGTTAATTTGTCGTCGGCGTCGAAAATAAAGCACTGCGAAATTAAATAATACCTCAATATATAATATGCACTTCTATAATATACGCATAAAAGAGGATGATATATTATTCACATATAACTGATAATTTTAACTGATTTTCATTTTTTTTCTCTCATTTCTTAATGTTTTACATTGTAAATCATCAAATCAATTACTTTTGTCATTATGGGCTTTCTTGATTTCATATATCAATCCTTATTATTATCACAGCATAGAAACGACTTAAAATTAATGTTCAAGCAAATACGATAAAATCCAAAAAAGTTAGCTAGTCGAGTTCTAATGTGGGTGCTATTCAACGATAAGTCTATGGGTTCTTTGCTTCGATTTTCTGGTTTTCGTGGAAAGATTTAACGGTTCAAGAGTTCATCAAAATTAACCATTAAAAACTCCGGACAAGTTCATCATGGTTACTTGCAAAAATGTTCTTTCTATATTCAAAAATGTAACTTTGTCAATTTGATATTAACACGATTTAGCAGTTTTTAGTCACCAAACGATAACTCATTTCAAACTTAACATTAATAACGTTAAAAAGTATAATATGGTTGTTTTCGTGCAATTGTGTGTTTCTGATTTGAAAAAATTAAATTGCACCTAATTCGCAAAATTCTGATTTGAAAAGTGTACGGTTAAAATTTGGCCTATAGGTATATTCTATAAATGACTTTGTTAGCTTACTACTAAAATGTTAATTGAAAAGATTAATATGACTTAGGTAAAACGCTTTGATATTCTTTCGAACTGTGGAGAAATTAAACAAATTACATGTATTTGTTTACAAAACAATCTTACAAAACAGTAAAATTATAATTGATATTTCAATATACGGACTTAATAGTATGTAAATACAAATACAATTCATGCCAACCCCTCTAACATTAAAATAATATAATGAAATTATTAGATATATCAATTACTTTTAATTGAAATAGAAACATCAAGACCGCGGTCAGGATAGTTTTACAAAGCAGCTGCAGTAGTTGAAGTTAAAGAATTACATGAAGCAGTTGTTGTATTGATAGTAGTAGGAGAAGACGTAGTAGTTGTAGTAATAGTTTAAGTATAAGTTATTATTTTTGTTGTTGCTGTTGATGTTATTGTTGTTGCTGCTGCTGTCCTTTTTTGTTAAGTAAAAAGCAGCAGCAGTAGGTTTTGTTGTTGTTGTCATTGTTGTTGTAGAAGTACATGTAGCATTTCTCGTATTGAAAGTAGTGGCAGAAGTAGTACTAGTAGAAGTAGCAGTAGGTAGTAGATAGAAGTAGTAGTAGTTGTTGTTGTTGTTGCAGTAGGTGTCATTGTTGTTGATGTTGCTGATACCGTTGTTGTTTTGTTATAAAAGTAATAGGCGCAGTAGTAGCAGTAGGAGGAGAAAGACAACCAGCAGTAGTAGTAGTAGTAGTTGTTGTTGTAAGTCACAGCAGCAGGGTTAGGATTAGTAAAAGTTGTATTTTCAATCGTGATTGCGTTACTGCTTTTTATAAGCGAATTAAAATTTCTGAAAAAAAATAAAAATGTACCGGTTTTTGAAAATTATTATTTCACTTCTTGGCTACACATGTTTATACTTCCGACAGACAAGAGATTTGTACAATGTTCAAGTTTTCTCAGGTCTGAAAGATTTTATCTCCAGCAGCACTGTTATTCTCTCTATGTGATATGTTATAATAACTCCACTGATCCGATCTTATCTGGCGTTTATGGTGTTTCAATGACCGTCGAATGATTTGTGTTGCTCTATTACTTGTATGAGGACTGCAGTGCTTGAATTTATAAAATGTGTAGGAGCCATGTGTCGAAATGGTATTTTAACAAATTTGAAGTACACCTAAACTTTCTTAGATCTGTATAATAACCGTAACATAATAACTGGTACATGTACATTTAATTTCTAGGTCCTTCTGATCTTGTATGTTGATTAAACTGATTAAGTTGAATAATAACTTTTTGCACAGCTTAAATTACCAGTAAAGCATAACAATCTTTAACGGTTTTTGCATCAAAACTTTCCTGGCGCTTACTGTTACCTATTTATCTTCATACAATAACAAGTTATAAAAAACAAGAACAAACAAAATCACATCAGCATAATCAAGAATTAAACATAATTATATGTTATAATAACATTTTAGAGACTGTCATAATCGATTTTCAATACATGAAATTTTTAACTTCAAAATGCTATCTCAGAAAAATAGTAGTTCTGCAAATTACTGTAGTAATGGTCTGATAAGTAAAATTATCATTAACATCGGTAAAAAGCCATACTTCAGCGAGAAGTTTTGAGCCCCCTAATTGGTCTCATGCTGATAGTAAAAATAAGTCGGAATAACTGTGTAAAGTACATAACTGCTGAACTACGTTACCTTGGAATGATAACAAATAACTTCATCAATTAGCATGCGATTTGTTGGTCATTTAATGTAATCTTCCCCTGAGGAGTGAGAGATTTATTACATTCAGACCAATTAATGATGCCGATAAGCATACTCCTATTCATATAACAGTGTAGAACTAATTCGAATAGCCTACACTATTTGCCTTATTATAATTTGCGTTCTAATTTACCAAAGACAAAGTATTTTCATCTGAATAATGTTGCACAGTTTTAATCCAAAATATGTTATTATTATTTTGTTTATTACCTTATTAATTCTAATATTGTCTATCTTTCAGTGTGGTAAAGTAAACACTAATATTTTAGCGAATATTATTTGTAAAGGCTCATTAGGCAAATCGTTCAAGGGTGTACGGGCTTTGCAATAATATATAATAGGAGATACAAAAATGCATTAAAATGAGTACATGTATATGTCGACTCCTTACTTATTGTTTTACATTTTTCGTCTACAGGACTTTTCTCAAGTATTATCCAAGCTCCATCGTCGTTTAGAGTTGATGACGTGATAAGAGACTCGCGACTGTAATACATGTAACTGACCACATAATGACGAACGTACAATATCTGTTCTAGTCACGTTTCCCATATGGATATAAATTACAAGTATGCGCGATATAAATTTGTATTATAATCCTGGCCGAAAATGACTTCTTTGATCAAACTTTATACTGCCAATTAATTGTACAAGCTTGTTTTGCACCAAGTAAGATACATATATTTAAGATAATATATACATGTATTCCCTAATTATAAGCAAAATTTAAGTGATAGTATGATTGTTTCTTATTTTTGTCGATATTTAGTCCAGATTAAAAAGTCCCGACCTTAGTGTACCAACCCCTTGAGCGATGTTGTTAACTTTTTTATATAAGAATGTTCTAAAGGAAGGCGCAGAAATTAAGTGTTTTGATGTACATCTTATTTGATGCATTTTTCCTATGAAATTACAAGTTATTATGACTAAATTCTTTGCTTTTATATCTATTAGGTGTCGAACATTTTGTAAACAAATACTTTATTAAAGATGTTTTTATTTGTAATATTGTTGACCGAAACATGATATCCGCTTTAAAATTTTTTTTATAAAATCTGCCGAATGTGAATTGTATTGACCTGTGAATTTTTATGACATTAAAATCATATGTGTTATCTCTTGTAATGCAAGTCTTAAAATGAAAGAAAACGTTCTTTCATTTCTTATACCATTTGGACAGAGGAGCTAAAATAACATATCATTGATTGATAATTACGCGGATGATGCTTGTGATAAAGTCCAGCAGACTGGGTGCAGGTAAAGTGTTCGCACGTGGGTGATATGATTATCATTAATCCTACAATTTTCCAACAACAATTAACTGGAATATTCTCACAGGCTAGATAATAAAGACAGGACTGTTTCTGAAAGCATCACCGAATTTGATTTTGCAATTCAAGTGTTTGAATATTATTGCAATTTTACGTGATTAATAAGAAGAAATTAAATGACAGTATACGTGATACTGTAGTATCATTTAATTTCGTGGGCACGAATTTTCGCGCAAAACCCGTAAATAACATATTCGCGGGGAAATGAATTTGCGCAACTGTGTTTTCCTATAAAGAAACCCTGGTTTTTTGCTAGTGTTGTTTCGCGCTCTTGCCGTAGAGCGAAATAAGCGAAAATTAAACCCGCGCGAAATAAAATGATTTGACAGTAACTGGAATTGTCCAGTCTATTGCAGAACAATTTCTTATTAAGAATTAAGTGAACTTTAATTTTAATGTCAAATAAATGACCGCCGGACTAAGGTTTCGATGATTACGATGACTCTGAATAAAACGATAAACTATATCATATTCCTTAGTTTTCGATCAGGCAAAAAAAAAGGAAGTTAATTTTTTGCAATTCTCAAGTAAATAATCATTGCATCCGCTATAAGTTGTGGTCATGTTTTCGACTTTTTATCATCAAAATTTGATGTAAGTCTCAAGGAAATGTTGTGGTTTGTCTTTTCATTGCACTTAAATAAATTTCCTGTAGCTTCTTTATGGTCTGATTGGGACGATGAGCGAACACGCTCTTCCCTATTTTATCCATAAAGTGATAACGTGGATGTCAAGGAGAAAATTCTATTTTCCTCACATTGGTTTTCGCCAAAAGTTGATTAGTGGTCTAGCGATTTTGGGACGATGCAGTTCTCTATGATAGATGTGTATCAGCCTTTTCAAAAGAAAAAAGTATTAATTTCAGTAAAATAGACCGGTAATTCGGACAGTATTTTGTCCGAATAATCATGATTTTCAATTAATTCGGTTTTGGAGTTTAGTTGATTTCTTTTAATTTAAGTTTTAGAGTTTTGATAACTGGGCACTTATCAAACAAATGCAATTCTCAAATTTTCGTTTTTACGTTATTTTGCATAATATAATGACGTAAGAGAGTAACGTCAACGTTCAACGTAAGCAACGTTATCAATCTTGAAAATAATTTCATTTGAATTTTTTCTTATTAATATGATAAAATATGCAAAAATGAGGCATTTATTTTTCATTTACGAATAACATCAGGATGTTTTATAACAAATCAAAAGTAGTGCCAGTTAAAAGATTTTGACGGCACTTTCGTGGCTAACAGTCGTCAAACGTTCCATAGTTATAAAACTTTGGTGTGTGCTTTTAGATTGTCCGTTGTCGGTAAACATGCGGAAAACAAAATCGAATGTAAAAAGTTCCATTTCGATTGCCGCACGGGGATTAGGAATAAATAACGTATGCCGACGTAGATGACGTACTACGTACAACAAATGCACAGTTTTCATATAATTTTTATTGATTGATTATATTTAACATTATGTCATTTTTTTTTAATTATGATAATTTTACTTTGAGATATTCAACATTGAAAAGTGTGCACTTAGAACTTTTGACGAGTGTATATAACGACAGCATTTTCATTATAGTGGACTGATTGCAGGATTTAATCCACCTTAGCGCTTTAATCATATACAAACTATTTTTCAAAGATCATCTCACCGAAAATATTGTTTGTAAGGAATCAAAAACATCAAATATATCCGATCATGCTAAAATTAATTTATCCGCAATTCTTCGAAGAACATAGCATTTACCATCAGGTTAAATAAAATACCTGACCCGTATTAAACTCACATTTCTGATGTCTTTAATTTCACTGCCAGACAGAATTTTCCCAGTATGTTGTATGTACCTAAACTATCATAACATGTGGCTACATTTAGGTGACAAAGCATGATAAACCAAGCTAGAATTCTCTGTAATTAACGTAAATCCGGCTAAAATTGCACATAAACATGGTCTGAGAAATACAAATGTACCTAGAGCGTTTACTAGACACAATAAAATGTTTTTCTGAATGAATGGCTAACCATGTAAACCCTAATCAGACTGTATAGGCGTGAAGACTAGTATACTATAATCCCAATTCTTACATTCTGAGTATTTTTTAGGAAGTTCGTCATCAATATAAAAATCCAATCAGGTTAAATGCTTAAATAGTGTTTTTGAATGTATGTCGATTTTTATAAGGTTAGCATATAAGATGTAAAATCAAATGTGACGAGAAAACGTAAATAAGATCATACAATAAATTTTTACTGATAATCAATCTGCATTAACAACAAGATTTACTTACAGTTACAGTTCATCTTCTTTTTCTGCATAACAACATCCTCATACAGTTAGAAAACTTTTAGCAAACAATCTTTCATGACAGTTGGTGAGCACTAGACAGGCTCCGGTATGTAAACTCGTCATTTGTTCTGTTTTGACCTTCGCTTAGCTCCAAGAACAAAGGGATTTGTGGAAAATGATTTCAGTGTATCACGAATACAGGCTCATTGGGGTCACACAAAGTTCATTGTGGGGTAACTCACATTGCTCTATCAAATTTGTTTACGTTAATAGAGATCAAATTGCCTGTATCTGATAAACCATGTAATCTAGAAATCTTTAGCACCTTCAGGTTCAGAAATATGATGGATTAAGAATTGGAGAAAATCAATCAGTTTTGTAAAAGCGAATATTATAAATACGCTTAGAGCTAGTCAATATTTATCACACGTTGTTTTAATTACCGACAATACAATACATACAATGACAGGTAAACATAATATGTAAAGGTCATAATTTGACCAATTTAATTCTTATCCCATTTGATTTGCCATAAGTTCAATCCGACCCAGTTTTTTATCTGAGGCAATGTATTGTTTTGCAGTATTAATATCGGTGTAGACCGTTATCAGAATGTCTAGAAGCATTGAATGATCTGAGACTAAGGCCGTAGCAGAAGTGACAACAAATAACTTTTATACAAAATTAACGTCCGCTCTCCCCGTCTCAACGATGAAATTTTAAAATGCAAGTAAATTAAAAATCATCAATTTCAATTAATCATAAAATAAAATAATCCAGTAATTTGGTAAGTTAGCATTCAAGAAATTGGAAGCTTTTTAACATGAATTCTTGGTTTCCCAATATGGCATTGCATACATGTTGTAAAATTATTCTTTTTCATTGGAGTATCTTACATGTAAAAAATGATGTTTTTTTGTATACTACACTAAAACACAAAAAAGGATTTGCTTTATTTATAATCCGTAAAATGTCCAGTTTGAAAGAAGAAATTTAAGATTTTGGAGAAACTAACATCCTATTTGTTATTCTCTTGCGATCACATGTATGCATTCGTGGGACGTTGGTTAAAATACGTGTTTGTATAGTAAATTCCATCACTCAGAATATCAAAGAAACAAATCACAATGTAGCTTTGACAATTTTTTCTAGTATCTTATGTATTACACGAATTAATAACCACACACACACACACACACACGCGCACATACACGCACGCACGCACGCACACACGCACACGTACGCACACACACACACGCACGCGCGCACACACACATACACTCACACTTAAAGACTCGCTTTCGTCTTTCTGTATACATAGCTCACCGCCACCGCCTGTTATATCTTTTATTCGGATAACATATCCTGAGAGATTCGTAATTATTTCATTATTACAATAATTTATTAAATCATTTCTTTAAAGTCTTAGACAGTAACTTTATACGAAGGTTAAAACCATGAAAATATAATCACTGATAAAATGCGGGATCGCATATCCCGGATTGTTAGACTGCTTCACTGCATTGACTCCTTAGATAGATCTTCTCTATGTAATGTGCACAAAGTTCGACGGATATTTATGATGTCAACACGTTTATAGCTTTTATAGAAAATAGCAATATTGTTTGTCGGCTATTTGATTAAATCACTTAATGTACGAACCTGTACTAGCGTCAAAACATGCAAGCTTTATACCGGCAAAACGATCTACATTGACAATTTTAATGTTTTGAGTTTTAGTATGTTCAGAATGTTTTGCATTTTTATCATTTCACTTTTCTTGTCATATCCAATCTTTAAAAGCTTTTACTTAACGATATCTTCACTTTCTTTTCCCGCTTTCTGTATGATAATTAAAAAAGAGGTTAATCTAAATTCGAGGAAAAAAAATCAAGTGGTTAAGATATATCTAAAATAAGAAAAATTATCTCCTTATAAAACATACGACTATACAAAATTTAAACAGGAAGAGCCTTGCATCGATCAGTAGTAAAGCATTTTTCAAATTGTGCTTTTAACGAGGTTTTTTATCATCTCATTTACCGTCTGGGTCTCATACATGTTAGGATGACACTGGAATTAGTTGAAGTCCAATTACACAATTCGCCATTTTTCATAGAAAAAGACATACACACAAACAATTCAACATAAATAGCTAATGACACAGTCAATAGGAAGTGGCTAGGAGCTCATGACGGAACTGTGAACAATGCAACTAAGGTTTGATCTGAAGAACACCACGGCAGGAAGTAAAGAAGTATACAGAGTACCAATAGAAAAACGCAACTCTTTTATTTTTTTGGAATATTTTTGATGTGTGTAAAAGTTTCAAAAATTTCTAAAGGAAGATGTGTTTTAAAATAAAAAAGTAGTCGTTCCGCCAAGGGTAATTGTCGGCAGTGAACAATGCATCTGTCGAGCGATTTCATGTCGAGACATCCCTCCTTGGATCATGCCCAAAACCTCATATGCCCGTTGTCTAAAACGCTTGCCATTATCCCATTTGTGTGAAGTAAAAACTTGAAAACTGATTATGGGATTTTGGGATTTGTGTGGCCGTAAGTTGAGGTTAACAAATTTACTTGTTTTGAGGTTATTCATGCATGTTTACATGCCGAAACAAACATTTATTGTGTTTGTACGGGGTTACTGTAGGAGAGAAAGTTTAAAAATCAGTTGACCATTAATGCATCGACTGGTTACTTATTGATTTAAACACTTCTACATTTGCCAATTTATTAAACTTTTACGCACATCAAAAATATTCCAAAAATCAAGTTTTGCGTTTTCATTGGCACTCAGTATATTAAAAGAATTCAATCGCGTCTCTATGTTTTTAAAATTACACAAATCATTAATAAAATCTTAAACAAAAGTCACTGTCATATTACATTTGTTGCTTAAGAATGACAAGCAAAGAGATCAAATGTATATGGATATGAATTCCATGGTATGCAATTTGATTTCTTTAATTATTTTTTATTTCCTCAATTAACAACAGATTTTAGAAAAACCTTGACGCCTTGGGTATCGGCGATTATTTGCAATACATTGTTTTAAAATGTGTAACTGATACTATTGAGTTATTAAGTTACGTTTCAGGTTATGCATCTCATTGTAATCTTTAATGGCATTCATTTAAATTTGTCAATCAAAAACTCAATTTATCTTCAAAAGAAAAAACGCAGCATATATTCAATACCAGTCACTTCTGACAATTGCAATCGCTTGTATACTTATCCATGAACCGTAAACAGGCTCAATCAAACCAAACAATATATTCATTTTTGTCTAGGTCGGTGGCTTTTAAATTTCTTTTTCCATTTATTCTAATAACATAGAAACGTTTTGTGCCGTGAGGCAGCTGTAAAATTTCTCCCCGTGCATTAAATCAGCGCAGTTATGTCCTTTGGAAATCGATGGCCACGATACTTATGTATGCTTATAGTGCATCTTAAATTACCCTTTTAATAATGATTTTATCAGTTGTAAGATAGGTGTTTTCAATATACTAGCCAATAAAGAGATTTGGATACTGTTAAATCACCCTTATGATATACTTCCTGGTTTTGCATTTGGCTTTCTCTGTGATATGCAGTTTTTATTTTCGCATATTCCCTGTCAAAATTTTATTCTTTTTCAGTTCCGCCCATTGTTTTCTTGTTTAGGGCAAACCCATTCTTTTATCTCTGGACCATACGCCGCTGATCATGGAGTTGTGTTTATCTGAAAATACGGCATTATGTGTTCCATGTTCGCCGCCGTTGCGTGCCGTCGTTTGGTATGGATCAGAATTGAACCGTTAACTGGTGTAAATAATGAGTAACTGCAATCTTTAATAAAATCTTTTCCAATGCCACACTTAGAATTATATAAAAAATAGTTTACTGTATTCGGGCAGTTGTTTATGGAAAAACATTCCTAAAGAAATAAAAGATTGTTCTACTGTAGACACCTTTAAAACTTTGTATCTGAGGTGGACTGGATGATTCATTGTTGTTTAAGATAAGGCAAATGTACAATATTGCCTCAATGAAACAGCAAATGTGTTAAGGCATGCATATAAAATGCATTGTGTATTATATTGATTTATGTACTCGAATTTCTTAAATATTCAGTTCTTTCTTGCGCAGACTTACTCACATAGGCCTCGCACACATACTCGCAGACCCACACCCACGCTCACACACGCACACGCTCACGCACACGCACACAGACGCGCGCACACGCATGCACCTACCCATTAAATGCAAAAAACCTAAACATTACCACAGATATATTATTTGCAGTTTCATTCTTATTATAATATCATAATGTGCTTTGTGATGTTGTTTTATTTATGATCATCGTGTTTATCTTAATCTTTGTATGTTTTTACCTGTAAGGAGGGTCATATGGAAGATTAGTTTATTGCTAAATATGTCACCCTCTATAATACAGAATTTACTTACTTACTTACTTACTTGCTTAATTACTATCTTTGAATTTTATTGAAATAATAATGAAGTCAGAGTAAAATTAGGACCCCTGGTCTTTTCCGAAATTTTAGTTACATACATAATATAAATTTATCAATGTTATTGAAATTGCGCTAATATTTTATTTTGGTATTATTTTGGATTCAGTGCTAATTGTTTTTAATTGTCTTTTGTAAGCCCATTACAGATCAATTTAGCTGAAGTGTTCTGCGAAAGTTATTAAATAAGTGTGATTATCAAATAGTGTATCGGAAACATGATGCTAACTTAAAACAACTTTATTTTGCTAAACGAACCATATAGGATAGATTGTCAAATATATGCCATATCAAATAAAAAGATGAAGATCTAGATTTAAAACCTATTCCGAATGTTGAATCTGTTGTTTTCCATTCCATCACTGTTGGTAAAAACTTTTACAGTTGATCAATAATATGATACCTCTTAATATACAATCAGCGCTAAATTGAATAATATTTGAATTTGAAGACGCTTGTCTTTAAGCTTACAATATGTTTTGTGGGCCCCGTGTGTGCAACTACTCCGATTACACTTAAAACTATATTTTGACAACAAACACGTTTATCAGGGTAATCCGTGCAGCCTTTCGGAACTTATCCGAGCTAGCTTATTAGGTAACGTGCTTAGAGTTACGAGGCCACGCACCCTGCGGTTTTGATTGCTTGTCTGAAGCAGGCTTTATTTTAATTACACTTCACAGTACAGTGTGGCGGCCGTAAAGTCTCCGCGAGCAACCGTTGTGAACATTAACACCTGTCTTAATTTTTCAGTTTTTTTAAATTTAGTTTACGCCATATTGTTGCATAAATAATAATTGTGAAAATAATAAAATGATATTATGAAATCTTTTTTTTTTCAGTGAATATTAAAGTATCGAAACAAAACTTTACTTCAACTAAAGTTAAAATCGAAAATGTTCCCAAATGCAAAATGCCTGGGACATAATATTAAACTGTTTATACAAGCCAAGTGGTGATAAGATAACATATGACAGACACATGTGAAATATTCCATGATCTAAAGCTGCGTGAAGATGACAACTGGTTTAAAGGAAATCACGGCTTTATACACAAACATGTTTAACATCAAGCATCAAGGGGAAGTTCAGCTTATCAGTCCCGGCGATCGGCGATAACAGTTAAATGACCATAAAATTCTCTGGTCTCTGGGAAACATTCAATCCCACCAGAGTATTAGATTGCAAGCAGGCCAACTAAGCATTTATAAATGTAGCTTCATGAACGTATACATTTTTGACACACCCGATCAAAGAAATAACTCACGACTAGCAAACTAAACATTCAAATGTATAGGTAAAAAGGTGTAACAGAGATGTGTCATATACTAAAAATGCTCTAAGGGCCGTATCCAATTCATTGTTACGGTATATGAATTTCTGTTTAATTCGCCGAGGCTTCTAAACAAAATATAATATTTAAATTATTATTTTAAAGCCTCTGTTCTTGTTTTAGTGCAGAAAACGCGAAAATTATGTTATTATTATATTATATTCTTCAGTGATCTTTAGTCAAGTATGACAAATTGATAATTAATACATCTGAAGTTCGAAACGATTTTTGTTGGTTATTAAAATAATTTTTCGTAATGAAAAATGAATTTGAAATAGCGGCGTGAAATTAGCGGCCTAGCGGCATACAGTTGCGGCATTGTGGCGTGAAGTTGCGTGAAGTTGTCGGCCTAGCGGACTAGTCTACATAGCGTCGTGAAGTTGGCGGCCTTGATGATTGGCGAAAAAGCGGCGTAATTTGGAGGCCTAGCAGCCAATCGACCTAGCGGCGTGAAGTTAGCGGTCTTGCAGCCTGTAGGCATTACAGCGCGAAGTTGGTACTCTTGCGGCCTGCCAAACTGGACAAGAGGCCGCTATGCCGCTGAGTTCAGCCCGCTAGGCCGTCACATTAAAGCCGCTAAGCTGCCAACTTCACGCCGCTAGGCCGCTGGGCCGTAATCTTCAGATATCTTTCAAGTGATCCCATAAGCTAAATTTATGATAACCAAATGGAAGTTCACCAGTGCTTCAAATGCAAATTGAAGATATTTTACAATAAAATTCTTGCTAAAATAATTTGTTTTATGTTGACTGTGCAAAGCGATGTGATAATAGTTAAAGAGTAGTGTATAGATTCAAATTTAAAAGGTAAATGCAATTTATTGAAAGAGAACATGATGATAACAGTTATGCTGAAAAAATCGTTTAATGCAATACCATGAAACATTTTACAGTTCTATTTTTTCAACAAGCGCTCGATAACTTCGAATCTTCTTTATGAGGCAATATACCAATAGACACACACTATTGAAATTCCAAAATCTGGAAATTGCAAGCAGTGCTTGAATTTCATTTTAGTCTATTATACCTGTTGAGATTACTGTTTATGTAACATATTTGTTGGTAAAATAAAATAAATAAAAATTATATATGATTGATTTCTGTTAGTAATTACTTTCAACGTGTAACATGTTCAATCGACCGGTACACAAATTTGTAATTCGATTCGCGATATCAGTTGTGCAAATTTATGATTCCTGTGGTGAGGTGAACTATCATGGAATGTACTGATCAGTCAGCAGATAAAATCCAGGATAAGAAATGGGTTAGCCTAGCGGTCAGGTAGATGGTTCTAATTTTAATTACTTTTAATAATAGTTTTACATATATCTTTATTACAGTTCTCAGTTTCATTTTCTTATTTCTGTCGAACAATCTATGTTCTGAGAGCTAAGCAAAGTTAAAATCAGAAAAATTGATGTGCCTTAGTATATAACTGGATGACAGGGGAATATAAATAATAACAGAACATAGGAACGGGAGCCAGTCTAGGCATTTTGCATGAGGCCGATTGGCATATTATTCGTTCAATTAGTTTAGTGAAGGGTGATAATGTTGCGCGCATTAGAACGAAACGTTTCTTGTTTTGCGGTGTTTTGTAATTTTTATTATGGATAAAAAATGATAGCATCAAATCCGAGACAGGTAAGCAAATAATTTGTCTAGACTTATTTCTCCACAGTTCGAAAGAATATCAAATTGTTTTACCTAAGTCATATTTATCATTTCAATTAACATTTTAGTTGTAAGCTAAACAAGTTATTCATAGAATATACCATCCTCTTTTTAAATCCAAATTTATGCGAATTAGGTGCAATTTATTTTTTTTCAAAGCAGAAACAAACAATTTCATGAAATCCTCCATATTATACTTTCTAACGTTATTTATTATTTTTAAAAACTGCTAAATCGTGTTAATATCAAATTGACAAAGATACATTTTTGAATATAGAAAGAACATATTTGCATGTAACCATGATGAACATGTCTGGAGTTTATAATGGTTAATTTTGATGAACTCTTGAACCGTAAAATTTTTCCTTAAAAACAAGAAAATCGAAAGAAGAATAACCCATTGACTAAAAGTTGAATAGCTGCCTCATTAGACTTAGACAAACTAAATATTAAGGATTTTATCGTGTTTACTTGAACTTTAATATCAAGTCGTTTGTATTGTATGTTGTGATATTAAAAAGGATAAACATCTGAAATAAAAAAAAAGCCCAAAATGACAAAAATAATTGATTTGATGATTAAAAACATAAAGAAAAAGAGAGAAAAAAAACTGAAAATCATTTAAAAATTCTCAGTAATATGTGAATAATATATATCATCTTTTAATGTTTATATTATAGAAATGCATATTATAAATTGTGGTATTATGTTATTTCACGGTGCTTAATTTTCGACGCCAACGAAAACTTTACGCTGACATAAACTAGATTCGCTCAGTAGTATTATCCACATAGTATAAAAAATCATGTGGTTAATATTCGCTGGTATTTGATTGTGTGCACATTCAAAGCGACTATTAAGCCCACGCGAAATAAAATGATACTCCAGTATACATGAACTCCACAAAAAATAATTCAGTGTCATACGAAATGTGTTACTCGGCTCTAGACAAAACATATTTTTATGCTCCCCCCGAAATTCGGGGGAGCATATAGTTGTCGCTTTGTCCGTCCGTCCGTCCCGTTCGTCCGTTCGTCCGTTCGTTCGTCCGTCCGTCCGTCCGTCATAATATTGTCCGGACAATTACACAAAAACTATGAGAGGTATCAAGACTAAACTTCATAGGTAGTTAGATCTCGTTGAGGAGCAGTGCAGTGCACAAGAACTATAACTCTTGCTTTATTCATTTTTGAGTTATTGCCCTTTGAAATTTCTCATACTTACTTTTTGTCCGGGGCATATCTCCCAAAGTCTAAGAGTTATGAAGTTGAAACTTCATAAGTAGATAGATCTCAATGAGGAGCAGTGCAGTGCACAAGAACCATAACTCTTGCTTTATTCATTTTTGAGTTATTGCCCTTTGAAATTTCTCATACTTACTTTTTGTCCGAGGCATATCTCACAAAGTATAAGAGTTATGAAGTTGAAACTTCATAAGTAGATAGATCTCAATGAGGAGCAGTGCAGTGCACAAGAACCATAACTCTTGCTTTATTCATTTTTGAGTTATTGCCCTTTGAAATTTCTCATACTTACTTTTTGTCCGGGGCATATTTCACAAAGTATAAGAGTTATGAAGTTGAAACTTCATAAGTAGATAGATCTCAATGAGGAGCAGTGCAGTGCATAAGAACCATAAATCTTGCTTTATTCATTTTTGAGTTATTGCCCTTTCAAATTTCTCATACTTACTTTTTGTCTGGGGCATATCTCACAAAGTATAAGAGTTATGAAGTTGAACCTTCATAACTAGATAGATCTCAGGGAGGAGCAGTGCAGTGCACAAGAACCATAACTCTTGCTTTATTCATTTTTGAGTTATTGCCCTTTGAAATTTTTCATACTTCCTTTTTGTCTGGGGCATATCTCACAAAGTATAAGAGTTATGAAGTTGAAACTTCATAAGTAGATAGATCTCAATGATGAGCAGTGCAGTGCATAAGAACCATAACTCTTGCTTTTATTGATTTTTGATTTATTGCCCTTTGAAATTTCTCTTACTTATTTTTTGTCCAGGGCATATCACACAAAGTATAAGAGTTATGAACTTGAAACTTCATAAGTAGAATGAATTCGTTGAGGAGCAGTGCAGCACACAAGAACCATAACTCTTGCTTTATTCATTATTGAGTTAATGCCCTTTGAAATTTATCATACTTACTTTTTGTCCGGGGCATATCTCACAAAGTATAAGAGTTAGGAAGTTGAAACTTCATAAGTAGATAGATCTCAATGAGGCGCAGTGCAGTGCACAAGAACCATAAATCTTGCTTTATTGATTTTTTATTTATTTCCCTTTGAAATTTCTCTTACTTAGTTTTATCTGGTGCATATCTCACAAAGTATAAAAGTTTCTGAACTTGAAACTTCATAAGTAGAATGATCTCAATGCGGAGCAGTGCAATGCACAAGAACCATAACTCTTGCTTTATTCATTTTTGAGTTAGTGCCCTTTGAAATTTCTCATTTTTTTGTCTTATTTTTGTACAATATTGTAAAATGCTTTCTGTTTGAATCGTAAAGGAAACTTTCAAATACAATATCTTTCTTACAAATTCTTCCTGTTCTAACAAAAAAGTATTTGTGACAAAGCGGCGTTGGGGAGCATAACCCGTCTCTGACGGCTCTTGTTTACATACAAATGTTAACGTAAATCACAGCTGAAACTTTATTACGAAAGATTAAAGTAGTGAAATAAGCAAACCACGAGCGGCCACAAACAAAAGACACAGATTCCCTACACGTCATTATCTTAAGTTCGATAAGAGTATAAAGATAAACTGATAAGAGCAATTTATACTACCATGCAGTACTTGGTCAGAAAAACCCCCGCTAGGTTAAGATACATGAAGTACTTTCAACTAATAAACATCTGTTTTAATTAGTTTTATGTTGTAAAAAAACATTTAGGGGTTTGCAGAATGGAGTGACAGTACTATAAAACAAGATGAGAAAAGGGAAAGGTGAACCAACAGCAGTTCATGTCATCATGAGTCGTGAATCAAGGTATTTATATAGCTTTTAATGTTTTTGTTTTTTTTACAATTAATGCCATATGTATCATATTAAATGAAAAGAACACTCGGCTTACTGTGTCATCTACAACTGCGGACAGAAGAACAGCAAGCCTATATGGTAAATAATTATGATAGTATTGATGTAAATCTCATTTTGATGAAATGTTAACAATAGTAACGAAGTAAAAACAGTAATTTCTAAATGACTTGCGCTTACCCCGTACATTAAACGATGTTTTATAAATTTGTTTCTTGATTCATGCCTTAATTTATGTTCTGGAATCTCTTTTCGTAATCTGCATCGGAGGGGACTATAGGTTTACCTCCCCGTGTGTCTCCCCGTCCGCAACAAATCACCTTTATCAACTCTAGTCTTCACCGTTATTAAATGTTATAAAAATTGCTCCAAATGAATCACGATGAATGTTTGATGAATATCAAAATGAATCCACTTTGATACAGAACAAATGTAAATCGTTCTCATACAAATAATGCTTTGAAGAAAAAAGTTATAAAGAGAAACAAAATGTTATGTTGTGATTTGTAGTTTTCTGGCTAATGACGCACACTAATTTCGCCACGTGTAACACACCAATTAAATTAGTCGAAATGGTGTCTGTATATTGGCACTACTCTTATTAATGAGCATGGTAAGCACGGTAGGATAATATTATTATGTAAAACAGCATTTATTCAACTATTGCCAGTCAGATTTTAACTATATTTTTCATGCGGTCTTGGCTAACCGTTTTGATAGTATTTGTTCTTTATTTCCTAAAATATTATAAAGATAACAAATTGCAGCAAGTTAAATGATTAACTGTCTTTTTTCAGGTTCACTTCAATATGTCGGGCATACCCACCAGGATGTAGAGATTCTGGTTTTATTAAAACGGTAGATATTCTACGCAGAGGTGACGCTGGTACAATGTACTTGTTAACGTTCACGAATACCATCAGCAAAACAACTCAGAGGTCAAAAGGACAGAAAGGAAACAAACAATAAACGAATTATTTTAGAATGCAAAAGGACCTTACGACAGACATTGAAAACGATTACAGTGTACAAGGAGCAATTTAGAACCTTAAACCCTAATATTATTTTACCATCGTTACTTAAATTAAATATAGAAGTTTTGGAAAGAAAATTGAAGATATACCTGTTTAAGAACCGTCATCGTCGACTGGTGAGATAGATACTTGACATAATATTACAAGAACTAAAGCAATTTTCTTAAATGGAAGAACGAATGGAAAAATGAATATAACTGCATATGTCTTATTGAAGAAATGTAATAACTGAGGGTATAAAGAAGCTGGGTTGGTAATGCTTAAAAGTTAGTTTGATTCTCGCATAGTGTTTGTGCAAAATATGTTATGCTTATAAATATTGTATGACCCTGAATTATTTACTAATTAGTACTAGTTTCATGAACATCATATTGAGAAAATACTAATTTCATATTTTGTTCTGTATTTATCTCATTTATTATGGTGTAGAAAGTGTATAAAATCTTGTGTACATACATAGAAACCATAATGAGTCACCTGTTGTAGACGATATTGATGACCAATACACTTAAATGCTACAGTAGTTCTGTAATTATTTGTGATTCGTTTTTGGAAGATTCTTTTCACACATCTATGGATCATTCCGACAAATGTGTGAATCGTTGCCTTTTTTAAATTTCATTTGGGAATGTTATAGTATAGGAATGAAATGATTCTGTAAAACGCATGGCTTTAAGTCGACTAAAAGAAGTTTTATAAGCATAATTTTTATTTATGGAAATATATTTTAAGTAAACAAGTATGATCATACAGACGTATATTTTACAGACTTGTATTCTTGTAGTTCTTCAAATTAATGAACCATTTAATTTACGTTTTTGTCCTTATTAAAATTAGATAAACGATTTAGATTTCTTATATTTATATATTTTACTGTGCTTTTTTAATTATTTGATACTTTTACTAACAAAGAAGCAATAAGCGTCATATTTTAATTCATGTCCGTGAATGATATGGTTGAATCTACAATTTTTACCAAGATGTTTTCAGATATGCTTGCTAAGTTATGCAATAACTTTTTTTCAACCTATCTGTTTCATGACTAAACACAAACTTCTGCTATATGTTTATGTTAGACGTTAATTGAGTCTTCATATCGACAATTATTGAACGTAAAGCTATACAAATACATTGTCGTGCTCATAATTTATGTTTGAACGACCAAAATTATTCAACTTTTAATGATCTTACGACGTTGATCCATAATTTATATTATTTTTATATTTTAAATTTAATTGTTTGCTGAAAAAATGTTCTGCACATTTCGGTGAAGGTTACAGCTGAAATTTCTGCTGGAAAGTGGAATAAACTTTTTGCACCAGCTTGTATTTCGATAAATTTTCTGGCAGAAATTTCTGCTGGAAATGCAATAAACTTTTTGCACCAGCTTGTATTTCGATAAATTTTCTGGCAGAAATTTCTGCTGGAAAGTTCAAAGCATTTTTTCCACCACAGTTGTTTCGGTAAAATTTCCAGCAGAAATTTCTGCTAGAAATATAAAGATATTGCAAGTTGAACTGATATTACTGCTATGAGAGTGAAATTATATAGAGTCAAGGGTTATTATTAATTTCCACTGTTCCTATATTCATTATTTTGGACCTTTAAGAGATTTTCAGCAGAAATTTCTTCTAAAATGATCAACATCCACTGCATTTATAGAGCAAAACGTCGAATATAGACAGCTGTTTGCCTTGAAAAATCGTTCTGTAGCAAAACTGATTTCAAAAGGGAAAAAAAGATTTTCCCTTTTTATTTTGGACTGCAATATATGCATTTCTATAATATTAAAGCATAAAAGATGATATATATTATTCACATATTACTGAGAACTTGTAACTGATTTTCAGTTTTTTTTCTCTCTTTTTCTTAATGTTTTTTTTAATCATCAAATCAATATTATTTTTTTCATTTTGGGCTTTTTTTATTTCAGATGTTTATCCTTTTTAATATCACAGCATACAATACAAACAACTTGATATTAAGGTTCAAGCAAACACGATAAAATCCTAAATATTTAGTTTGTCTAGTTCTAATGAGGGTGCTATTCAACCATTAGTCCACCATGGGTTATTCTTCTTTCGATTGTCTTGTTTTTAAGGAAAAATTTTACAGTTCAAATGTTCATCAAAATTAACCATTATAAACTCCAGACAAGTTCATCATGGTTACATGCAAATATGTTCTTTCTATATTCAAAAATGTATCTTTGTCAATTTGATATTAACACGATTTAGCAGTTTTTAAAAATAATAAATAACGTTAGAAAGTATAATATTGAGGTTGTCATGAAATTGTTTGCTTCTGCTTTGAAAAAAAAAAAATTGCACCTTATTCGCATAAATTCGGATTTGAAAAGAGTATGGTATATTCTATGAATAACTTTTTTAGCTTAATACTAAAATGTTAATTGAAATGATAAATATGACTTAGGTAAAACAATTTGATATTCTTTCGAACTGTGGAGAAATAAGACAAATTATTTGCTTACCTGTCTCAGATTTGATGCTTTCATTTTTTATCCATAATAAAAATTACAAAACACCGCAAAACAAGAAACGCTTCGTTCTAATGCGCGCAACATTAGCACCCTTTACTAAACTAATTGAGCGAATAAATATGCCAATCGGCCTCATGCAAAATGCCTAGACTGGCTCCCGTTCCTATGTTCTGTTATAATTTATATTCCCCTGTCATCCAGTTATATACTAAGGCACATCAATTTTTCTGATTTTACCCTTTCTTAGCTCTCAGAACATAGAATGTTCGACAGAAATAAGAAAATGAAACTGAGAACTGAAATAAAGGTATATGTAAAACTATTATTAAAAGTAATTAAAATTAGAACCATCTAGCTGACCGCTAGGCTAACCCATTTCTTATCCTGGATTTTATCTGCTGATTGATCAGTACATTCCATGATAGTTCACCTCACCACAGGAATCATAAATTTGCACAACTGATATCGCGAATCGAATTACAAAATTGTGTACTGGTCGATTGAATATGTTACACGTTGGAAGTAATTACTAACAAAAATCATTCATATATAATTTTTATTTATTTGATTTGACCAACAAATATGTTACATAAACAGTAATATAAACAGGTATAATAGACTAAAATGAAATTTCAGCACTGCTTGCATTTTCCAGATTTTGGAATTTCAATAGTGTGTGTCTATGGGTGTATTGCCTCATAAAGAAGCTTCGAATTTATCGCGCGCTTGTTGAAAAAAAAGAACTGTAAAATGTTTCATGGTATTGCATTAAACGATTTTCAGCATAACTGTTATCATCATGTTCTCTTTCAATAAATTTCATTTACCTTTTAAATTTGAATCTATACACTACTCTTTAACTATAATCACATCGCTTTGCACAGTCAACATAAAACAAATTATTTTATCAAGAATTTTATTGTAAAATCTCTTCAATTTGCATTTGAAGCACTGGTGAACTTCCATTTGGTTATCATAAATTTAGCTTATGGGATCACTTGAAAGATATCTGAAGATTACGGCCCAGCGGCCTAGCGGCGTGAAGTTGGCAGCTTAGCGGCTTTAATTTGACGGCCTAGCGGGCTGAACTCAGCGGCCTAGCGGCCTCTTGTCCAGTTTGGCAGGCCGCAAGTGTACCAACTTCGCGCTGTAATGCCTACAGCCTGCAAGACCGCTAACTTCAAGCTGCTAGGTCGATTGGCTGCTAGGCATCCAAATTACGCCGCTTTTTCGCTAATCATCAAGGCCGCCAACTTCACGACGCTATGTAGACTAGTCCGCTAGGCCGACAACTTCACGCCAACTTCATGCCACAATGCTGCCACTGTATGCCGCTAGGCCGCTAATTTCACGCCGCTATTTCAAATTCATTTTTCATTACGAAAAATTATTTTAATAACTAACAAAAATCGTTTCGCAATTTAGATGTATTAATTATCAATTTGCCATACTTGACTAAAGATCAGTAAAGAATATAATATAATAATAACATAATTTTCGCGTTTTCTTCACTAATGCAAGAACAGAGGCTTTAAAATAATAATTTAAATATTATATTTTGTTTAGAAGCCTCGGCAAATTAAACAGAAATTCATATACTGTAACAATGAATTGGATACGGCCCTTAGAGCATTTTTAGTATATGACACATCTTTGTTACACCTTTTTACCTATAAATTTGAATGTTTATTTCGCTAGTCGTGAGTTATTTCTTTGATCGGGTTTGTCAAAAATGTGTTATGTATACATTAATGAAGCTACATTAATAAATGCAAGTTTGCCTGCTTGCAATCTAATACTCTGGTGGGATTGAATGTTTCCCAGAGACCAGAGAAATTTATGGTCATTTAACTGTTATCGCCGATCGCCGGGACTGATAAGCTAAACTTCCCCTTGATGCTTGATGTTAAACATGTTTGTGTATAAAGCCGTGATTTGCTTCACGCAGCTTTAGATCATGGAATATTTAACATGTGTCTGTCATATGTTATCTTATCGCCACTTGGCTTGTATAAACAGTATTATGTCCCAGGCATTTTGCATTTGGGAACATTTTCGATTTTAACTTTAGTTGAAGTAAAGTTTTGTTTCGATACTTTAATATTCACTGAAAAAAAAAGATTTCATAATATCATTTTATTATTTTCACAATTATTATTTATGCAACAATATGGTGTAAACTAAATTTAAACAAAAAACCCTGTAAATTAAAACAGGTGTAAATGTTCACAACGGTTGCTCGGGGAGACTTTACGGCCGCCACACTGTACTGTGAAGTGTAATTAAAATAAAGCCTGCTTCAGACAAGCAATCAAAACCGCTGGGTGCGTCGCCTCGTAACTCTAAGCACGTTACCTAATAAGCTAGTTCGGATAAGTTCCGAAAGGTTGCACGGATTACCCTGATAAACGTGTTTGTTGTCAAAATATAGTTTGAAGTGTAATCGGAGTAGGTGCACACACTGGGCCAACAAAACTGTTAACATATTGTAAGCTCAAAGACAAGCGTCTTCAAATTCAAATATTATTCAATTTAGCGCTGATTGTTTATTAAGAGGTATCATATTATTGATCAACTGTAAAAGTTTTTATCAACAGTGATGGAATGGAAAACAACAGATGCAACATTCGGAATATGTTTTAAATCTAGATCTTAATCCTTTTATTTGATATGGCATATATTTGACAAGCTATCCTAAATGGTTCGTTTAGCAAAACTAGAATGTTGTGTTCCGCGGAACACATGTGTCGCCTGCATGGAAAACGTTGAAATGTGGGCCTATGTTTAATCATATATAATAAAAATATTTTATTTAAGTTGATTTCAATACTACACCACAGAACACTTGTGTCATCTAAGTTGCATTTAAAAGGGGAATAACTGTAATAATGGTGAAACAAGAGTAATCATCTTCAAAAATTGGTTTGTGCACGCAGATGAGTTATTCAAAGTATTAAGTGAATTGAACAAGTACTTTCCAGTTTACAGGCAACACTAAGTTTCATGTTACAGTTGCATTTGAAAGGGACATAACTCATAAAATTTTCAAACAGGAGTTATAATTTTTGTAGTTGTCGATGGCACTGTTCATGTCATAACTCATAAAATTTTCAAACAGGAGTTATAATTTTTGTAGTTGTCGATGGCACTGTTCATGTCGATACAATCCAAGTATTAAATGAATAGGGCAAGTACTTTCAAATTATAAGCAACATTAAGTTTCATGTGAAATTTGCATTTGAAAAAAAAAGTCAAACAGGAGTTATGATTCTTGTTGTAACTGATGTTGTTGTTGTTCATGAAGATGATATATTCGAAGAGTGAATAGGACAAGTACTTTAAAAGTTAAAGGTAACATTAAGTTTCATGTTAAAGTTGTATATTAAAGGGACATAACTCATAAAATAGTCCAGCAGTTGTTATTATTCTTGTTCGTCATAATAACACTGTTCATGAAGGTGATTTATTTCCAATATCAAGAGAATTTTCAAAGTGAAAGTCAAAATTAAGTTTCATGTTAAAGTTGCATATGAAAGGGGCATAACTCAAAGTATACTCAAACAGGAGTTATGATTCATAGTGTAATCAACGTTGTTGATCATGCTGATATTGTATTCCAAGTATGAAGTGAATAGGACAAGTACTTTCAAAGTTATAGGCAACATTAAGTTTTATATTAAAGTTGCATTTGAAAGGGGCATAACTAAAAAAATATTGAAACTGGAGTTATCAGTCTTGTCGTCACAGATGGCATTGTTCATGCTGATGATATATTCCAAGTATGAAGTGAATAGGACAAGTACTTTCAAAGTTATAGGCACCATTAAGTTTTATATTAAAGTTGCATTTGAAAGGGGCATAACTCAAGAACTATTGAAACTGGAGTTATCAGTCTTGTTGTCACAGATGGCATTGTTCATGCTGATGATATATTCCAAGTATGAAGTGAATAGGACAAGTACTTTCAAAGTTATAGGCAACATTAAGTTTCAGATTAAAGTTGCATTTGAAAGGGGCATAACTCAAGAAATATTGAAACTGGAGTTATCATTCTTGTCATCACAGATGGCATTGTTCATGCTGATGATATATTCCAAGTATGAAGTGAATAGGACAAGTACTTTCAAAGCTATAGGCAACATTAAGTTTCAGATTAAAGTTGCATTTGAAAGGGGCACAACTCAAGAAATATTGAAACTGGAGTTATCAGTCTTGTCGTCACAGATAGCATTATTCATGCTGATGATATATTCCAAGTATGAAGTGAATAGAACAAGTACTTTAAAAGTTATAGGCAACATTAAGTTTCAGATTAAAGTTGCATTTGAAAGGGGCATAACTCAAGAAATATTGGAACTGGAGTTATCATTCTTGTCGTCACAGATGGCATTGTTCATGCTGATGATATATTCCAAGTATGAAGTGAATAGGACAAGTTCTTTCAAAGTTATAGGAAACATTAAGTTTCAGATTAAAGTTGCATTTGAAAGGGGCATAACTCAAGAAATATTGGAACTGGAGTTATCATTCTTGTCGTCACAGATGGCATTGTTCATGCTGATGATATATTCCAAGTATGAAGTGAATAGGACAAGTACTTTCAAAGTTATAGGCAACATTAAGTTTCAGATTAAAGTTGCATTTGAAAGGGGCATAACTCAAGAAATATTGAAACTGGAGTTATCGTTCTTGTCGTCACAGATGGCATTGTTCATGCTGATGATATATTCCAAGTATGAAGTGAATAGGACAAGTACTTTCAAAGTTATAGGAAACATTAAGTTTCAGATTAAAGTTGCATTTGAAAGGGGCATAACTCAAGAAATATTGAAACTGGAGTTATCATTCTTGTCGTCACAGATGGCATTGTTCATGCTGATGATATATTCCAAGTATGAAGTGAATAGGACAAGTACTTTCAAAGTTATAGGCAACATTAAGTTTCAGATTAAAGTTGGGGGACTACCGGACGACGACGACGACGACGACGACGCCGCCGGACAATAGCATCCCTATGTGTCTACCTGCTATCGCAGGCGACACAATAAAGTTGTTTTAAGTTAGCATCATGTTTCCGATACACTATTTGATAATCACACTTATTTAATAACTTTCTCAGAACACTTCAGCTAAATTGATCTGTAACGGGCTTACAAAAGACAATTAAAAACAATTATCACTGAATCCAAAATAATACCAAAATAAAATATTAGCGCAATTTCAATAACATTGATAAATTTATATTATTTATGTAACTAACATTTCGGAAAAGACCAGGGGTCTGAATTTTACTCTGACTTCAATATTATTTTAATAAAATTCAAAGATAGTAATTAAGCGAGTAAGTAAGTAAGTAAGTAAATTCTGTATTATAGAGTGTGACATATTTAGCCATAAACTAATCTTCCATATGGCCCTCCATACAAAGATTAAGATAAACACGATGATCAAAAATAAAACAACATCACAAAACACAATATGATATTATAATAAGAATGAAACTGCAAATAATATATCTGTGGTACTGTTTAGGTGTTCGTGCGCGCGTCTGTGTGCGTGTGAGTGAGCGTGTGCGTGTGTGAGCGTAGGTGTGGGTGCGCGAGTATGTGTGCGAGGCCTATGTGAGTAAGTCTGCGCAAGAAAGAACTGAATATTTAAGAAATTTGAGTACATAAATCAATAATACACAATGCATTTTATATGCATGCCTTAACACATTTGCTGTTTCATTGAGGCAATATTATACATTTTCCTTATCTTAAACAACAATGAATCATCCAGTCCACCTCAGATACAAAGTTTTAAAGGTGTCTACAGTAGAAGCATCTTTAGTCTTCATCTCTAACCCTAACCCTAACCCTAACCCTAACCCTAACCCTAACCCGAAGCATCTTTTATTTCTTTAGGAATTCAGTTCCATAAACAACTGCCTGAATACAGTAAACTATTTTTATATAGTTCTAAGTGTGGCATTGGAAAAGATTTTATTAAAGATTGCAGTAACTCAATATTTACACCAGTTAACGGTTCAATT
Organism: Corbicula japonica; assembly: GCA_038501625.1. NCBI lineage: Eukaryota > Metazoa > Mollusca > Bivalvia > Venerida > Cyrenidae > Corbicula > Corbicula japonica. The sequence continues at coordinate 64,536 of JAZAYU010000468.1, forward strand.
CTGATCCATACCAAACGACGGCACGCAACGGCGGCGAACAAGGAACACATAATGTCGTATTTTCAGACCAACACCACTCCATGATCCGCGGCGTATGGTCCAGAGATAAAAGAATGGGTTTGCCCTAAACAAGAAAACAATGGGCGGAACTGGAGAAGAATACAATTTTGACAGGGAATATGCGAAAATAAAAATTGCACATCACAGAGAAAGCCAAATGCAAAACCAGGAAGTATATCATAAGGGTGATAAAACAGTATCCAAACCTCTTTATTGGCTAGTATATTGAAAACACCTATCTTACGACTGATAAAATTATTATTAAAAGAGTAATTTAAGATGCACTATAAGCATACATAAGTATCGTGGCCATCGATTTCCACAGGACATAACTGCGCTGATTTAATGCACGGGGAGAAATTTTACAGCTGCCTCACGGCACAAAACGTTTCTGTGTTATTGGAATAAATGGAAAAAGAAATTTAAAAGCCACCGACCTAGACAAATATAAATATATTGCTCGGTTTGACTGAGCCTGTTTACGGTTCATGGATAAGTATACAAGTGATTGCAATTGTCAGAAGTGACTGGTATTGAATATATGCTGCGTTTTCTTCCGAAGATAAACTGAGTTTTTGATTGACAAATTTAAATGAATGCCATTAAAGATTACAATGAGATGCATAACCTGAAACGTAACTTAATAACTCAATAGTATCAGTTACACATTTTAAAACAATGTATTGCAAATAATCGCCGATACCCAAGGCGTCAAGTTTTTTCTAAGATCTGTTTTAATGGAGGTAATAAAAAATAATTAAAGAAATCAAATTGCATACTATGGAATTCATATCCATATACATTTGATCTCTTTGCTTATCATTCTTAAGCAACAAATGTAATATGACAGTGGCTTTTGTTTAAGATTTTATTAATGATTTGTGTAATTTTAAAGATAGAGACGCGATCGAATTCTTTTAATATACTGAGTGCCATGAAAACGCAAAACTTGATTTTTGGAATATTTTGATGTGCGTAAAAGTTTAATAAATTGGCAAATGTAGATGTGTTTTAAAATCAATATGTAACCAGTCGATGCATTAATGGTCCACTGATTTTTAAACTTTCTCTCCTACAGTAACCCCGTACAAACACAATAAATGTTTGTTTTGGCATGTAAACATGCATGAATAACCTCAAAACAAGTCAATTTGTTAACCTCAACTTACGGCCACACAAATCCCAAAATCCCATAATCAGTTTTCAAGTTTTTACTCCACACAAATGGGATAATAGCAAGCGTTTTAGACAACGGGCATATGAGGTTTTGGGCATGATCCAAGGAGGGATGTCTCGACATGAAATCGCTCGACAGATGCATTGTTCACTGCCGACAATTACCCTCGGCCCAACGACTACTTTTTGATTTTAAAACACATCTTCCTTTAGAAATTTTTGAAACTTTTACACACATCAAACTATTCCAAAAAATAAAAGAGTTGCGTTTTTCTATTGGTACTCGGTATACTTCTTTACTTCCTGCCGTGGTGTTCTTCAGATCAAACCTTAGTTGCATTGTTCACAGTTCCGTCATGAGCACGTAGCCACTTCCTATTGACTGTGTCATTAGCTATTTATGTTGAATTGTTTGTGTGTATGTCTTTTTCTATGAAAATTGTCGAATTGTGTAATTGGACTGCAACTAATTCCAGTGTCATCCTGAACATGTATGAGACCCAGACGGTAAATGAGATTATAAAACCTCGTTAAAAGCACAATTTGAAAAATGCTTTACTACTGGTCGATGCAAGGCTCTTCCTGTTTAAATTTTGTATAGTCGTATGTTTTATAAGGAGATAAATTTTCTTATTTTAGATATATCTTAACCACTTGATTTTTTTTCCTCGAATTTAGATTAACCTCTTTTTTAATTATCATACAGAAAGCGGGCAAAGAAAGTGAAGATATTGTTAAGTAAAAAGCTTTTAAAGATTGGATATGACAAGAAAAGTGAAATGATAAAAATGCAAAACATACTGAACATACTAAAACTCAAAACATTAAAATTGTCAATGTAGATCGTTTTGCCGGTATAAAGCTGGCATGTTTTGACGCTAGTACAGGTTCGTACAAGTGATTTAATCAAATAGCCGACAAACAATATTGCTATTTTCTACAAAAGCTATAAACGTGTTGACATCATAAATATCCGTCGAACTTTGTGCACATAACATAGAGAAGATCTATCTAAGAAGTCAATGCAGTGAAGCAGTCTAACAATCCGGGATTTGCGATCCCGCATTTTATCAGTGATTATATTTTCATGGTTTTAACCTTCGTATAAAGTTACTGTCTAAGACTTTAAAGAAATTATTTAATAAATTATTGTAATTATGAAATAATTACGAATCTCTAAGGATATGTTATCCGAATAAAAGATATAACAGGCGGTGGCGGTGAGCTTTGTATACAGAAAGACGAAAGCGAGTCTTTAAGTGTGTGTGTATGTGTGTGTGCGCGCGCGCGTGTGTGTGTGGGTGTGTGTATGCGTGCGTGCGTGCGTGTGTGCGTGCGTGCGCGTGCGTGCGTGTGAGTGTGTGTGGTTATTAATTCGTGTAAAAAGGTGAAATATGCATAATACATAAGATCCCTATCTTTCACTAGAAAAAATTGCCAACGCTACTTAGTGATTTGTTTCTTTGATATTCTGAGTGATGAAATTTACTGTACAAACACGTATTTTAACCAACGTCCCACAAATGCATTCATGTGATTGCAAGAGAATAAGAAATAGGATGTTAGCTTCTCCAAAATCTTAAATTTCTTCTTTCAAACTGGACATTTTACGGATAATAAATAAAGCAAATCCTTTTTGTGTTTTAGTGCAGTATACAAAAAAACATCATTATTGTTTTACATGTAAGATACTCCAATGAAAAAGAGTAATTTTACAACATGTATGCAATGCCATATTGGAAAACCAAGAATTCATGTTAAAAAGCTTCCAATTTCTTGAATGCTAACTTACCAAATTATTGGATTATTTTATTTTATGATTAATTGAAATTGATGATTTTTAATTTACTTGCATTTTAAAATTTCATCGTTGAGAGGGAGAGAGCGGACGTTAATTTTGTAAAAAAAAATTATTTGTCGTCACTTCTGCTACGGCTGTTGTCTCAGATCAGTCAATGCTTCTAGACACTCTGATAAGGGTCTACACCGATAGTAATACTGCAAAACAATACATTGCCTCAGATAAAAAACTGGGTCGGATTGAACTGGGATAAGAATTAAATTGGTCAAATTATGACCTTTACATATTATGTTTACCTGTCATTGTATGTATTGCATTGTCGGTAATATAACAACGTGTGATAAATATTGACAGATTCTAAGTGTATTTATAATATTCGCTTTTACAAAACTGATTGATTTTCTCAAATTCTTAATCCATCATATTTATAAACTTGAAGGTGCTAAAGATTTCTAGATTACATGGTTTATCAGATACAGGCAATTTGAAACAAATGTGATAGAGCAATGTGAGTTACCCCACAATGAACTTTGTGTGACCCCAATGCAGCCTGTATTCGTGATACACTCAAATCAATTTCCACAAATCCCTCTGTTCTTAGAGCTAAGCGAAGGTCAAAACAGAACAAATGACGAGTTTACATACCGGAGCCTGTCTAGTGCTTTAAGACCGTAACTCACGAATTGTCATGAAAGATTGTTTGCTAAAAGTTTTCAAACTGTATGAGGATGTTGTTATGCAGAAAAAGAAGACGAACTGTAACTGTAAGTAAATCTTGTTGTTAATGCAGATTGATTATCAGTATAAATTCATTTTATGATCTTGTATACGTTTTCTCGTCACATTTGATTTTACATCTTATATGCTAACCTTATAAAAATCGACATACATTCAAAAACACTATTTAAGCATTTAACCAGATTGGATTTTTATATTGATGACGAACTTCCTAAAAAAATACTCAGAATGTAAGAATAGGGATTATAGTATACTAGTCTTCACGCCTCAACAGTCTGATTAGGGTTTACATGGTTAGCCATTCATTCAGGAAAACATTTTATTGTGTCTAGTAAACGCTCTAGATACATTTGTATTTCTCAGACCATGTTAATGTGCAATATTAGCAGGATTTACGTTTATTACAGAGAATTCTAGCCTGGTTTATCATGCTTTGTCACCTAAATGTAGCCACATGTTATGATAGTTTAGGTACATACAACATACTGGGAAAATTCTGTCTGGCAGTGAAATTAAAAACATCAGAAATGTGAGTTTAATACGGGTCCGGTATTTTATTTAACCTGATGGTAAATGCTATGTTCTTCGAAGAATTGCGGATATTTTTAGCATGATCGGATATATTTGATGTTTTTGATTCCTTACAAACAATATTTTCGGTGAGATGATCTTTGAAAAATAGTTTGTATATGATTAAAGCGCTAAGGTGGATTAAATCCTGCAATCTGTCCACTGATAATGAAAATGCTGTCGTTATATATACTATTCGTTATATGAACATGTTTGTAATTAAGTAGGCTATGAAAAATGTACTTCCTTCTTTTTTTGCCTTATCGAAAACTAAGGAATATGATGTAGTTTATCGTTTTATTTAGAGACATCGTTATCATCGAAACCTTAGTCCGGCGGTCATTAAATTTTATTTGACATTAAAATTAAAATTCACTTAATTCTTAATAAGAAATTGTTCTGCAATAGACTGGACAATTCCAGTTACTGTCAAATCATTTTATTTCGCGCGGGTTTAATTTTCGCTTATTTCGCTCTACGGTAAGAGCGCGAAATTCGACACCAGCAAAAAACCAGGGTTTCTTTATAGGAAAACACAGTTGCGCAAATTCATTTCCCCGCGAATATGTTATTAACGGGTTTTGCGCGAAAATTCGTCCCCGCGAAATTAAATGATACTACAGTATCACGTATACTGTCATTTAATTTCTTCTTATTTATCACGCAAAATTGCAATAATATTCAAACACTTGAATTGCAAAATCAAATTCGGTGATGCTTTCAGAAACAGTCCTGTCTTTATTATCTAGCCTGTGAGAATATCCCATAAGTTAATTGTTGTTGGAAAATTGTAGGATTAATGATAATCATATCACCCACGTGCGAACATTTTACCTGCACCCAGTCTGCTGGATTTTATCACAAGCATCATCCGCGTAATTATCAATCCATGATATGTTATTTTAGCTCCTCTGTCCAAATGGTATAAGAAATTAATGAACGTTTTCTTTCATTCTAAGACTTGCATTTCAAGAGATAACACAAATGATTTTAATGTAATAAAAATTCACCGGTCAATACAATTCACATTCGGCAGATTTTATAAAAAATTATTTAAAGCGAATATCATGTTTCAGTCAACAATATTACAAATAAAAATATCTTGAATAAAGTATTTGTTTACAAAATGTTCGACACTTAATAGATATAAAAGCTAAGAATTTAGTCATAATAACTGGTAATTTCATAGGAAAAATGTATCATATAAGATGTACACCAAAACACTTAATTTCTGCGCCTTCCTTTAGAACAAATTCTTATATAAAAAAGTAAACAACATCGCTCAAGGGGTTGGTACACTAAGGTCGGGACTTTTTAATCTGAACTAAATATCGACAAAAATAAGAAATAATCATACTATCACTTAAATTTTGCTTATAATTAGGGAATACATGTAATACTATATATTATCTTTAATATATGTATCTTACTTGGTGCAAAACGAGCTTGTACAATTAATTGGCAGTATGAAGTTTGATCAAAGAAGTCATTTTCGGCCAGGATTATCAGAAAATACAAATTTATATGGCGCATACTTGTAATTTATATCCATATGGGAAACGTGAATAGAACAGATATTGTACATTCGTCATTATGTGGTCAGTTACATGTATTACAGTTGCGAGTCTCTTATCAGGTCATCAATCTCTAAACGATGATGGAGCGTGGGTAATATACTGAGAGAAAAAAGTTTAGCAAGTCTGGAAATATTTCACTGGTTTATTGAAACTATACCAAATTGACTTAAACCAAGTAAATAATTGGATAAAGCATTTAGTTTTCAGTTGGTTTGTAACAATAAATTGTCAAAACCATATTGCCTTAGCTCACTGTACAGCCTGAAAGACGTTAGGGGTAAGGCGTCAAAAATCACAAGGAGTTCAGTATCTACAGTTCTGAGGCACATCCTAGTCCCAGTAGTATTCGTGAGATCTCGGGCTATCTTCCCACTGGACATAAACCGGTTACGTCGAGAAAGCGTCGAGATGTGACGGTCTTCGTGTGGCGTTGTTTTCCGTGGTCTGCCTGATCTGGGTCTGTCGTTGACTCGTCCTGTCTCCCTCAGACGGTTTCTTAGGCGACTAATTGTAGATTCATGGCGATTGAAATGCCGAGCGACAGCTCTTGCCGTCATACCAGCGTGGAGCATACTTACAGCTCTTTGACGTTCTTCTAACGTCATTCCTGGGCGACGCCCCATTGGAATTTCTTTGAGTTTTAAACTGGTTATTTTGTTTGTGGTAACAGCTCAAAACAATGAGGTACATTACTCGACTCTACACGCTACCGAAATTGCAGTGCCTTCATTGCACGTGATTTTTGATTTTCTTACGCTTCGCCGACAAAATACACGGTTTTCGAACAAACACAATAGATGTGAGAAGAGCATCGATAAGTACATCATTTACATATAAAAACGTCTTCATTCGAAAGCTCAAAAAGAAAAAATAACATGTGTGAAAAACTTGCTAAACTTTTTTCTTTCAGTATACTTGAGAAAAGTCCTGTAGACGAAAAATGTAAAACAATAAGTAAGGAGTCGATATATACATGTACTCATTTAAATGCATTTTTGTATCTCCTATTATCATGTAAAGCCCGTACACCCTTGAACGATTTGTCTAATGAGCCTTTACAAATAATATTCGCTAAAATATTAGTGTTTACTTTACCACACTGAAAGATAGACAATATTAGAATTAATAAGATAATAAACAAAATAATAATAACATATTTTGGATTAAAACTATGCAACATTATTCAGATGAAAATACTTTGTCTTTGGTAAATTAGAAGGCAAATTATAATAAGGCAAATAGTGTAGTCTATTCGAATTAGTTCTACACTGTTATATGAATAAATATGCTTATCGGCATCATTAATTGGTCTGAATGTAATACAGTCTTAAATCTCTCACTCCTCAGGGGAAGATTACATTAAATGACCAACAAATCGCATGCTAATTGATGAAGTAATTTGTTATCATTCCAAGGTAACATAGTTCAGCAGTTATGTACCAATTAGGGGGCTAAAAACTTCTCGCTGAAGTATGGCTTTTTACCAATGTGAATGATAATTTTACTTATCAGTCCATTACTACATTAATTTGCAGAACTACTATTTTTCTGAGGTAGCATTTTGAAGTTAACAATTTCATGTATTGAAAATCGATTATGACAGTCTCTAAAATGTTATTATAACATATAATTATGTTTAATTCTTGATTATGCTGGTGTGATTTTGTTTGTTCTTGTTAATTATAACTTGTTATTGTATGAAGATAAATAAGTAACAGTAAGCGCCAGGAAAGTTTTGATGCAAAACCGTTAAAGATTATTACTAATCCTAACCCTGCTGCTGTGACTTACAACAACAACAACAACTACTACTACTACTACTGCTGGTTGTCTTTCTCCTCCTACTGCTACTACTGCGCCTATAATTTTATAACAAAACAACAACGGCATCAGAAACAGCAACAACAATGACACCTACTGCAACAACAACAACAACAACAACAACTACTACTACTACTACTTCTATCTACTACCTATTGCTACTTCTACTAGTACTACTTCTGCCACTACTTTTAATACGACAAATGCTACATGTACTTCTACAACAACAACGACAACAACAACAAAACCTACTGCTGCTGCTGCTTTTTACTTGACAAAAAACGACAGCAGCAGCAACAACAATAACATCAACAGCAACAACAAAAACAATAACTTATACTTAAACTATTACTACAACTACTACTTCTACTACGTCTTCTCCTACTACTATCAATACAACAACTGCTTCATGTAATACGTTAACGTCAACTACTGCAGCTGCTATGTAAAACTATCCTGACCGCGGTCTTGATGTTTCTATTTCAATTAAATGTAATTGATATACCTAATAATTTCATTATATTATTTTAATGTTAGAGAGGTTGGCATGAATTGTATTAGTATTTACATACTATTAAGTCCGTTTATTGAAATATCAATTATAAGTTTACTGTTTTGTAAGATTGTTTTGTAAGCAAATACATGTAATTTGTTTAATTTCTCCACAGTTCGAAAGAATATCAAAGCGTTTTACCTAAGTCATATTAATCTTTTCAATTAACATTTTAGTAGTAAGCTAACAAAGTCATTTATAGAATATACCTATAGGCCAAATTTTAACCATACACTTTTCAAATCCGATTTTTGCGAATTAGGTGCAATTTAATTTTTTCAAATCAAAAACACACAATTGCACGAAAACAACCATATTATACTTTCTAACGTTATTATGTTAAGTTTGAAATGTGTTATCGTTTGGTGACTAAAAACTGCTAAATCGTGTTAATAACAAATTGACAAAGTTACATTTTTGAATATAGAAAGAACATATTTGCAAGTAACCATGATGAACTTGTCTGGAGTTTATAATGGTTAATTTTGATCAACTCTTGAACCGGTCAATTTTTCCACGAAAACCAGAAAATCGAAAAATAGAACCCATAGACTTATCATTGAATAGCACCCACATTAGAACTCGACTAGCTAACTTTTTTTTGGATTTTATCGTATTTGCTTGAACATTTATTTCAAGTCGTTTCTATGCTGTGATAATAATAAGGATTAATATATGAAATCAAGAAAGCCCATAATGACAAAAGTAATTGATTTGATGATTTAAAACATTAAGAAATGAGAGAAAAAAATGAAAATCAGTTAAAATTATCAGTTATATGTGAATAATATATCATCCTCTTTTATGCGTATATTATAGAAGTGCATATTATATTTTGTGGTATTATTTAATTTCGCGGTGCTTTATTTTCGACGCCAACGACAAATTTACGCTGAAATGAATTCGTTTCGCGCAGTAGTATTATCCACATAGTACATGAATAAGATATTATGTGTTAATATTCGCTGCTATTTTTTGCGCACAATTCCAAGCGCGAAATACGCGACTTTTAAACCCACGCGAAGAACAATGTAAATACTCAGTGTCGAACAAAACGTGATACTCGGCTCTAGACAAACTATAATTTACATTAAAAATCGCAGCTGGAACTTAAACTTTATAACGAAAGATTAAAGTAGTGTAATATGCAAATAAAGAGCGGCCACATAAAAGACACAGCTTACCTACACATCATTCAACATTATTTTGGTAAGTGTATAAAGATTAACTGATAGGGGCAGTTTATAGTACATGTACCATGCAGTACATAATCAGAAAGACCCGCGCTTGGCTAAGATACATGAAGTACTTTCAACTAATAAAAATCTGTTTTAATTAGTTTTATGTTGTAAAATTGTTTTAGGGTTTGCAAAATGGAATTACAGTATAAACAAAATGAGAAAAGGCAAAGCTGAACCAACATCAGTTCATGTCGTCATGAATCAAGGTATTTATATCGCTTTTTTATGTTTTGTTAACTTGACAAATATTACCATATGTATCATATTAAATGAAAAGAACATTCGGCTTACTATACCATGTACAGCTGCAGACAGAAGAACAACAAGTCCAGTACATAATTATGATAGTATTGATGTGAATCTTATTTTGATGATATGTTAACAATAATAACGAAGTTAAACAGTAATTTCAAAACGACTTGCGCTTACCCCGTACATTAAACGATGTTTTATAAATTTGTTTCTTGATTGGTTGATGCAATTAACTCTTGTTCTCGTTTAGTAGGTTTCCTCGGAGGGAACTATAGGTTTAGCTCCCCGTGTGTCTCCCCGTCCGCAACAAATCCTGCATTAATTAGTAATACGTAACAAATTGCATCTTCACCGTTATTAAATTATATAAAATCGCTCCAAATGAATCACGATGAATGTTTGATAAATATCAAAATGAATCCACTTTGATACCGAACAGAACAAAATAAATGTAAATCGTTCTCAACAGAGGCATTCATTCAACTATTTCGAGTCAGGTTTTAACTATATTGTTCCATGCGATCTTGGCTAAATAACCACTTTGATAGTATATATTATTTTTTTCCTCAAATATTATAAAGATAACACATTGCAGCGAGTTAAATGATTAAGTGTTTTTTTTTCAGGTTGATTGTCGGGATGTAGAGATTCTGGTTTTAATAAAACGGAAGATAATCTACATGGAAGTGACGCTGGTACTTCTTAAATTGCTGCGCGAATACCATCAGCAAAACAACTCAGAGGTCAAAAGGACATAAAGAAAACAACCAATAAAGGAATTGTTTTAGAATACAAAATGAACTTACGACAGACATTGTAAAAGATTACAGTGGGCTAGGGGCAATTTTATTGGAACTTTACACCCTAATATTATATTACCATCGTTACTTAAATTAAATTTAGAAGTTTAAGAACGTCATCGTTAAACTGGTGGAATAGATACTTGACATAATATTACAAGAAATGGAACAGTTTTCTTAAGTGGAAGAACGAATGGAAGAATGAATATAATTGCATAAGTCTACTTGAAGAAATGTAATATGCTGAGGGTACAATGAAGCTGGGTTTGTACTGCTTAAAAGTTAGTTCGATTCTCGCATGATGGGTTTGTGCAGAATATGTCATGCTCATAAATATATTGTTTGACCCTTAATTATTTGCTAATAAGGACTTGTTTCATGAACATATATTGAGCAAATACTAATTGTCTGACAATTAATATTTTCTTCTGTATTTATTTATTATTAAAATGTCTTTTGGGAATGTTATAGGAATGACATAATTCTGTAAAAAGCATGGCTTTAAGTCTACTTAAAGAAGTTTTATAAGCATAATCTTTATTTATGGAAATATAGTTTAAGTAAACAAGTATGATCATACAAATGTATATTTTACAGACTTGTATTCTTGTAGTTCTTCAAATTAATGAACCATTAAATTTTTGTTTTGTCCTTATTAAAATTAGATAAATGATGTAGATTTCTTTGATTTATTTATTTTACTGTATTTTTTTAATTATTTGATACTTTTACTAACAATAAGCAATAAGCGCCATATTTTATATCATGTCCGTGAATGATATGTTTGCACCTACAATTTTACCAAGATGATTTTAGCTATGCTTGCTAAGTTATGCAATAACTTTTTTCAACTTATCTGTTTCATGACTAAACACAAAGGCTATATGTTTATGTAAGACTTTAATTGAGTCTTCTCATCGAAAATTATTGAACGTAAAGCTAAGCAAATACATTGTTATGCTCATAATTTATGTTTGAACGACCAACATTATTCAACTTTTAATGATCTTACGACGTTGCTCCATAATTTATATTAATTTTATATTTTTAATTGAAATGTTTGCTGAAAAAAGGTTCTGCACCAATATTTCGGTAAAGTTTCCAGCTGAAAAGTCTGCTGGAAAGTGCAATAAACTTTTTACACCAGCGTGTATATCGATAAATTTTCTGGCAGAAATTTCTGCTGGAAAGTTCAAAGCATGTTCTCCACCACCATTTGTTTCGGTAAAATTTCCAGCAGAAATTTCTGCTAGAAATATAAAGTTTAGAAGATATTGCAATTTGAACAGATATTACTGCTACATAAGTTGAAATTGTAGAAAATTCCTAGTAATCGCGGAAAAGTTTAAAAGACTGTTAACTATTGATATTTCTAGCAGAATTTCAGCTGGTAAAAGACCTAAAGTCATGCTGGTGAAGAAAGTTTCTTGAGTTTTCTAGCAGAAATTTCAGCTGGAAATAGTCTCCAACAAAACTGATCTCAAAAGGGAAAAAAAGATTTTCCCTTTTTATTTTGGACTGCAATGATGGGTGTTCAGTTGAACACATGTGTTGCCCTCTGGTGCTGTCGGAATAAAAATGCAAGTACAAAAAGGGGCATAACTCCATCAAATGTGACCTTGACCTTAAGAATATAGTATCGTCACGAGCGTATTGTCATAGGGAATATAATTTGAAAATTTGATGAAGAAATATTCAAAAATGCAAAGTTATAGCCAATGTTAAGTTTTCGTAAAAAGGAAAAAAACTCCATCAAATGTAACCTTGACCTTTAGAATGTGGTATCATCACGAGCGTGTTGTCATAAGGAATATAATTTGAAAGTTTGATGTACAAATATTAAGAAATGACAAAGTTATAGCCAACGTTAAGTTTTCTTGTAAAAATCCAAGTACAAAAAGGGGCATAACTCCATCAAATGTGACTTTGACCTTGAGAATTTGGCATCATCTCGAGCGTGTTATCATAAGCAATATAATTTGAAAGTTTGATGAAAAAATATTAAGAAATTACAAAATTATTGCCAACGTTAAGTTTTCGTGTAAAAATCCAAGTACAAAAAGGGGCATAACTCCATCAAATGTGACCTTGACCTTGAGAATTTGGCATCATCTCGAGCGTGTTTTCATAAGCAATATAATTTGCAAGTTTGATAAAGAAATATTAAGAAATGGCAAAGTTATAGCCAACGTTAAGTTTTCGTGACGGACCGACGGACCGACGGACGGACGGACAAAGCGGTCCCTATGTATCGCCATTTCTTCGAAAGGGCGACACAAAAAGGCGTTAAAAGGCAAAACAAAGGCGACATAACGCAAAATAAAGGCGTAATATTGCAAAACTAAGGCGTTAAAAGGCAAAATAAAGGAGTACTAACGCTAACCAAAAGCTATATTAACGCTAAACGAAAGGCGTTATAACATGAAAATACGGATTAAGTTTTACATGAAGGGCCTTTCCTTGTAAACTTCTACAGATTCAGCTTTCGATATTTAGCATTATTCGCTACCACTAGCTAAACTCCAGTACAAAGAATCGTAACTCTGCGTTGATTCTTGATTGAATTATGCCCCTTTAACGATTGTTTCCTCAAGGGCCTTTTTTATATTCTGTAACAGATACAGATTTGATTCTTCAAATATTGTTAATCACTATTGTTTGAATTTGTATAACACAACCCGTAACATTGCTCCTGCTTATTTTCGAATTATTACGCCTTTGTTTCGCGTTATTATGCCTTTTTTTCGCGTTGTAACGCCTTTGTTTTGCATGATTTACCCCATTTTTCGCGTTATAACCCCTTTCACAGTTTGATTTATTTCAGTGATCCTAATAGGCTTTCGTATAAAATGAAACATTTTAAACTAAAAATAAGATATAATTGCTTTTAGTATCAGCTGTTGAACAGATAGGTATTTCTTATTTATAGAAGTTTTATAGAAGGTTGTTCATGTTTTAGACATTTTAAGTATGAGCACATAATTTATTTGAGCTTGAAAACAAGTTTTATAATCACGGGGTCAGGATGTGGATCAGCAATCAGTTTTCGAAAAGACAATGAAGGGAAACAATGAGACACACAGCTTAGAGATCTCGGCCGCACACAACAGAAACAAACAGCGCCAAAAACGAGTAAAACTCGTCATTTATAGAACACTAGCTGAATATAGTAAACAAATAGACAACTACACACTGATGTAACGAAAGTGGCTGTGAATTAGTGAGCGCCTTGAACTTACGAAAACGATAGACTTGACAAACCAAACATGAAATACGCGATGAAAATGAAATGTATAGTTATATTAAACACTAATCAGATGTCATTGTATGGTGTTCTATTTTCTTTATCGAAATATTGAACAAATCTATATCTAAGGGTTAACATCTAACACGATACAAAATTTAGTACGTACATAAGTCTACTTAGGAGAGATAAAAGCTGTTGATAAAGTTTAAATTGTTGATTGTATTCCGTTAACACCTACTTGTACTGTTTACGACACGAATTAAGGTTACTATTCTAAATTTCCGCCATCTAAGTGGGATTTAGAGATAACAATATTAATATAATAAAATTTGAGTCATTATTTAAAAGTAGATAATCAGATTCTTTAAAACATTATTAAAATATGTATATATACTTCGTTTCAATTAGATTTTCACCTTTTAAGGGTCCACTACACTCCTCCTTGAACGTTTATCGATAAACAAGAACATTATCAACATCTCAATAATGGCAAACTATCGTTCATTGATACTTGATACTAATGTATCTTTATTTGGCATATGGTAAGAAACGTTAGAACAGTAAAGAAAACTAGCGAAATCAAATAATTCCCTAAACTTTTATTTACATAAATTCACAAAAACTAAACAACACAAAACACAATTTTATATGCCCGCATTGAGTAATATGATACTGTCAACAATATCTTGTGTAATCGTGACTTACATAAATTATGTAATCTATATGAGATATTATTAAAAGTGTGTTTGACCTTCATTTTTCTGGCCGCTTCCTGGTTAGGGTAAGGGGTTTATAATTTAATTATTTTGCAAATGGAGGCATCTGCACTCGCGAACTTTGAGGTTAAACGTTAGCATTGAGTCTTCAGATTGCTTAACATGTTCACAGTCCAAATAATAACTGCATTTCGAATGACAGGCACGTGCTTTCAAAAAAAATTTCATAACTGTATACCTATATTTACAAAATGTGATTCTACCACCATATATAAACAAATAAAGGAAGACAAACTCCAATATTTCACTACGCGTTTCGAGTTTATTTGACTCTTCTTCGGGTGAATATTATTGTGTCAACATCTCTTACAAACAATGTCTTATTTTGGCGTAAAAAATGATGTAATCTTATATACTAAATAAACGTCACCATTTGGCGTAAAAAAGACGTCACATAGCAATATAAACGACGTCAACTTTGGCGCAAAAAGAAGTTGCACATTATTTGGCACAGGCAATAATAAAAAATTAAAATAAAGGAAACATATATAAAATCACAGGATTCCTTTCGCCAAAAATAATATAATGTTGATAAAAGTAGGAAATACATTAAATTTATGTAATAAGTACAGGATCTTATAGATTCAACAGTCACTGGTAGAAAAAAAATGCATACAAAGCACAATGTACAATGGATTCCAGTAACAACTGTACATAAATAATTTTTATAAAATGTAAGGCAGATAATAAATTCATAATTTCATCTATATTGTAAATAATTGTAGAGACTTAATAAAAGGAAATTACTGGTAGATAAAAAACACCCTTAATTACCTACATAATCAGCACCTTTAAACCTTTTCATGATAAGCCATACAATATTTTAGAATTTAGACCCTGTGGAAAAACTGTTCCCAATTTATGAATCCAGTAAGTTTCCTTCATAAGTCTCTCCATATTATTATGAACTTTATCAATACACATGAAACTAAAGTCATTTAGACTGTGATTATTTTGGTTGAAATGGGAAGCAACCAGTGTAGAAAATGCAGGATCTATATAGCTATTGATATCAAAACGGTGATTGTTCATACGCTTAGACACTTTTTGACTGGTCTGGCCAACATATTGCATATTGCATTTTTTACAAGTTATTAAATAAATTACATCTGAACTTGTACAATCGGTTTTATGATTTAATTTAAATTCTGTATGATACTGAGAGCTAGTGAAACTATCACTTTCAATGATGTTAGAGCAGTGAGAACATCTAGGACGGTTACATTTAACAGATGTATATTTAACATTGTTCTGAGGTTGAAAAGTAGTTTTTACAAGAATGTCCTTAATGTTCTTTGGGCGTTTGAAAGCCATGACGGGCTTGTATTTATGTAGTTCTCTAACTGCAGGATTATTAGATAGTTTTAATAAATCCCAGTACTTGTTGACTATAAAACCAATATTTGGCAAAGACGGATTGTATTCTACAACAAAAGGTATAATATTTTTGTTAACACTTTGAACAGTGGGTTGCAGAGCTTCAGTTTGGGACATAGTTTTGAAATGCTCAAAAGCAGTCTCAATAATTGGCTTGGGATAGATCCTGGCAACAAAATACTTGTATAACTCATCAAGTGACTCCATGAACTGGTTGTTATCAGAGCAAATACGCCTGTAACGTTTGGCCTGGCTGAAAGGAATACTATTTTTACATGACATAGGATGACTAGAAGTGTAATGTACATACTGATGAATATTTGTTGGTTTTACATGAACACTGGTACTGATGTTGTTTTTCTCATCAATATACACATCAACATCTAAAAATGTTACATGAGATTCTGAGATATTGTAAGTAAACTTTATCTTTGGATGAAAAGCATTAAGTGATTCAATAAATCTATACAAATCCTCTAAAGAGTAAGTCCAAATCATAAAAATGTCATCCAAAAATCTAAGCCATGCATCTGGTTTATATTTACATCCATCCAAAAACATCTGTTCCAGTTTACCCATAAATAAAGACGCATAGCATGGTGCCATTGGGCTGCCCATGGCTGTACCCATTTTTTGAAGAAAATTAATACCATTGAATTGAAAGAAGTTGTTGTGTAATACTAAATTGACAAGTTTACATATATTATCAGTTGAAAGTCTGCCATTGTAACAACTAGTTTCCAAAAAATGTCTGCATGCTTCAATACCCTCAGCATGAGGGATATTGGTAAACAATGAACTTACATCCAAAGTGACCAAATAAGTTTTTTTATCTGTTAGCTTAAAAAAAGGTGAAATATGCATATCAGGAATTGCCACATTCAGAAAACAACAGCCTCCCCACACAGTCAAGAAGAAGAGAGGGGGAGAGAGCAAGGTTAATAAAATAATCAGTTTCAAAAAGGACGCCACTAACAAAAAAATAAAATGAGAACCCGAGGGGTTACCGCCTTGGAACGGTCAGTGGCAAATCAAATTGCCACTGGGGGTTTAAACCAGGTTCTAGGGTGCACCAACCTCACACTTGCCCCAACAGGTTCTCGTATCACAAGACAAGTACAAATTGTCTTGGTGAAATAACTCCAACCCACCCATCAGCTCAACAATGTTGTATGCAAAAGCATACAAACATAAAAACATAAGAAGCTAATAGCATTGCAAAGCCAAAGGGCGGGTACTCAATGATCTTTCCGAGACCAGAGCATCTGGAGTAAAATCAGCAAGAACACGATGACAGGGATAAAAGAAACAAATCGAGCTTCTAGGTTCTTTTAAGAAAAGATTTCCCCATTAACCTTCATAAACTCTTAAACCCCTGCCACCGTCGTGCAATCAAAGAGGTAAGCATAATGATCAACTGTAGAAGGGTTAATCACTAGGCCTGCAGAGCGCTGTAAAATATCATGTTGGTAACCTTTCTTTTTAAATTTACAGATGGTTTTTACGAATAACCGGGAGAAATTAACACTGCCTTTTATCTTTTTAAGTTTATAAATTAAATCTCCATAAAAAACTGGTTGTGAAAGTTTAAGTTTATGAATAAAATCTAGTGTCTTTAACATATGAAGGTAGAGCTTGCATTAATGGCTGTAAATGGTAATCTAAATATTTTGAAATGTTTTCTGTCCATGAATTACATGCTGATATAATGGGTCTACCTGGGAATCCAATAGGTAATTCTTTATTATGCTTTTTATGGATTTTAGGCAGAATGTAGAATTGCGGAGTTCTAATTTTTTCAGGAAAGATATCAAATTCTTGATCGACAAAGTCATTGGTCATTTTGATCTCATCAATACATAATCGAACATTTTCCTCTACTTTATCTGAAAAGTCACAATTAAGTTGCTCATAATAATTATCATTTGCAAGTTGCCTATGAATTTCTTTTTCATAGTCACATCTGTTCATAATTACTATAGAAGCTGATTTATCTGCTTTTTTGATAATAATGTCTTCACTTTTAGACAAGTTATTTAAACATTCTAATTCTTCTTTAGTAATATTAGTATATTTTCTTTTTTTAGGAAGAGAATTAAGAATTTCTTGTGTTATAGCCTCGATGTAGAAATCCAAATAATGATCCCTTCCACTTTTTGGAGTGAAAATGGACTGTTTCTTATTGAAAAAAGGCATATCTTTAAAATCATTGGCCAAATTTGAATTTTGTTGAGAAATATTTTGGGAATTACTTTGAGTATTATTATCAACATTTTCAAAAAAGAATTCTTTAAGACGTAAACGACGGCTAAATCTAAATATATCTTCAGCTATTTTTATTTTATCATGAGATTTTAGTTTTGGACAGAATGACAAACCTTTTCCTAAAAGTCTAAATTCAGTTTCTGTTAATTTACGGCTTGAGAGATTTAATACTGTTTTCTTTCCTTGTTCGATCTCCTGCCGAATCCGCTTGTGCCTTTTCCATTTCTTTCTGTTTCCAATTCTGATGAACCGTCTGTTTTTTGGAGCTCTTGGAGACATGATATCAGTGTTTTTATTGTATTTTGTAGAATTGTTGTTCTGCAGCTCCCCTGTTTCACAGCCTCTGCATATGTCTTGTTGTTTACTTGTGTGCTGCCCAGGGTCTTGAAGGTTTTTTGGTTTTGTTGTGTGTTGGTTTTTTGCTGATTGTTTTTCTCATTATCGTGTGCAATCATTTTATCTTGATTCTGAAAGTTATTTTGTTTCCGTGTTACTTTTTCTGTTGTTTTTGATTTGTCATTTTTCTTGTTTATAGTTGATGTTTCCTTGTTTTCATGTTGCTTTTGATTTTGTGGCCTTGCTGGAATATCTTGTAGATCTTTAAAAGTTTCATTCCTCTCTCTCTTCAGTATTGAAATTTTCTTCTGTTGTCTAGCTTCGATTGTATTCTTTTTTTCTTCTGTTGATTTAAATATGCCAGCTGTTATTTCATTAAATTGTCCTTCATTAGGCAAATGCGATCTGAGTCTGTTTTCCAATTCCAATTTGCTTTTGAGCATTTCTACCACCATGTCATTTTGAGCGTGCTCGATGATGTAGTTAATGTATAAGAAACTCGATATGTTGTCGTATTAATTATTAGATTAGATTTAGAAGTTATTCGAGCCAAAAACTAAAGGACTTAACTACCACCGCAACCGACATGAAAGAAGCGAGACAATTCTCATTTTCTGTCATGCCGGGCACGTGCTATTTAATTGTGAAATATTAATGAGATACTAGATGACTTGTTTTATGTGTGTGCAGGGCCGAGAACAACACCTAAGACCTAGCTGTTTATGCAAGTGTGTGCAGGGCCGAGAACAACACCTGAGACCTAGCTGTTTATGCAAGTGTGTGCAGGGCCGAGAACAACACCTAAGACCTAGCTGTTTATGCAAGTGTGTGCAGGGCCCAGAACATCACCTAAGACCTAGCTGTTTGAAGTCCTTCTGATACAGAGCACCCCGCATCCCAGGATTAAGTACTGGACCAGGGTTTTACAGTATATACAAGAATTTGAAGGATCATGGTTTCCCACTTTATATTAAAGAGACTGGGGTGTATTATATTCTTGTATATATTTTATTAATCCAGAAATAATAACAGGTAAATGTAAATTTTGAAATATCTGAATTTAGATGTTTTATATGAACACGATCCTGTGAATTTTCGGAATATTATATTTTCCGAAAACTTTTTTTCATTTTAAAAGCAAGGTACCTTTGTTATACATCATTCGAAAGCTTGTAACTTCAACTCTTAATTTGGAAATTTTCATTTTGGAACTTTGAATAAAAACAGAAATATTGCCGAAAAACAAAGTTAAAAAACATGCCATTCCGACCGGAACGAAAATCCTTCCGATAGGAAATCATGTTTTTCCCGTCGGAATTTCACAGTTCCGATCGGAATCAGTCCTGTCGGCAAATTCCGATAGGAAACATTCCGACAACAATTTTTCCGATCGGAATTTCTCTATATGCATTTATTCCGATCGGAATCATTCCCAATGGAATTTGTTGCTTATTTTCCGATAGGACTCATTCCATTCGGAAATTCTACTTATGAAACAATGCAGACTTCGTTCGATCAATCAGTCTTACCTGACATTCATCGTTATACATTTATTTTATTAGAATATGCAATGAGGGCCTAAGAAATCGTCATCGTTCAATTTAAAAGTCCAAATAATATGATACTGACAAAAATATAATAATAATTATAATAATAATAATTATAATAATAATATAAGTTTTTACTAAGTATTGGTTTGGCATCTATTTACCGGACCCAGAAATTCCAAGCTCAACGTACAATTTCAATTATCACATGTTTTATATATTTGTCAGACAAAAGACCTCGCATATTCTTGCCATTACGTATTATATTACTAACGTGGACATTTAAATTGATGCTGTGTATTTCGCTTAATTTCGTGTTAAGATGTAAATAGAATTTTCAAGGATATTCAAATCTAGCGAGTTTTGTTTATTGTTTTAACTTTGCTTAACGTATGAAAAAAGAAGATATGAATGAAAGTAAGTTTTTTTTTTAAAGTTCTTTTTGGCGTTCGAGAGTTTCCATCTTTTTTTCATCCTGAAACATTCGGCAAGTCGAAATCAACTGATCCAATTAAATGGTACTAGATTTTAGCACTTATTTACAAATACAAATGGCGCATCAATATATGTCATGTGCAGAGCGCGCATAACTATTGCCATGTGCTTTCTCAACCGTTAAAACCCATTAATGCGACACGAAGTTTAACACTTACTTAACTATACCGTATTACTACAATTATTACGAGAATTTGCAGTTCTTGCATGAACACCTATTTTTTGTATCTCTTAAGCGATGTTTGCCACCCACGTTTAGACCACGATTCATCTCTATATAGCAGTTCATACAAAGAAAATAAATCTGAGCAGCCAACTCAAGTTGGACAGTCCCTTGGCAGTGTGCGCAACCTGTTCGCAACCGGATGATACATGGTTTAGCATCAGATATAGCGGTGTGCACATGAAGTTGTTTTCGTGCGAATTCAAGTTCACAAACCTATATATCTCAACAAGAGAGAAATTGATTCAGAAAAATTGAATAATAGTTTAATATTTTGTTATGGTTCTCTTTTGATTTTGTCTCGGAGTAGTCCTTTACACCAGTTTTGATATTCCTGGCTAGTAAGATCATTACTGGGTCGAGACCTGTTACGCTTACGACAACTTATTTGCATTAAAAGTAGTGCTACATGTCCGAATATGCTAATAGTTAAATCCTTTTCATTGCTTATTTTGACAACATATATTTATAAAATCGAGCAAAGACAGTCCTATAATTGCCCCGTCAACATCAACCGTAATATCGTCAGTTATGTCTGCTATAAAAATTGTGTTCAACTTAATGAAAAAGCATTACATTCGGGGGCAGAAAATTCTGTGGTTTTTGGTAAAATTACACTTACGAGGATCGACCTACACACGAAATTTAGAATCCATAGAAAATAAATGAATTCACTGCATTATTAATTATTGAAATTGTAGCTGTGGTGTACAGTTAAATTATTCTATTTCGCGCGGGTTTAATGTTCGCGTATTTCGCGCTTTGGCAAGAGCGCGAAATTTAACCCCAGCGAAATCAAACCATTTAACAGTGTTTCTTTATAGGAAAACACAGTTGCGCGAATTCATGCCCCCGCGAATTTGTTATTTACGGGGTTTGCGCGAAAATTCATCCCCGCGAAATATAATGATACTGCAGTAATTTGTATTGACAGCAATTGTAGTACCAGTATCAAAGCTGTAGCTTGAATTATCACCACAGTGAAAGCTCCCATAAAGATCACACTGAAATTGAGAACAGAAATGTAGACCACCTAATATTTTGACCTAATAATGCTAAGCCCATCAACACTTTTTATCACTGATTTCATTGTTTATTAGTAGAAACGTCTTAACTGTTGAAACTGGTCATGGTAGAATTATGGGACGTGCATGTGTTTAAACAATTGTTGGCATGTATGTAAGTGGCCAATTTAAAACTAAAACTAGGTTCAATTTTTCTTGTAAGAATGCGAGACAACATTTTTCTTGACAGATAGGTTATAATTATGTTATGTGTTTTTCATTGTAAATAACATATGAGAAAAGTTAACTACTTCTAACTTCATTATTCATGGCTATTTCGAGTGAATTTTTAATTGGTTCAATTTCCGTTTTGATTATGATTGTAGCGATTTTCGCTCGCTTTATGTGATAAGGTGGTACCGTTTTACATTGAAAAATATTAAACATAGGCCTAAAATGTATAAGTAAAATGTATAGAAATTTCTTTGTGAAAACGTTTCCGTAAAATATCAAACGTTGTTTAAAATAAAAATTCGCTGCATTTTTTCTGAGGTTGGTTTTCTTAATGTGATTTAGATTTAGTATTCTGTGTATTATAGTTGTATTAAATCTTTTTACCTACTAATAAATTAATAATATATTTCAACGCTTATATCTGACAAACAATACATTTGAATAAAAGCGAGTGAAAAAATAAAACCTCACGGTTCATTTGTGCTGTTTATATAAACTAAACTTATAACATTCATTAAAATAGACATTGAAATATACATATCGAATGCATATATTTGAAATAATTGGTCCAGAAGCAACGTAATTTTGGGAAGATACAATTCTATATCGGCCATGCATTGACATCATCCTATTTCACATTTTCGCTCAGTATGTAAACCTTCCTTCTAATCTTGAGATTTTCAGCAACACGTTTTTATTTAGCGCGTATTATCGTTAAACTGACCTGGGAAAGTTATCTTTCACGCATGCGCACTCAATGTGCAGGCGGAGTTTCACTTATCGCTAGATAAGCGATCGTTGGGAAGGTGGCCTTTACCTTTCTTTGAATCAAAATATCCTTATTAAGAAAAATAACGCTTTAAAAATGATGCGTTTGTAAATTATTTTAAAGATGTAAATAAGTTTAATTAAGACTACAGATTAGATACCCCGTTAACGAATTAAACATGTTTTCATGGAGAATATAAACCAACATTAAAACATTATTCAGGGCTAAAATATATCTTATATTTTACTTATGCTAATAAAACTTAAAAATGGCGGTCTCAAACAATTCAGCGATTATTTGCACAAATGTAGCTAATACGTGTAAACTTATAAACGTGTTTCGTAAGAGTAACTTTCTAAATAAGTTACATTTAAAACGACTTTTAATGAACATAAATGTGTAATGAACATGCGAGCTGTTCTAAATTACCATGGCGCAATAAAGAACAAAATTATTTTTATTTAGACAGCTTATCACTCATTTTAACGCTAATTTAACGGTTAAAAAAAAATTCAATGGAAATCCAGTATTTTTTCAAATTTCGGGGAAATTTATTTCTATTGTTCTCAACTAACGCGTCATTGAAAGATTTCCTAGTAAGTGAATTTGCTACCATACTGAAATAAGGTAGCTAGGTGAAATGTTGAATACATGTTGTTTTACTTAAGTAAAAAAACAATTTACATGTAAATTCAAATATCTATTGTGTTGCATAATTCTACAGTTTATTGTCAAATCATTTTGATATTTAATTTTATAATTGACTATCTATAATATTCATTGGGGCATGATAAAATAAATTACTACAAAGATTTGTTATTTAAATACGACTACAGGCTATTTGATATGTATATAGGTTAATGAATTTACGGGCTTAAATCAGTGCAGCGCAGCCGCGCGACCGGCTAAAGTTTTAGATTACTCATGTATTACCACTTACCGACTTAGAGGTTGAAATTATTATTGGTAAAATACTAGTATTCATTTTATACAACAACAACAAAACTTTTATTTGCAAATCGGCAACCATCTTGCCTTTGGCAAATTACACATTCACAGAAATATCGTGAGAAAATGACATAGTAATAACGACAGAGATATCATTAGAAAATAATTCTAACAACAAAATAATTATCAATATTATTACGTAGATAGTTAACAATAACTGCTAATAAAATATGCAAAAAAAAACAATGCTACATTATAATTATGCTAATTTATTTCTTTATGTTACCTGCGTGCTTATTATTGTTTTTCTCAAATCTAATGCTTTTTCGATAAATTTTGTAATTTTGAAAAGATTGCTTTTATTTTCTGATTTCATTAATCTATTAAACTTATCAATTGTTGGCCAAGAATTTCTTCCTAAATAAATGTTTCTTATATTCGTGTAATAGGGCATATTAACAATCAAAGCGCTGAAAGCGTTGAAAGACTGGCGCGCTGGTTATTTTGATGCAAGGAAATAAGGTTTTCCACTTTGTTTTCACCTTGATCTTAGGTTGGGGGTCTTTTTGATGCAGGGGTGTATGATTAGTGGTTAAATTTTGCTAGAATAACGATGATCAGGCTCCGCCACAACTGAGTAGTGTCAACAATGAAATGCACAAGGCTCACATACCTTAAGAGACTGAAACAGTTACAATCTTAATTTTTACGTCGATCGCAACAATGCATTAACAAAAATATTCGCCAAATTACTTACGATCTCCCCAGGATTTTTGGAAGGGTTGTCGCTGGACGTTTCGTGGATTTTAGCTCGCGAAACTTTATTTTTAACTCTCATTTTATACAGTTTTATATTTTTACCAAAGTTTACTGCAACAACTGTATATAGTACATAGATGTTTTTTATCTCTTTAGAGCCAAGAAAGGTACAAAGTTAAAAAACATAAATAATGTAAAACAATGTGTAAACAGTATGTCAACATGTGTTTTAATTACATAAACTGATCTGATCTCATCAAGTTACAATGTCAACTATATACTCTGTATAGTTAGTTTTTCACCTTCATTGTCCAAGATATCTCACACATATCAAACTCAGTGTTTCATTACAACTGACAGGATTAGGATTAAACTTTCAGACGCCTGTTTTTTTTCTTGTGCCCTAGTGCTGACTGCCTTATTATAATCAAACATCAGTACATCAGGACCTTCCATCGATATCATTAACAATGAATTTAATGTTGAATTGTTAAGCCTGCTTCTAAGCTTTGTCTTCACTCTTCATAAGGTGGAAAACCCCACTCACAATCTGAAATTAAATTAATTTACGATACCAGTAAACATATAGACAGCTTCATATATATATTTATATAAATAATATCATAATAGGTATTCAGTTAACACAAACAGGTATAATAAATTATATAGTGCACCCTAGAACCTGATTTAAACCCCCAGTAGCAAATTATTTTTCCACTGACTGTTCCAAGGCGCTAACCCATACGGTTCTCTTTTTTGTTAAACAATCAACAAACAAATAATTTATTTTCCTCTCTTCTTTTTCCTGCAGGGGGAGGCTGTGTTTTATGAGTGTGGCGATTCCTGATATGCATATTTCCCTTTTTATTATAGTAGCATGAAAATTGAGTTATTTTATTTATTTAATGCAAGTCACAAGGCTAAGTTAATATATATAAAAAACCATTGCCAACTTCTTGCAACCAGGAGTAGACTTTCTTCCACTTAGGATCGACACCTGACTGGATCGAACTGGCTGTTCGAGGTAGCCTGCGTTGATTCAGTGTCTCGGCATGTTGGGGTACCGCGTCCGGCGTCGGAGTAATTTCCCGACGTGAAGGGGTACTTTGCGTCGTCAGAGTCGCTCTTGAAGGGCTATCCGGAATGATCTCGATCTCATTTCTTGAATTTTGAAGTTCAGAATGCCCGATGGAGTTGGCATCAGCCTCACAAGGCCGGTTTCTCTTGAAATAAGATAGAATCGACGAGTCGTCGTTCTTTCGCACAACCATAATTGAAAATGTGTCCGACGAAAATGAACTGATCGTTACGATGATAGCGCAGTAAAATGCCACAGAATGCATTTCTTTTGCAATATAAGTGCTATCTGCAACTTGCCAATAGATTTGTTTAAACAAATCAATTATCGCGCAATTATTTTCATACATGTATACAGATGAGTACAATTTTCGAAGTGTTTGTCTTCTAATCACAGAACAAAGAATAACCAAATTATTACTCACGATCGCATCTCTTTAAAATCATTGAACATTATGTCAAACACACCCGCTATTAATTGAGAATATCAACAGTCGGCAGATCCAAAATACGATGAAACGACACCGTCAGACTTGCGACCACGTGGAGAGGCGGAGTTATCCAGCTGATAGTAAAGAAATCGATTGTGATTGGTCAAATCGCCCATTGCTTAACCTTGAATGAGGTGTGTATTGAAAAGCGACCTGTGTTTACAATGCAAGAAACAGAAAATTATGACATGTCGATTTTGAATAAGCGGATGTCGGCGAATTTAACGCTTGTTGGGAATAGATCAAAGCTTGTTAACGGCTGTCGGGCACAACTACTCCAACCTAACCGAAATGGCAACCCACGCTATCTCCCGCTTGTCACGTGACTGATTTGTTTTAAATCGTTTATTAATATCCTTTCATAGTTGTCCGAACAACAACATTAAATAGTTTTCTTGTTTTTATTTGTAGCATTATCTTTCAAAGTTCGCATTCCTTCTCGAAATATTTGTATTTTCTTAAAATGCACTACTTTTTATGCCAATAACCAAGCCAAAGTTGATCATTATGATTACAATGACAATAAGTATTGTGACGATGTTGACAAGACGCGCATAAAAGTACTACTTTTGAAGTACAGTAAAACCCCTCATTACGGACACTCGATATTACGGGCACACCGTTATTACGGGCGATTTTTTAAAGAACGGACATTTTGTCTTCTTTTTGTATCTAGTAAATATGTATACTGCGATATTCCGTTTTGAGATTAAGTTAACTACCTCAACATCCTACATATTCAAGGTCGGATGTAAGATTTCTGAAATGGGGTTCGTTTGCAGCAATTGTATAGTAGTGATATTTTCCAACTTTCTTATTAAAATCTAAATCACCGAACCCCTTCTGGATCCGCCCCAATATAATGTATTTAAAGTTCTGTAAACCTAGCGATCTGTCCCCTTTAAACTATGGTCATTCTATTAAAATAAAATTTATGTGCAAACTGATAAAAAAGGATATATTTTTTATTGATGGTACCTTCACATAGGTTCACAAAGTTATTGCGATATCCTGTTTTGAGGTTAAAGTTATGCTATTTTGAATTTCGTAAAAGCAAAAATTGAGCCAATATATATATTTTAGTTAAAGAAATTAGAAACGGAACTTCTTTAATCACGAAATATATCTGGATTTATATATTTCGTGTTTAAAAAAAAGTTGCGCTTATAATTTCTTGAACGATAAATATAACTGCTTAAAGTTATTAGAAACGCAACTTCTTTAAACACGAAATATACTTTGTGTTTAAAGAAATTGCGTTGCTATTATTATCGATTATCGACTTGTCTGAGCCTGATGCATTAACTTGAATAGGGTCCTACCGATATACTGAGTTATCTCAATATTCTGTCTTAATTTACCTCCCTTTGATTTAAACAATATTTATTTCATGTAAATATAATAAATATTCAAACAATAATACAGATGTATATAATTATTACATAATGGATTGGAAAACAAGCCCTCGTGGAGTGCTTATATAAATTCCTCTCCTGGTTTAGGACGCGCACCTGTCACTGGGTAGTTCCATTCTGAGATTGCTAATTAAAACTGACCTGCATCCGTGGTCCTTTCAAATACGTTTTAATAGGGCAGGTTGGTTAGAGATCAGCATAATGCATAAAACCGTTTGATTATTATCATTGAATGGAAAAAAAGATGTTTTTATAGTGCAGCGCATAATATTTAAATTTTCTCTTCTTACCATTTTAATACGTCGGAGAAGTTTGTGTTAAACATCGTTGTGTTCGAATCCCTTCAGTAACTAATAAAGAGTAAAAAAAACACATTTCCTATGCCTAAAAATGGCAGATTTGAGGAAAAGAAAAATTAGAAAACCTTTTAAAAATGTAGTAAAATTTATAACACATGATATAAAATAAAGTTTGACATCTGCCAATGAAACGCCTGTTCACTTTGATAAGTGTTCTTTCATGCCGGTCTGGGTTATAGTAATCCAGTGCCGATGCAACATTTTTTGCCAGAAATTAAATAGCTATTGTAAATAACTGAACCTTATCCTATAAATTGAATGCACACGATTTGGTTAATAGATTTGTGCCATTGACTTATTTTTCAATATACTGCTCTTTTTTTCTCCAAAAAGTTCTTTCTTATTCTTATACAACTAAGAACATATTAAAACATTGTTTAATAATGTTTTCACGTTTTCCTCTTTATTTCTGAAAATTTTAGTTCATTTAGTTTTACAATCAATTTTTTTAAAAATAAATATATGCTTGGGTAAAACTTCCCGAGTTTTATTTAATTCAGTTCGGGGCGCTTTAAGTTGCCAATATCGAATAATCAGTGTCTCGGTCTCAAACATTATTGTGACAATTAATTAGAATATTTAATCTCTAGTCAGTTTCCTAAAACAACATTTTTACCCTCAACAAGCAACGTTTTCAACCTCTTACAAATGTACAAATGAACTTCAAAAGGCCTTTATCACACCTCCAGCTGGTAAAACCCAGTCTTGCTTATCCGATTACGTAACATGGTCATAAAACACCAGGCCCTTTTCTTAATAAGCATTGTTTGGATGACTTAACAGTGACTGGCTAAATACTTAAGTAAAAATTTTTAAAAGCTATATTCCATGCCAGTCAAAACAAATTTTCATAAAGGATACGTGAAGTTACGTAAATAGGTAAAGTTGCATTTAGTTATTAACTTAAAATCAATTTACAAAGACGAATGATATTCCTTATATGTCTGTTCCACATTTTTTGTTAATGCGACAATGCATTTTTAACTTCAAAAGCACTTTGAAACTTTTTATTTACACATTTAACGCTACGCTTTATTACCGCTTTTAAACCGGAACTACCCAATCAGCAAGGGAAACAACTCTCAATGGGAGGTAACTCAGTATATCGGTAGGCCCCCATTCGCGCTTGAGTGAAATGAAAAGGTGACATTTCATCATGCACTAAATGAATTGAAAAAGAAATTTCCATCCCTGCTGTAAAATGAATTCAGATGCGAATTCATTAAAACACGACCCATTCCTAATTAACTTGTATTATTTTTTAGGTAAAAGACACGTTGCCAATGAGATATTTTATCAATTGCGGGTGCTATGTACGTGGGAATGGCAAATGCGTGTTAATGATTAGAGTCCAAACCAAAGTACTGATGTTACACCATCATCATGTATTTATTGTTGACGGTGATGTCTTTTATGTAATTGATCTTTTTGTATTCGTCGAAATATACGATTTTCTTTTCTTATCAAGCTAGTGTTAAAAGAGCACAACCAATGCGGCAAATTATATCAGGGTTAAATCCGCCGGTTTTCCGTCGGAACGAAAGAACACGTTTAAAGTTTCTGTATTATATTTAAGTTCACTTTGATTATTAATAACAGTAAATAACTAATAAATTCTGTAAACAATATTTGAG
Organism: Corbicula japonica; assembly: GCA_038501625.1. Classification (NCBI taxonomy): domain Eukaryota; kingdom Metazoa; phylum Mollusca; class Bivalvia; order Venerida; family Cyrenidae; genus Corbicula; species Corbicula japonica. Next base: position 94,081 of record JAZAYU010000468.1, read on the forward strand.
TCAGGTATTCCCGTACAAGGTTTTCACTTGCTCAGTAAATGTCTAATACAAAACTTTATTTCTTAAATGCATTTAGGTGATCTTTATTAATGAATGGCAACCCTTCACTCGTATTTAAAGTTAAGTTGTTTCTTAATATGCGGTCTCTGTTAAATATACGTATGTATGTAAAATCCCCAAAATTCAGATAATTGATCTGCCTCGGGCAATATTACCATGGCAACTTTAAGTGATATCTACATCTAATTGGTAATAAGAGTGTCAACCGCATGTAAGGAATTAAAGATTATCAATTATTAAACTAAGTATCAAACTGATATGGACAAAAAAACTTCAAACATATAAAACATCACGAATATTTAAATTTAAGTACATGTACTTTGACAAAACAAAAAAATCGTCATTTTTGTGTTAGCTACGATTTTTTCAGCATGGTAGCATACGCTTCCGATCCGCTAAAGTTAAGCTCCCTCTTTGCAAAAAAGTGTAATAGTATAATTTTAACAGATAATCATCATTTGGCTACCGTCTTCAGCACGATAGAAAATTATCAATTCTGCCTTTAAAAGGTATTACATTTCACATCTAAAATTTAATGATCGGAGTCCAACCGAATTGAGAATATCTCATTAAAGGCACGTGTCCTTAACTCCGTATATCTTCTAACTGTTTAAACTTGATCACTCTCCTTAATCTGTACTTTTATTTTTATTTTCTATCCATTTTTCTATGACTATTTGTAATCTCTCTTATATCTACAGTATCTGAAATTATTTATTCCGACTATTCTAACGTTTTGAATGTAAATTATTATGTTTAATCTGTTGATGTTAGATAACGACAATATGTAACAATAATTTAATTGATCTTAACGCGTGAAAAAAACAACATTATTAACATGGAAATTATTATAAATCAAACAATACGCGCAATATCACAGTTAAGTAAAACTATAAAAGAAACATATCAATTAAAGAATCGGTTTCACTCTTTGTTTTGCTTCCGATATTAAAAATACTAATACAAACCTTCGAACATATCAATCGATATGTTCAGCGCCTCGAGTAAAGAAACGCCTCTTTTATAAGCATCGACCAATTGAAAATAAGTAACACAGTAATGCGATAACGCGATACGTGGGGCGGACTTGTAATAATTGGCGATTCGTTCATCTTTTTAATACAAGCATTAATTGTTTTGCGATAAGAATCTTAAGTCAAAATGACTGAATATGGTGATTTAATCACATATAATTATTTTATTAGTTTGAATAAAACTCGGTGCTACCGTCTTTTGGCGGACTAGCTGGGTTAAAATTGAATTTACTATAACAGTATAAAACCATTGTTCATAATTTTTTGGAAAATTTCTGTTTAGAGGATAATGGGAACTAACAAAATGATTTGCGATTAATCTACATCCAAATATTTTTTGGACTATTTAACAACATCAACAGCTTTCCAAATATTTAAAATTAAATTTTATTTATGTTCGCTCTTCATAATTACAAACGGGACCTAAATCTCATAACGTGAAAGTGTACAAGTCAATATTTTGTGTTTAATGCTTGATAATCACATAATCAAGGGATGATGTTGTTTTTAGCAACGAAACTTAAAATGGTATGAATGTGGAAATCTGGAATTTAGTTAGTTGATGATGAATGCGTCTTATGATTTCGTTTTAGCAGTTTATTTTCGACAATACGTATTGGGATGATAACATATAATTAAATATCTTTGAACTTTTTTTAATTGGAAAATAGGGTAAATTTTGAATGAATTCTTAATTAACTTGTCTGATAAATGTCGAATGTCGTCTAATTGTTTCTTTGCATTTTTTGGTCTTCTTATCTTAACAAAAGCTCGTATCTAAAAAATAAATGAATGGTTTTCAATTACCTGCATTTTTCAGATGTACATTCACATGTTTTCGGGTGTAATAAATAAAATAAGTCAGAACTCTGCTTTAATCGAGAATGAATAAGAGTATGAGAGACATCGGGATACTTTCGGAATCGCTGGGTTGAACAGTTTTTAACTATACCACTAACTACGTGTATGACCCCTTCCTTTCCCGCTGGAATCCACCCCTGATGAAGAAATGTTGATACAAAAAGAAACTTAAAACTATGCTCTATTCCGAAAAGAATGCGTGCAAATTTTTCATTAGCTGCTTTTCTTAATGAATACGTTTTTACACCTAAAGAATATTCAGGTGTACGGCGATTATCACAATAATATCCTTATATACGCCGCAGAATGTTATGGTTTTACAAAATGACACTTTCTTAAATATTAAACTCATAATTTTATTCTTTTAATGTGTTGTGTCCACTAAATAAATAAATTATGTATGAAATTGTTAATCTTGCTATTATTTACCGTGTGACTCTAGTATATCAGAAGGGTTACAAACTTAAAACTGTGCTCTATTCCAAAAGGAATTAAGCGCTTTGCGCTTTCTTTTCGGTGACTTTTTTTATTAATAGCTGATATTCTTAACAAATACAAATTAGCAACTATTACACCTTAAGAATATATTTGTATGGCGATTATCATTATAACATCCTTTTAATAATTATATTATACTTCGCAAATTGTTATGGTTGTACAAAGTGACATTATCTTAACTATTTAAACTCCTATGTTTTTTTAATTTATTGTGTCCACTAAGTAAATAAATTATGACATTTTCTTAATCTTGCGATTATTTACCTTGTGACACTAGTATATCAGACGGGTTACCAAACCAAGATATGTGTTGATGTTTCTGGAGACAATCTTTTCGCCCTGCCGATCTATGGGTTGGTAAGTCGAGATTAAGAAGACGCTATAGGAAGTCGGTAAGATCACGATAGGGGGTCCTGCAAACGCGATGTGAAATCCCGACTCGCATCTTTTATCGCGTTTTTAAGTGATCTATTGCGCAACCATAGAGTACAAAATGGAAAACGGGCAAGTCAGGAGTATTAAGTAGTATTTTTATTCCCGTATCTTGTTTCATGGCGATTATAACATAAACATGAACATATAAGAGTTTAGAATTAAAAAAAAGAAAGTTATTTAAATGATAAGATATATTCGTTTCATCGTGTTTAAATATCATCATCATCATCATCAACAACAACAACAACAACAACAACAACGAACCTCGTCATCACACGTTATTTTTTCTTTTTAATGTTTTGACTTGCAGATATGCATGGTAATTAATAAGAGACCAAAGGAAATTTATAATTTAAATAAACTTTATTGCAGAATCTGTAGTTGCTGCTACTGCAGACTTTGATGATGATGATGATGGCTATTTTGGTATTTACAATTCCGGCATTTAAAAGCATATACGATGCTATTTTCATTTTTATGCGCATTTTTTGGTAAGTGACCAATATGTTTTGGTGGCCATATAAAAGCTAAATCCAACCGAATATGGCACATTTAATGTCCACATTTCGGCTGAAGAGTGTGCCGTATTGACCGAATATTTCACACGTTCGTCTTATACGTTCCGTGGGATATGCGTTCTGTGACATATACGTTCTGTAGCCAGAATATAATCTTGACAAAATATCATCCCTGGCTATAATGATGATTCTTGACAAAATGTTATCCGGCCAGGGGCGGATCTAGCGGGGGTGGGGGCACCGGGGGCACGTGCCCCCCTCCCCGCCGGCCCCGGCACGGACACCGATTATAGGGGCACAAGTTTGGTGGTATGTTTCATTATAAGCATTAATTCGGTGATTCTCACAATAATATCTGATATCGCTTATACTCTTTAGTTCGCTCTGAAATATTTTTGGCTTTAAACCTCGACATTTTATTTTGATTAGCAACATATATTGAAATGTGACAATATAAGCATCTAAAAAAACGACTGCAGCTTAATCTGCCTCGATCATTACACCATATCGTGTATATTTATGTACAACACCAGCAGGTGACAAATCGTTAGCCTGCGGCAATGGGCAGCAGGAAATGGACGGGTCCATTTCAAGAAACTACATCCTATTTTCAAAAATAAACTCGCCCATTTCGCATCCAGCGGTGGACGGGTACAAGTGACAAAACCACTGTACTAATACATGCGATAAAATCTGAGACCCGTCTAATGTTTCGCTTGGTTTGAGCACACATATACAGTAAAACTCCTTTATTACGGACACCTTAGGGACTGAGGGAAAGTGTCCTTAATAGCGGGGTGTCCTTAATAGTGGGTTTGAATCACCGGCCACTGTCTGTTACATCTTCGGTTCGACATTATTAACATATCATTGATTTGACAGCCTAATTGGTGTTAATCAACTTTTTGATCTAGTATAATGTAATAAATCAGACAAAATATGTTAATTAACTTATTTCTTTGGCTTTTGCCTTATTTCTCAGACTCTAATTAATTCTATTTTCCTTTGTAGAGTCAATTCAACCCTTTGTATTTTTATTGTTCTCCATGATGGAGACAGAAGTTATTTTTTGAAACATTTTCATTAAACTATTCGCTGATTTACATACAAAAACAAAAACATCCAATCAAATCGATCAGAAGCGCGTCTTTTTATTGCCGAAACCTGCCAATTATAGCCCAATTAACTAAAAGGAACAATAATCTTAAACTGCTAATTGACATTATAACTTTCGCGATTAAGTACCCCAGTCAATTGTGTAAATCACAGTTTGACAGGTCTGTTTTGATTGCAATTTGCAACTTTACCAAATTACCGTAAATAATACGTTAAGCGGTCTTATGTCGCAAACCGATGTCGTAAACTGATGTCGTGAAACGGTCAGAAAGTGGAACGTTACCAGTTTCGACTGTCCGTAATAGCGTTCTAAAATATGCATTAAAATTAATTTTGTACTGCGCCCGTTGTCCGTATTACCGGAATAGCGGGGTGCCCGTATTATCGAGTTATTTACTAGATACAAAAAGAAGACAAAATGTCCGTTCTTTAAAAAATCGCCCGTAATAACGGGGTGCCCGTAATATCGAGTGTCCGTAATGAGGGGTTTTACTGTATTCTTGTTACGTTTTCGGCACGGTAGTGTCTTCTCGACCGGGCCCAGCACAGTTAACAGAACGATGGGAACCAGAATAGCGCAAATACTGCAGTGCAGTGGCGGATCCAGAGGGGGTTCGGGGGGTTCGGACGAACCCCCTAATTTCCCCGATTTTTTGTTCCGGGTGGTTCGAGGTTCGAAGTTTGTGGATACGATTCAATATTAATGGTTTCCAGAAAGAAATGGACAACAAGTTGGGTGCAAAATTGTTTCATTTGAAAAATGCGGCCTCTGTGATCGTCTTGAGTGTCAAAACTTGAACTTCACGCTCATACTTGCTCTCAATTCTAACATTTGTATTGCCAATAAACAACTTCACACCCCTGCACACTTGCCACTGTATGTGACCAATCTGCTTTAATGTTAATCTAAATACAATGTAGTCAGTTGTTAATAAATGGAAAACTTAGTATTGCATGTTTCTTGCGTCGCCAAATCTATCGTCATCGGCATTTCATAAATAACCGGACCTTTGCAACTTATTAAAATGCACAGTTTGAGTCTTTGGAATAAAATGTAACATTCATTTTTATGCTTATATTTGCAATACAAGAAAAAAATGAAGTTGGAATAAAAAAATACTTGTAGAGAGGAAGGTTCTTAATAAAAAAATCGGATGTTTTTTTTCATACACAGAGTTTACTTTACTTATACAGTAAAACCATCATTTTTAAAAGGTGACTATGGGCTCAGCACGTTAATGTTCATTAATTTGTTTTATGCAAAATAATTCAAGAAAATGATATTTTTGTCCAATACGGAAACCAAAAGCATCTCACAGCTAATTTTCTCTCTAAACCCCATCCCACCACAAACAGTTATTAGTGCATCTAAAATGTCTTCAACATTTTCCAACTTGCGAAAGTATTGACCAGAAACTGGGAACCCTGAACTTAGCCATTTCGAGCAGTTTTTATACTGGCGCGCATGCGCCAGTATTAACTAACGATGCTGTGAACTCTGCGACGCGCAGTCCTTAACTTCGGGTGTATCATTGCGACCACGAGAGCGTATCAAGTAAGTGGTCACCGCGAGAGCAGGCCGAAATGTTCTGCACAAGTGTGAAGCACAATGCAGCACACCATTCCACGAATTCTGAGCGATTGATAGTAAGTTTCCGTGTAATTTTGGAGCATCCATGCCAAAAATTCCATTGAACAATGTAGAGTGAAATCATGACCAGCTACGGCAGTGAACTAGCAACTGGATATGAATGAGTAGTTTAGTTACGCCAGAAAGATTTCGTAGTTGTGTGGCATAAAAAGTAGTGCATTTTAAGGAAATACAAATATTTCGAGAAGGAATGCGAACTTTGAAAGATAATTCTACAAATAAAAACAAGAAAGCAATTTAATGTTGTGATTCGAACAACTATGAAAGGATATTAAAAGAACGATTAAAAACAAATCAGTCACGTGACAAGCGGGAGATAGCGTGGGTTGCCATTTTGGTAAGGTTGGAGTAGTTGTGGATCGAGACCGGGCCGGGTCCCAGTGTTCTCCCCAGACAACCGTTAACAAGCTTTGATCTATTTCCAACAAGTGTTCAATTCGCCGACATCCGTTTATTCAAAATCGACATGTCATAATTTTCTGTTTCTTGCATTGTAAACACAGGTCGCTTTTCAATACACACCTCATTCAAGGTTAAGCAATGGGCGATTTGACCAATCACAATCGATTTCTTTACTATCAGCTGGATAACTCCGCCTCTCCACGTGGTGAATTCGCAAGTCTGTCGGTGTCGTTTGATCGTATTTTGGCTCTGTTGACTCTTGATATTCTCAATTAATAGCGGAACCCGGTGTGTTTAACATAATGTTCAATGATTTTAATGAGATGCGATCATGAGTAATTATTTGGTTATTCTTAGTTCTGTGATTAGAAGACAAACACTTCGAAAATTGTACTGTATACATGTATGAAAATAATTGTGCGATAATGGATTTGTTTTAAACAAATCTATTGGCAAGTTGCATTTAGAACTTAAATTGCAAAAGAAATACATTCTGTGGCATTTTACTGCGCTATCATCGTAACGATCAGTTCATTTTCGTCGGACACATTTTCAAGTATGCATGCGCGAAAGAACGACGACTCGTCAATTCTATCTTATTTCAAGAGAAACCGGCCTTGTGAGGCTGATGCCAACTCCATCGGGCATTCTGAACTTCAAAATTCTAGAAATGAGATCGAGATCATTTCCGGATAGCCCTTCAAGAGCGACTCTTACGACGCCAAGTACCCCATCACGTCGTGAAATTACTCCGACGCCGGACGCGGTACCCCAACATGCCGAGACACTGAATCAACGCCGGCTACCTCGAACAGCCAGTTCGATCCAGTCAGGTGTCGATCCTAAGTGGAAGAAAGTCTACTTCTGGTTGCAAGAAGTTGGCAATGTTTTTTATATATATTTACTTAGCCTTGTGACTTGCATTAAATAAATAAAATAACTCAATTTCATGCTACTATATATAAAAACTAAAAAGGGAAATATGCATATCAGGAATCGCCACACTCATAAAACACAGCCTCCCCTGCAGCAAAAAGAAGAGAGGAAAATAAATGATTTGTTTGTTGACTGTTTAACCAAAAAGGGGAACCGTATGGGTTAGCGCCTTGGAACAGTCAGTAGCAAAATAATTTGCTACTAGGGGTTTAAACCAGGTTCTTGGGGTGCACTACATAATTTATTATACCTGTTTGTGTTAACTGAATACCTATTATGATATTATTTTTATATATGTGAAGCTATCTATATGTTTACTGGTATCGTAAATTAATTTAATTTCAGATTGTGAGTGGGGTTTTTCCACCTTATCAATAGTGAAGACTAAGCTTAGAAGCAGGCTTAACAATTCAACATTAAATTCATTGTTAATGATATCCATGGAAGGTCCTGATGTACTGAAGTTTGATTATAATAAGGCAGTCAGCGCTTGGGCCCAAGAAAAAAGAGGCTTCTGAAAGTTTAATCCTAATTCTGTCAGTTGTAATGAAACACTGAGTTTGATATGTGTGAGATATCTTGGACAATGAAGGTGGAAAACTAACTATACAGAGTATATAGTTGACATTGTAACTTGATGAGATCAGATCAGTTTATGTTATTAAAACACATGTTGACATACTGTTTACACATTGTTTCACATTATTTATGTTTTTTAACTTTGTACCTTTCTTGGCTCTAAAGAGATTAAAAAAAAACATCTATGTACTATATACAGTTTTTGCAGTAAACTTTGGTACAAATATAAAATTGTATAAAATGAGAGTTAAAAAATAAAGTTTCGCGAGCTTATATCCACGAAATATCCAGCGACAACCCTTCCAAAAATCCTGGTGAGACCGTCAGTAAGTTGGCAAATATTTTTGTTAATGCATTATTGCGATCGACGTAAAAATAAAGATTGTAACTGTTTCAGTCTCTTAAGGTACGTGAGCCTTGTGCATTTCATTGTTGACAATACTCAGTTGTGGCGGAGCCTGATCATCGTTATTCTAGCAAAATTTAACCACTAATCATACGCTTCTGCATCAAAAAGACCCCCGCCTAAGATTCAGGTGAAAAAAAGTGGAAAACCTAATTTCCTTGCATCAAAATACAAGTACCTGCATCTATTGAAATCCCTGAATATATACAGAATTATTTGCTAATGTTGATGATAGTAACTGTCACAAAGTTTAACGAAAAAATCACACATAGTTTCATATGTTTACAGTAATGATATATGTGCAGGGCATGTTCGATTCAACCAGCGCGCCAGTATTTCAACGCTTTCAGCGCTTTGATTTTCTCTAATTAACAACTTCTTGAGTTGAAACATTGTAAGTTGCATATCTAGACTCAGATAATGAGGCAGAGTATTTGTATCTGAGTGCTAAAAATTTCATCACTACTGCTTACAATGAAATAGTTACAATAAAGTATGAAGGAGTAGTTCAAAACTATAAAATTCCCACAAAATACTTCAGAATGCCGGACTTCGCATATTCATTTTCAGAATTTTCCTAGGGAGCAGGCCCGCGGACGCCCTAGATTAGTTAGGACTCTTAAAATTCATAGTAGCCTGTTACAAACATTATTTATTGAGAACCCTGGAAGCGTCCGAAGGACTTATGTTTTAGCTCAGTTGCAAATTGACGCTGTTAAAAAAATACGACTCGATGAGTTGAACCCCCCTTGCTGAAATCCTGGATCCGCCCCTGGCAGTGGACTGTTTTCGTATTTTTTTTTATTGTTTAATCGTAATTGTAATATATAATAGATGACAACTAAAGAATTTAATTATCCGCATTGTGGGAAATTTTTTGTAGATGATATAGATGTGACATAATTTGAACAATTCTAATCTTTTGGAGATCTCTTGGGCGGGGTTTAGGCCTAGTATTCTTCCGTAGAGAGCGCATAGATGTATATCGGGTCTATTTAAGTAATCAAAATCTATGCATTATTAAAATGAAATACACAAATCCCGCTTTCAGCTTTTAGAATGTAAAACGCAGAGCTCGGATGGGGCGGTCGCGGTTCACCGAGGAAAAAAGAAACTCGACTTTCTCTCTTTTAATAAAGATTCCTGTCTTTAATAGTGTACTGTTTTCAGTCCAATTAAACAGCTATAGCTATATAGGTGGCATGGTTGAGTAATGAAGTGCGGTAACGCCAAACACGCTACTCCCTTTCTTCCATCCCTCCATTTTTTTTGTGAAGGGGGTCGGTGCCCCCCTCCCCTACCTCCCCTGGATCCGCCCCTGAATCCCAGAGCAAGTTTATATTTGGACTGATATTCGAGACACTGCATTAGCCGAGTGATCTAGACCGATCCTCAACATTTTATCGTTGACTCCTGGTTCTGTAGGTCGTTGGTTCGAATCCCGTTAACGTCACAATTTTTCTTTGATCTCAAACGTTTAAATTTCTTCTTTTTTATCGAAATAAGTTAACAACAGAGGATCTTTAACACCCAATATTAAAATTTAAATATAACCATTGAAATAATCATGTTAAAAAAACACATCGTCTTTACACAGTCAGTTATGGGATTCTGATTAATAGAAAAATCAACTGCTTTGAAAATAATATTCAATTATGAGTTTGTTAAAGGTGGTTGATTCTCATTCTCCGTTGTTATCACACACAAATTTATTATTAACTTTGATTAACACAAATTTAAGATACAATCGAAATATAATATTATTTACCGACGACCACATTTCTGTGTAGTTGGCATTTCTTTACTTTTTTGCACGAAACGCGCGGTCAATCACGCGAAACACAGCCGGTATTATGTCATATTAAAACACGTGCATTTTTCTAACTACTCGTACACTCGAATATGCAACTAAACACTTACAACAACTTTCAATCATCTGTATCTATACAGTCTTAATGTCGTTTGAAATACCTGTTTAATAATTTCCACAACTTCCGGTCTAATAACGCTTCAATATTGTTTTTTGTTTTATGATTGTTTTAAATTTGTCTTTCGTAATGTTAATATCTTTTCTATACACAGGCAAAATGAAAGAATTTATATCAGCAGTTACGCGAAATATTTGAAACCAATTTTGTTGATAATGTAGTATAAATAAATAAATAAAATACTTTAACTGAATGAATATTGTATTTCAAACAAAATGCCGCATTAAATTATATTATAGTTATATTAATATTTTCCGATTAGGCATATGTATTAAATATGAATACAACAAAATGCAAACGAAAATGAAACTTATTTCGGACATTTCGTTACAACTTATCATTTGATTTGTAGATTACTTGTAGATATTAATGTGTTTGTATAGTGCAGAATGTGAAAGAATTTTTCTAGTATTCTAATCGTAAAATAAGTATAATAGAAAAATATTTTACTTATCGATTTGAAGAAAGCTGGGTGCCTGACATGTGTTTTATAGATTTATTGCCAAATGTATAAACTCTATAATAATTGTAATAAATCGTTTGTATCACTAAGACCAAGTTAATAACATACATCGAAGTCAAGAAAAGTAACTTATTTTACAATCTGTATGCGTCAATCTGATTAAAATCATTTCCCGAAATCCGCTAAGCTCTTTGGATCTGACGACGAGTAACTAAAACATGGGTTTATCACTAACCCGTTGAACCAATCAGATTGTCGCCTATAAAATCGCAAAAGTTAAAGTAAAAATAGTATTTTAACTCATGGAAAGTGTTGACAGCCTGCGTAAGACATATTTTACTGGAGATATATGTGTTTATGTAGTATTGCATGCATTTCTAATGTAATGACATCTTCAGATCATTTTGCGAGCGTTATAAATACGCTTCCTGTGTTGGCAATTTCTAAAAATAGTAATCGAGGGAAAACCGCGATTACTTATGTACGGTGACTGGGGGCCGTCATCAGATCTAACATTTTGTTAGATCTGACTTAAGTGAGATTGTGTATGCGTCTATGAAAAATATACCAGGGCTACGTTCTACAAATTTTGAACGTGAAATACAGTCAGTTTCTCGCATTGTTTACTCTTTTATTTTCTTTATGTTTGCTTAAATAAAAATAAATTGCATTTCAAGCCTTGGAGAAACGAAGCGCAATTCAGTAAGGATCGCCATCGCAGAGAATAAGAAACACAGTGACGGATGAAGTGAATAGCGAAATCAATAGTGAACACTTATAAATGTACTAAATACATGCACAATTACTGTTCATGTCTGACAGCATAGAATCGTATTAGCTTAAGCATTCTGAAAGTGGAATCAAAATTTTCCGAAGGGGAATACATCAAGCTGGAGATCCTTATTTAAAGAAATATCTTATTCCACATTCAAGGCTATACGTCACACGTTCAAAATGCGGTACTGTAATAAATAACTTACTTACAGAATAGTGAGTGTATATTTAAAATAATATTTAATGTTCGGAATAACTTTTCCCACAGGACTGATTCCGGTCGGAAAGATAAATGCAACATGAATTCCGATAGGAATTAAATAAACGCAGAAACATTCCGATCGGAATCACCTCTTCCGATCGGAATTTTTCAAACTAACAGTTCTATTATTTGTATCCATAATCGGTCGAGACCATGCGACTATCCTAATTTCATACAGATTTTAACCGAATTATGATTCTTGTATTAAATCGATCGTTTTTGTTTAATAATCATTATCTGCAAAATAATATAAGTTAAAATGTAACTTTTACATCAAATCTGAGATGAAGGTAATTAAAACACACTACTGTATACTATTACTTGTTCACGACTTTTTCCAGAAATATGTTTATTTTTTCTCGAATTTATGTTTCTCTCTTTTTTAAATACAATAGTTATTGTACAATTTAGGTGAAATAACAAAAATAACTCTGTGAATTTAAAAACATATATTTGTAAATTTCTTTTACATTGTCGATAAAACATGTTCTCTTCTAAAATGAGTTCTCAACCGATTGCAGGACTGCTGACCAAGAGATCATATTCTGCCAGTGATATAGAAGTTATACATGTATCCGTGCGTTATGCAAATGTAATTGACTAACAACCAACCTTATTAAAATAAAAAAGGATAGAAAGTTTTGAAATATTTATATTTTGACATGAAATATTGCAGTCTCGGTTTTAAGCCGGTTAATGCGCAGTAACAGAACCACAACCATTTGAACCTAGTTGAGCTCTAAATTTACACAAGTAACACTGCATGAAAATTTACGTTTAAGTACATATAATTATTTATGCTATTTACTTTTATTCCAAATTTCACATAAACGTTGCGTTTTACTTACTTAAATTCTATCTTGCATAAAAACGTTGCAATTAAATTAATATTAAATTTTGAAGTGAACTAAAAAATAAAAACTTGTATAAAATTCCATGTAAATGTACGTATAAATGCATATTAATAAACCGTAAATATCAGCTTGACTAAATTTGTTAGTTACTGTAATGATATATTATTTTTTAAACGTATAATTCTTTATACTATTTACTTTTATTCTAATCTTCACGTAAACGTTGCGTTTTACTTACTTATATTTTATCTTTTACACAAGTTGAAATTAAATTAGTATTAAATTTGATGTGACCTAAAAAGAAATGTAAAAACTGTTTGTTTGTTCAGTGCTAATATGGAAAAGTAGAACCCCGGTAACAAATAATCTTGTTAATCATAACTCCATCTCAACAAGAAAGTATCAACAGATGTTTTTATTTACAAATCTTACACCAATTTACTATAAATATATATGATAAATAGCTGTGTGTAGAAAACGCGCGCGCGCGCGCTTCTAAGCTGCCGCCTGTTTAAAACATTCAAACTTTTGTAAATAAAAAACAATGTCAGATAGTGAATTTTCGAATATATCGGACAGTTAAAAAGATAGTTAACACATCGGTGACAGTGAAATGCTTCCGGGAAGTCGGATTATCTGACACTATATGAGACATAGAGGGACTAAAAGAGAGATTAAGGAGATCTTCATGTACGTCTACTCCCAAGCGGACAAATCCTTCCAGACCAGCTGAACAGCAGTCACAGACAAGGGATGGCAGAAATGCAACCGAAACTTATACTGTTCTGTCGGTGAGTATCCTTATAATTATCCAGACGAAGTTAATTGCATGTTTCTGCTAAGAATCGTTTAATTAAATTGCTGATTAGGATTAATCTTGAAGCGAGTTATTTGGGGGTGTGGTTTAACAATACAAGCAAATGTCAGTTGCCTTGAACTGTTGTAAATAGCATAGATAGAGTGAATCATTTTATAACAGCAGACGGCATAATGTAAGTGATTGTGAGCTTTTTAGCTGTCTGCTATTTGCATGTTTTTCCTTTTAGGCTTCCTTAACATGCTGGAAATTTTATTCTTTCTTGCACTTATTTCTCTGTCGTTCAATTGTGATCTTTAATTCGCTTTCAGTTAGTTACTACACCTAAAACAGCATACAACAAGATCTTCATTCATAATTTGCTATGGAATGTTTCTATTATCACCTCATTAAGATAATATCAGATCGAATCATGTCTGCTTTGTTTATACAATTCGATGCTGTTTCTTCTAAAAAGTGAGAGAAACTTTAATTAGAAAGATTCTTTTACTAAAAACACTGCTTTGAAACAAAGATGGAAATGAGAGGAAAATTATTTAGAAAATTACAATATTGGTCATTGTAAAGTTTATAGTTGTGTGTTGTAATAAAGAACTAAACGAGCTTTGTAAATACAGGTGTTTATTATTGTACTGCTACATGTAAACCTTTTCTGCATGATACTATCTAAGAGAACTAAAGGGATAGCTAATTATATAGTCACATAGAGGCGTGTCTTATAATCAATGATTGGCACTACACTACATCCCCCTCTACCTTTGGATTAAATGTCAAAAGGTGAAACTATAAAATATTGTTAATCAGTTCCTGTCAGTTCAAAGTTCTAACACAATGTTAACATAAACAAAGTTCCTGGAAGTATCTCATGACCTCACTTGAGAAAGTTCAAGTTCTGTCTGGCTTGTATTGTCTTGTCTCTATAAATTTAATGTATGCTTGATAAAGTCCTAATTGCTTTCAAAACAATCCATGATTATTAATGGGTCCACAGAGAGTTCATAATGAGTTAACGAATTCTATCAATGAAATACCTTTGAGTGAGTCAGTAATGTTTGCGCATTTTATTCTAGACTGGCCACGGTTAAAACATGTACTGTATGCACAATTTTAAAAAAAAACAACAATATGTATGAAATGCAATATTTAAATATTAAATTATAAATGAATATTAACTTCATTTCTAAGAATAAATTCCTTTCGGTAGAATTTCAAACTTTTAACTTTTTTGGGTTAAAGATATCAATGGATTATTATGCCATTGATCACTATCAATAATATTTAGCACTGCATGTAGGTTATTTACACACTATGTACATTCATAATCCTTGTAATGATCTGGTGGTCTTTTAATTCGTGTAGACCTTCTCGTATTGTTTTCTGCATCGCTGTTTCTGGAGTTGTCTTTACTTGATGTGTGGTTTTCCGGCCTATCAGTACTTTTGTTTTCATTTGAAATATCCTGTGAGTTTGGTGTTGAAATGGTAACTTTCTTAAAGTGTGACGAGTTTCTCGTTACGCTTCTGTCTTCCTGTTTTGCCGTAATCATATTTCCTTTCTTTTCAATAATTTCAAATGGTTTTGGATTAAAAGGTGTTGAGAATTTGTCCTGTTTTGGCTGTTTCACAAGCACTTTATCTCCAATCTTAAGATTTGATGGCTTTGCATTTCGTTTTTGATCAGCATAATCCTTCATTTTCTTCTTTTGTTTTTCGTCATTTTTCTTGGCGCGCAAATGTGTTTTATTTGACGATTGATGTACGGGCGGTTCTGGCAGTTTTGTTCTCAATTTGCGACCAAAGAATAATTCTGCAGGTGTGTAGCCAGTTGTGCTGTGTGGTGTTGATCTGTAATTGCGTAGAAATGCGTACAATTCTTTAATCCAGTAGCGATTTTCAATTCTCGCTGCTCTGATGGCTTTTCCAATTGAACGCATAAATCGTTCACATTCAGCGTTTGCAGCCGGCCATAGAGGTGTTATTTTCCTGTGTTTGAATTCCATATACTGCGAAAACTTTTCAAAATCGTTTCCGTTAAACGGCGGTCCATTGTCTGATTTTAGCACATATGGTATTCCGTATTCAGAGAATATTTTGTCAAGTGCTGGAATCACAGTTCTTGCAGATATAGTTTTTAAAATTTCAACAATAGGAAATCTCGAGTATTCGTCGATAACTACCATGAGATATTGTCCATCAGGAAATGGTCCACAAAAGTCAATGCTAGCTTCTTCAAAAGCATGATTCGGCATTTCCCTCATTTTCAGAGGTTCCGGTACATTGTTGTTCACCGAAGCTAAGCATGGTATGCAACTTTTGTATGTTTCTTCTACCATTTTGTCTATGCCTGGGAAATACACTTTTTCGCGTAATAGCTGTTTGGTGCGAACTATGCCTTGATGTCCTTCATGCGCGATAGCAATAACTTGTCTTTGTAAGCTGTTTGGAATGACAAGCTTAGTTTTGTGTAACAGAACTTCACCACTTTCGGTTTGTACGATAGTTAGTTCATTTTTGCACCTTGAAAATGTGTCTACAGTACTGTTTTTGTACGATTGATTCCATGTGTCATTTTTCAGATTTTCAATCACTGTTTGTTTATCAGGGTCTTTCTGTGTTTCCTGGATGATTTCACTAAGATTCATGGATTTCGGAACGTTGTTGAAAACAAGATGACAGACAAATTCTTCCGCGATTTCTGAGAATTGGTTGTCTGTGTTGCCTTTATCCGGATGTCTAGATATGTAGTCCGACATGATGCTCTCTCCTTTGCGATACGTCACGGTAAAGTTTTATGCTTGTAGTCGTAATCTCCATCTTTCAATTCTTGCAGGCGGTTTTGATTTTGGATTGTTGCAGATTGTTTCAAGTGCTTTGTGATCTGTTATTAATTCAAAGGAATGTCCAAATAAATAAAGATGAAAATGTTCGATTGACCAAACAATTGCGAGAGCTTCTCTTTCTGTTTGTGAGTAGTGTTTTTCCAAGTCAGTGAGAGATTTGCTTGCGTAGGCAACTACTTTTCCTTCTTGCAACATAACTGAGCCAAGACCAACCGGTGATGCGTCTACAACAAGTTGCGTTTTCTTGTGTGGATCGAAGTACGTCATAACAACGTCGCTGCTTAGGTCATTTTTCAGTTTGTCGAATGCTTTCTGTTGTTCAAGATTCCACTGCCATACAGCATTTTTCTTTGTCAGCTGTCTAAGCGGTTCTGTTGTTGTGGAGTACTCGGATATAAACCTTGACACGTAATTGGTCATTGCTAGAAAGCTTCTAATTTCTGAAACATTTGTTGGTGGTGGTGTGTTCTTAATGGTTTCACATTTCTTTGGGTCAGCTGAGAGACCTGCTTCACTGAAAATATATCCGAAAAATTCAAGTTTTGTCATGTTGAATTCACATTTTGACTTGTTTAGAGTTAAACTTTTCTCCTGCAGTCGTTTCAGAGTTGCTTCTAGACGAATATCATGTTCCTGTTGTGTTTTACCGAACACTATTATATCATCGCTGATATTTCGTACACCGTCGAGACCTTCTAGGGCTGTTTGCAACGTGTTCTGAAAGATTTCTGCGCTACAATTTATTCCAAAACTCAGCCTTTTGTATCTTCTTAAACCGACGTGTGTTGTGAAGGTTGTGATATTCCGCGAACTTTCGGATAGCTCAAGTTGATGGTAACCTTGATTCAAGTCAAGTTTCGAAAACACCGTGGAGCCGTTCAGGTCAACAATCATTTCATCAACTGTTGGAATAATATGCCGTGTCCGCTTTATAGCTTGATTTGGCAACCTCATATCAACACATATGCGAATTTCATTTGTTTTGCTTTTGGGTTTAGGCGCGACCACTATTGGCGATACCCAGTCTGTCGGTCCATTCACTTTTTCAATAATGTCTAAATCCTCAAGACGTTTCAATTCCTTTTCAACTTTTTCACGTATGTGAAACGGAATTCTTCTATATGGCTGTGTGACTGGTTGAATATTTGTGTCCAGATGCAAGTCTATTTTAGTGTCCTTCAATTTCCCAATACCTGTAAACACTGATTTATAGGTTTTGCAGAGTTCCTCAGCCTTGCTTTGTTTTAATGAATTAATTGCAGGAATTGCTTGCAAATCAACTGATGTTTTGTAAGACAATAAGTTGCAACTGTTTCCCTTTGAAACATACATTACTGCCGTTGTTATTTTATCTTTTGTTTCAATTTCTGCTTGAAATTTTCCTAACAAGTTGACTGAAGATGATGCGCCATATGCATAAACTTTCGTATCAGATTTGCTTAGTTTTGGTTTCACTTTCATTTTTCTGTACGTATTTTCATCCAGAACATTAATAGATGAGCCAGTGTCGATAAGAAACTTCATGGGATGCCCATTGATTTGCACTCTGACTGTTGGTCTACTCGCGATTGAATTCATTGCATTTGAGTTGATTTTCTCACTGGTTAATCCAAATGTGTGTGATAATTTTGAGTCACTGTCTTCAGAACAACTGTCACTAGAATAATCCTCTATGTTATGAATTTGCTTTTGTCTTTTCTTAGCACGACATACACTTGCAAAGTGATTCTGTTTATGACAATAGTTGCATGTATTCCCTTCAGCGGGACACTTAGTTCCATTTGAATGAGGATATTCATAGCCACAATTTCTGCATGTTTTTGATTTCTGTTTGTGCGATTTGTCAACATTGTTTTTCATTTTTGATTTGTTTTGCGCCGTTTTACTTCTGTGTCTGATTGCATTTGTGTCAGATGTTGAGCCGTTTTCGATTTCTGACGCGTGTTTGTCGGACAACTCAAGAGACCGAGCCTCTTTAACGAGTTCATCAAGAGACAGTTCTTGGCGAAGAGCTTTCCGTCTAAGCCGTGTTGAGCTGCAGCCTTGTATGATTTGCGACTTGATTTCCCTGTCATTGTCAACAAATTCACAATTTTCAGACAGCTGACGTAGCCTCGTGTGAAAAGTGTCGATGTTTTCACCATGTTCTTGTTTTGCTTGGCGAAACTTATTCACTTCATATTCTGCGCATTTCTTAGGAGCAAAGTATTCTGTAAGTTTGGCGATGGCTGTGTCGTAGTCGTCTCCTGTTTCCGGTAGGGTGTCAAATACATCATTGACTTCTTCACCCGCATAATGTAGCAATAAAGCACGTTTTCGTTTTGTGTTCTTTATGTCCATGCCCACTAATAGATTTTCTAGTCTGCTTGACCACTTTTTCCAGCGTGCGTCAACTGCAGGTTCGTGAATACTAAAGCTGGGGAAAACTGGAAGTCCTGTAGCCATTTTGAGTATCCGCGAATAATCAATGTTATTGATTAGTCACTCACAAAATGTCAAAATTATTCCAAAAATTTATTCAATTTTTAAATTTTCCATCCACTTGTTTGTATTCCACTTTAGATCCGTTTTATTCTCGTCGCCATTGTAAAGTTTATAGTTGTGTGTTGTAATAAAGAACTAAACGAGCTTTGTAAATACAGGTGTTTATTTTTGTACTGCTACATGTAAACCTTTTCTGCATGATACTATCTAAGAGAACTAAAGGGATAGCTAATTATATAGTCACATAGAGGCGTGTCTTATAATCAATGATTGGCACTACGCTACAGTCATGTTTTGTTTTGTAAATTTATTAATCAACAAATGTATAACACGTATGTTGTGTTTATAAAATCATTATTAAATGAAAATGGTTTAACACGATCCTGTGAATTTTCGGAATATTATATTTTCCGAAAACTTTTTTTTATTTTATCGATTTTCTTGCGGGTGTTTTTATCAGGTGATTACACATGATTTAAATAGAAAAACTGGAATGTTTCAATGCCATATCTTGTTTAGTTTTCGAGAAAATTGGAAAATAAATTCAGTGTCAAACTTCGATTCCGATCGGAATCGACATTTTCCGATCGGAATCCTGAATTTTCCTGTCGGAAAATTTTCCGATCGGAATTTTTCAGGTCGGAATTTTTTCCTATCGGAAAAATTCCGATCGGAACAGGTGATTCCGATCGGAATGATTCCTACGTTTATTTAATTCCGATCGGAATGATTCCTGCGTTTATTTAAATCCTATCGGAATTCATGTAGCATTTATTTTTCCGAGCGGAATCAGTCCTGTGGGAAAAGTTATTCGAACATTTAGTTTAATCTCAAACCATGTCGTATTTATAATTTCCAGTCAGTAAAGTCAGTTGTTGTTTTTCTGATGAAAATGAAAAAAAAATAGATTGTGATAAAAGAAAAACACAATGTAAACGCACTATTCTGTAAGTAAGTTATTTTTATTATATTTTGTTGACAAAATCTGACTCTCTTGGTCATGATTGACAACTTGACATTATTGTAATCGTCAACATCGCTTACTGTTTTCGTCAAAATGACTCATTACATTAATTTAGATAATTATCCATATATCTCCATTATTTTTACCTTTTAATACGATAGTGCTGATCAAGAAATACAGCAAAATGATATAGATTAAAGTCCTTTGTTGTGCTCACACAGACACGGTCTCGTGCACCAATACAGCCGTCACATAATACATGTTGTACTTGTATGTGTGTAATATTATATAAAGTTATCTCCAGTATGAATAATTGAAGAGGTGAAATTCGTTATTCAGTTTCTCATTCATGCTTCTATTTTTTAACTTCACGTACTTTTTGATTTATATTCTAAGATTACTTGTCAGACTTGCTGATCCTTTTCAGTCCTGTCGGTTATTTTCTTGACAAAAGTTAATCTCTTTTTTTTTTTAATTTGAAATTATACAATGCAGATTATGGAGTGTTCTTGATTTGAAAATATCGCGTTAAATACTGAGTTAAAGGTTTCATTGTAAGTTTCATCGTTTTATCGGTAAATCAAAATGGGTACCTATGTTTACTTACTTGTGTAAATTTTATTCCATGAAAAGGGAACTTTAAGCTCAACTTGGTTCTTATCGTTATGTTTCCGATATTTCGGCTAAAAACCGAGACTGCAATATTTCATGTCAAAAAATAAATATTTCAAAACGTTTTATCCTTTTCTATTTTAATAAGCGATAAGTTGGTTGTTTTTGAATTACATTTGCATGACGCACGGATACGTGTATAACTTCTAAATCACCGGCAGTATATGATCTCTTGGGCAGCAGTCCTGAAATCGGTGGAGAACTCATTTTATAAGAGAACTTGTTTAATCGACAATGTAAAAGAAATTCACAAATACAAGTTTTTAAATTCATATAGTTATTGTTGTTATTTCACCTAAATTTTACAATAACTATTGTATTAAAAAAAGAGAGAAACATGTAATTCAAGAAAAATCAACATTATCTTTAAACAACAGTGCCAAAATGCCACAAAATACGCCCGTCAAAAAGTTTGGCTAATTTGCCACATTTTTCGTATAAATAAAGAGCCAACGCTCTTAAGTGCCTGAAGCAACTTGGCTGGTTATTGAACTTGGCAGAGATATTATGCCTACCAACATATTCACCAAGTTTGATAAAGACCGGATAAAAACTTTTTGACTTAGAGAGCGGAAACAGTAATTTTGGACAATTCAAGGGCCATAATTCAGGAGTGCCTTGGGGGATTTGGCTGGTTATAGAACTTGGTCGAGACATTATGCACACCAACATATTCACCAAGTTTGATAAAGAACTGATGAAAACTCTTTGACTTAGAGAGCGGAAACCCTGTGGACACCGCCCGCCAACCCGCCCGCCCGCCGCAGGTGTTCCCATAATACGTCCCGTTTTTCAAACGGGCGCATAAAAATCGTGAACAAGTTATAGTATACAGTAGTGTGTTGTAATTACCATCATCTCAGATTTGATGTAAAATTTACGTTTTAACTTGTATTATTTTGAAGATAATGATTATTAAACAAAAAAGATCGGTTTAATACAAGAATAATAATTCGGTTAAAATCTGTATGAAATTAGGATACCCACATGGTCTCGTACGATTATGGATACGCATAATAGAACTGTTAGTTTGAAAAATTCCGATCGGAATGTTTCCTGTGTTTATTTAATTCCTATCGGAATTCTTTTTGTATTTATCTTTCCGAGCGGAATCAGTCCTGTGGGAAAAGTTATTCCGAACATTTATTTTAATCGCAACTTATGTCCTATTTATAATTTCCAGTCAGTAAAGTCAGTTGTTGTGTTTCCTTGTGAAAATGAAAAAAAAAAAGATTGTGATTAAAGAAAAACAAAATGTAAATAGCAGACTTCCCGAAAGTTGAAAATATGTGTCAGACATTTGGTCTGATGAGATGTGAAAATCTGTCTGACCGAAACAAATTCCGTCAGACCGAAACATGTTATAAGGCTATTTGCAAGTATAAGGAGTTCAAATTTTTGTCTGACATTCGGTCTGATAACATTAGAAATCTTGTCTGACCGGCTCAAATTTTACCAGACAGGTCCTTCGGTCTGGCAACTTTCGGGATGTCTGAAATAGCATTTTATATATACACTCACTATTCTGTAAGTAAGTTATTTTTATTATATTTTGTTGACAAAATCTGACTCTCGTGGTCATGATTGACAACTTGACATTGTTGTAATCGTCAACATCGTTTAATGTTTTCGTCAAAATGACTCATTACATAAATATAGATAATTATCCTTATATCTCTGACTTTTATCGTTATAATACTTGGTTATTGTATTATATTAAAAAACGATTTGTTAAACTGTTGTCTTACTAGAATATTCACCATATTTTCTGATCTGATCTATTTTGAATTCCGACAGAATTGAGTATTTCCGATAGGAATGAATCCGACTGGAATATTTTCTTTAGATGAAATTTCTAATGGAAATGATATTGATCAAAACCAAGTTTTCATGAACCGTTAAATGTTAAGTTCTTTAACTGTTTGAATAACAAGAAGAGAGTAACATAAAAACTTATTGCGGTATTTCCTTATTCATTTGTGTATACGAGTTTGTTTTATTTGGCACAAAAAGCACCCATAAAGCTAACAGTACCGCATTTTCAACGTATAGGCTTGAATGTGGAATAAAGGATCTCCAGCTTGAAGTATTCCCCTTAGGAAAATTCTGATTCCACTTTCATCATGCTTAAGCTTATACGATGCTATGCTGTCAGTATGAACAATAATTGTGCATGTATTTAATACAGTTATAAGTGTTCGGTGCGCTCGTATATCAAATTAAATGTTTTTACTTCATCCGTCACTGTGTTTCTTATTCTCTGTGGTGGCGATCCTTACTGAATTACGCTTCGTTTCTCCAAGGCTAGAAATGCAATTTATTATTATTTAAGCAAACATAAAAGAAACTCAAGAGTAAACAATGCTAGAAACTGACTGTTTTCCACGTTCAGAATTTGTTGAACGTAGTCCTGTTATATTTTTCATAGACGCTTAAACAATCTCACTAAAGTCAGATCAAAATGTTAGATCTGATGACGGCCCGCAGTCACTGTACATAAGTACAGCTAAGCCTGCGATTCGGTTCCCCGATTTTGCGTGAGAAACCTTGCGACGAACGATAACGCTCGCGCAGCGTGTAACGTGAAGCGTGGACCGTGAACCGTGATACTACAGCGCATGCGCACCGTGAAACCGCTCATGTCATTGCGCATGCGCACCGTGAAACCGTGAGATCTCAATACGCATGCGCAGCGTGAAGCGTTAATTCATAAAAACAAAACTTAATAATGGCCATTTCTCGAATACATCCAAACAATTGCTATTTCTCAATGAATGTCTTAGACTACTGTTTATTTGTCATATCTAATATGAAAACCGAAACAAGTCTACGAAAATAACACTTGCATATAAGGCAATCTGTATTTTGTTTTGAAAAGGTCGTAGGCCGAAACGTACAGAGTTCAAGATTGAAATGATTTTGTTGATTATATCCCTTATGATTATTATTAAAGTCTATTCCCCGAAAATCAGTTAATACTGGATGAGGTTAAGATTTAATTTACCGAACTTAATTGGTACCCGACATTTTTAAATCGGATGAATTTTGCGGAGATTCGACACATCCTGCACCATTCGCTCAATATATTAAGGTTAATTTTGACATGAAAGTGATCAAGACAACACACACATCGGTCTTATCAGGATCTATGCAAGCCCTCTCTAGTTTAATAAGGTTATTCTTGACTAAATGTGGATGGTGCAAATTCTGATCAGACAGCACTAAAGTACAGAATGATCTGGATCTACGACATGTTTTTGACTTCCTTGCAGCTTGGTCAGCTAGGGTATGCACAATAGTCGCATTTCATCTCATTGCGTTATTTCTAGCCAAAAATATGGAGCAGTATGTGGATCCTTATCAGACAGCATGTATGTGCATGCTGAACTGGATCTACACTAGCTGCAATGAGATTGATCGGGGCTTTTCTAGATGCTTTTAAAAATTCACAAGATTATTCTTGACCAAGATTTGTCTAGATTTATAAAGTTTTATTCCTGACCAATCAATAAATGGAATGTGTAAATCCTGATTAGACTGCACAAAGCACAGGCAGACCTGGATCTACAGTGGACTCCCATCTGTGTTGCTTGATGAGCTAGGAAATAAACTAGTCGCTTTCTTGTCACAAAGGTTATTTTTGACCAAAAAATAGAACAGTACGAGGATCCTTATCAGTCGGCATGGATGTGCATGCTAATCTAGATCTACACTGACACATCATTGAGTCTGATTGGGGTTTCATTCAATGCTCCTAGATTTATAAGATTATTCTTGACAAGGCCATGTCTACATTCATAAGTTTATAACTGACCAATAAGACTTCCTGACTTCATGAATGTACAGGCAGATCTGGATCTGTGGAGCGCAGATCCCTGTGGTTTATCAGCTAGGATATTAACTAGTCGCTTCTCGTCCCATACGGTTATTTCTGACCAAGAATGAATCAGTGTGGATTCTTAACAGATGGCACAGATGTGCAGGCTGATGTGGATCTACACTGATGGCCACTAGATATAATCTGTTAATTCCTTGTTTTTATTTCTTTCCTGAATTATGTTCAGGTTTATGTAAGATGGGCACAAATTTGCTGCATCTGAATTGGCTTTTCAATATATATAATAAAAGGTTGTTGTTTTTTTTACACTTACTAGTGTGTGTGTGTGTATGTGTTTTTGTGTTTATTTAAAGACGTCCTTAGCAGATCATATGGGCGTCTGTCTATTATTATTATATAACTATATTTAGAGTGCTCATTTTAAAAATCTAATGTACACTTACTGCAGCAAAGACCTATATTATATGTAAGTAGATATGCATCATCGCATTTTCTCGCCTATGCATGCGGCCTGCGATATCTTGAATCACAAGATCGCCATTTTTGATACCGAAACCCTTTATCAATTTTGTCTATCATTAAAGCTTTTTTAATGAATGTTAAATACAAATTTGACTTGCATTAATTTAAAGAAAGATGCATATTCTTTATCATTAAACTCAGGTTCACTATTTACTTATTGATATAACAATCAAAATCACCAAAATTGCACCATGTAACCGTTCAAAGTGCCTTAGCCTGCAGAAAGCAAACATACAAATTTGAAATGCCGATCACATAAGGCCCTTAAAAAGATGTGATAATTTAGTCAATGTGTTCAAGAAGTATATCAAAATAACATAATAACATGAAGATCGATTAAAAGTGATGTAAACATGATTAAAATCCAGTCAACACGTAATTATCAGTTACAATATGGTGGATTATATCAAGTGAAAATAGCGATTTGTTACGTGAAGTAATTCTCGTCCAGTCCCCATATCAAAATGAGATTTACTAGATCAGTTAAAGATCTGTGTCTTTGACTAGAGCAAAATGCAGACGACAAAGTGAGTGGAATAGTTAAAAAATATTCTCGCTTTAAGGCTGTAAAGATTCACTGGTGCACCAAATAATAGTGATCAAAGTGAGATGATGTTAACCGTGGTATCCCCATTATCATTATTTGTCTTTGGCAAAAGGAAAAAAAGAACCTTTTTAAATAAGACCAGATCATGCAGTCTTACTGTAAATTATACATTACACAACTATGTTTAACCATTTACTTCACATACTGGTATACAGGCTTAAAAGAGTTTGCAGTGTTGATCCAGATCAGCCTGCACATATATGTGATCGGATCTGGATCTGCACTGGTCACATCTTGATTAGAAATAAACTAAGAAATGTGAACAGTGTTGATCCGAATCAAATGTGCTCGCTGATAGTGATCTACTATGTTGGTTCATGCAACAAAGGCGTATCTATGGAGTAAAAGGTTAAATCCCATTTTTATGTAAAAACATCAGGATTACATATAGATTTAGATTTGTTTCATATTCAATCTTGATATAGAAAATAACAATACAAACAGTAGTTAGAAAAAAAATATTTTAATATCATAAAAACAACAGAGAAGTACATGTCATCATGTAAAGAGCGATGCGAATCTGTTATATATAGGTCTTTGACTAGAGCAAAATGAAGACGACAAAGTGAGTGGAATAGCTAAAAAATATTCTGGCTTTAAGGCTGTAAAGATTCACTGGTGCACCAAATAGTAGTGATCAAAGTGAGATGATGTTAACCGTGGTATCCCCATTATCATGATTTGTCTTTGGCAAAAGTAAAAAAAAAAAACCTTTTTAAATAAGACCAGAACATGCAGTCTTACTGTAAATCAATACACAACTATGTTTAACCATTTACTTCACATACTGGTATACAGGCTTAAAAGTGTTTGCAAACAGTGTTGATACAGATCAGCCTGCACATATATGTGGTCTGATCTGGATCTGCACTGGTCACATCTTGATCAGAAATAAACTAATGAAATGCGAACAGTGTTGATCCGAATCAGACTGCACAAATGTGCTCGCTGATATTGATCTACTATGTTGGTTCATGCAACAAAGGTGTATCTATGGAGTTAAAGGTTAAATCCCATTTTTATATATATTTAGATTTGTTTCATATTCAATCTTAATAGAGAAAATAACAATACAAACAGTAGTTAGAAAAAAAAATTTTAATATCACAAAAACAACAGAAAAATACATGTCATCATATCAGAAATACCCTGCTTATAGCATTGCAGGTTGCCTAGAGATTCACAGTCCTATTCTTTAAATAATCAAGCTAAAAACCATTGAAAGTACATAGTACAAAGTTGTATCTATGAAGAAAATGTATAGGGTTTACCCTTTCCTCCATAGATACACCTTTATTGCTTGGGCAAACAGTTTAGATCCAGATCAGCCAGCACATCCGTACTGTCTGATCAGGATCTAAACTGTTCGCTTTTTGATTCATTAGGATATTTCTGACCAGAATGCGACCAGTGCAGATCCTGATAAGATGGCACAGATGTGCTGATCTGGATCTACACTGGTCGCACATGCGTAAAAATGCGTATATACGGAGGAAAGAGTTAAACAACTCTTGGCAATGACTAGATGATCCCCAAACTTTTTGAGACATAATAATGGATGTTAATATTTATGTAATACCAGACTTCCCGAAAGTTGCCAGACCGAAGGACCTGTCTGGTAAAATTTCAGCCGGTCAGACATGTTTTCTAATGTTATCTGACCGAATGTCAGACAAAAATTTGAACTCCTAATACTTTATTATACCTTTTTAACATGTTTCGGTCTGACAGAATTTGTTTCGGTCAGACAGTTTTTCACATCTTGTCTGACCAAATGCCTGACACTTTTTTTCAACTTTCGGGAAGTCTGTAATACACGGGTAAACAACAAAAAAGCAGCCCCGTTTTCTTTATGAGATTTAATTAGATAAATTCAAGTTAAATTAAGTATGTGTATCAGCTATGTAGTTTAGTGTCTAAAATGTTTTAAAGACGATTCATTAGCTACTGGTTGCCATTGGATGCAGACTTGCTGTTTGCTGCTTCACTCGCAAATCTGGATCTCTGGATGCCGGCTCAACGGTTGAATTATTTAGTTCTGTGGCTGCTGGCTGCTTTGGCGAGGAGACATTACAGGAAAGTGCTGACTGATATGTGAAACACATAAATTTTGCTTGAGACAGAATTCTTGCTTTATTTTTGCTGGCAACTAGATTTCAGTGAAAGACTGTGAGGTTCCTGTCCTGCTTGGGAAGTAGTATTCTTCTGAGAAGTCTCGATCAGTAGCTTAAACGAAGTAGTTTCTTGCTGGAATATGCCTTTATGTGTGCATAATAATAACACTTCAGACTGTTCGACGTACAAGGCTCCACTGGCTGCTGGCCTGTGGAAATATTCTTGACATCTTCATAAAGTTTTAATATTTTATCCAATATCTTCAAGAATGCTTTGTTAATTTCAATGTCTTTCACTTTCCAAGATTTCAAACAAAATACTTTCCACAGGATAGCGACATTCACTTTATGTTTTGATAATAATCAAATCTGTTGTACAACACAGTCCATCTTGACAGTTGCAAGATGTTTAGTCATACTGGATTTCTTTTTGGGTGATGTGTCGAAATAGAAGTTTCCATATCCCATCATAAAACACTACAAGTTCTCTTTCTTGTTGCCCTGAAAAAGAAGTTAGGTGTTTAAAAAGTGTTAAAAGAAGACAAAGTTGATGCATGAATATATAATTATATTAGCTGTCTGCTGGAAACAAAAGCTGAAATGTTTACCTATGCTTTATAATGTATGATAAAAAAGGTGTAACATTAATAAATATAACATATCCTCACTATCTGATCTGGATTTACACCTTTCTTTTCTTAGTCAGAAATTATCTATTGAATCAAAAAGTGAAGTGTAGATCCTTACAAGATGGCACAGCTGTGCTGGTTGTTCTGGATCTACATTGTTCACCTATGGATAACAGCCTTATTCAATTGAGTAGATAGGCTGGGAATAGCTTAGGTCGTGAGAACAGAGAAAAGTTTCTAGTTTAGGGAGAAGTCATGGACCTGCTCACTTATTTAATAAGAAACATACAAGAAAAAACTTCTGCATTGTAACTGCATGTATGCAAAAGTCTATAAGTGACCTGGAACCGGAATGAAGTGAGAGTGATTGTTGTTGTTGTTTTTCTTTGGGGTCTACACTGGGTCTACTTCAGCATTAGAGGCTGACCGGGGATTTGGGGAATTAATTAGCTCAATGCCCATGCGTAGACACACCTCTATAATATTCACTCAGTCCAGGGGTACACTCTGCCAGTTACTTAGCAGAGGGTAACAGCAGTACGTTCCATAAATTTACTTTATTCCAAAACTCTATATATCCCAATATAATTGTTCAAGTAATATTTCAAAAGTTATTCTTAAGACTTAAAATGAAGTTACAAATTTCCAAGTTGTTTTTCCTACTTATGTTCTATTAAGACTGACTAAATTCTACAAAATTATTCTATATAAAAATAAAGGTTTTCTTAAATAACCAATAAAATTCTATGTAACAAATATGCAAATATAAAACCCCCAAAACCCTCATCAGTCTGTGGCTTGACACTTAGTTAATCAAATACCTGTCATTATGCAGCCAAGCTGATAAAACCGTAAAAGTGACAAAAGGAAATTTCTTTGTTTATTAATTGCAATAAGTTCCACAGATAATTTACTTAGTCTGTCAAAAATGAACCAAATACACTGAACAATAATACTGTCAAACAAAGAAGTACGATAAACTTAAATTTTTACCAATAACATATAGAAAATATTATTAAGACTAAATCTATAAATTTTCTTAACTCTTGAAACTTTTATTATGTAATAATAAGTGGGGTCCACTTAAACGGTGCCAGACCTAAGTGCCACTTTTGGGGATGAAAATGCCATACGAACATAAGTATTTAATTAAAAATTAAACATGTACCAGTCATTTACATTTTAAGCCATTAAGCATGTGATTTTTTACTTTCACTGTTCTGTCATTCTGTTTAACCCTTTCCTCCATAGACACATCTTTATTGCGTGGGTGAACAGTGTAGATCCAGATCAGCCGACACATTCATGCCATCTGATCAGGATCTGCACTGTTGGCTTTAAGATTCGTTAGGTTATTTCTGACCAAAATGCGACCAGTGCAGATCCTGATCAGATTGCATAGATGTGCCGGCTGATCTAGATCTATAAAGGTGGTTCATGCATAAAAATGTGTAAAGGAATGGGTTAAATCATATACATTTATTTCCTATTATTGGTTTATTTTTAAAATTAAATAATTATGCATAAGGTCATGAATGTGAAGCATTTTATTATGTTTTAAGCACTTATTTATCTATGATGCAGAAGTCACAAGAATTACTTTTACTCTTTTAGTAACATTTAATAATGCCATAATGATGCTTTTTTTTTACAAGGATGTTACAAAAAATCAATTGTTCTATTGAAATAATGTTTTATCTTTAGATATCTGCTTTTTGAAGTTTTTTTACAATTAAATTGAATCATTAGAAAATAATATAATTTTTAATTTGTTTTCAACTTTCCTCTGGCTTGAAAAAAACACAACTTGCACTTATTACAGTTCAAAAAATTAAATAAATTAATAGTCTCTTACTACACTGATAGCATGAAATAGTATAATTAATCCCAAGTCAGTTTCTTAAAACAACACTTCTACCCTAAATTAGCACATCTTTAATCTCTCACAAAGTGAACTACTTATCTTCAAAAGGATATTTATGACACCCCCTGCTGACCTACTGATAAGATCAGTGTCTTGCTGATTAGATTATGTAACATGGTCATAAAACACAAGTATCTTTAAGTAATAAGCACTATGTGAAAAAAGAACAGTGACTGGTAAAAAATAATTGGATGGGAGTGTTTAAACTAGGTATATTATCATCCCAAACAATGAATAAAGTCCAAAAAGAGTTTAGTTATGAAAATATGAAAGTTGCACTTAAAGAACTTAAATCAGACACTATTTCATGATTTAATCTATATGTTGTACTTAAATGTTCAGTTAAATTACAACATTGATTATTGTTTTCAGTCCCCAAGTCTTAGATTCTGACCAATTTTATTTACAACACATGGACACTTATTTAAATAGCACATTAAATCCCCAATAATAATATGAGACCCTTATGACTAAATAACTAACAAGTGTAACACAGCTTTAAATTGAAAACCACTACATGTACTTCTGAGTCTTGTGGTAAATTTAATTAATCATGGTCCAGCATATTATCTTCTGGGTGCGGGTTTACTCACAGGAAAGGACAATATCATTCAGAATCCATTTGTTGTTGTTGTTTTTTGTTGTTTTTTTAGGGGGGGGGAGATTATTTACAGTACAAGAAACAAGTCTAAACTTCCCCTAATCTCCAGGATTTCTTATCCATGAAATTATAATATCATGCTTGACCCCAGGAATCATTCATTTGCCCAGTGATGCTTTAATGGCCTGTATCAAATTACAAAGTCAGGTGTACTTGGTCAGTTTGGAGAATTTATATAAAAGAAATCATTGAAAAGAAATCAGATGGGATATTTAGGATTATTTTAACCATTTCTTCCATATATTATTACCTTTATTGCGTGGGCAAACAGTGTAGATCCAGATCAGCCGACACATCCTTACCACCTGAACAGGATCTACAAAGTTTGCTTTTTTATTTGTTCAGTTATTTCTGACCAAAATGTGACCAGTGCAGATCCTGATCAGCCTGTACATTCACACAGTCTAATGGCTACACATCTGTAAAAATGCCTATATATGGAGGAAAGCAATTATTCTCTATTAAAGTGAAACAATCAGGCATACATGACTAAAACACTATAAAACTGTTTACATACCGGTAAATACATTATTGTTTTAAACTTTATCAAAATCCTTGTTGGTGTTTCAATGACATTTTCAGCTGTGACATATTCTGAAAAAAAAAACAAAACAGAAACATAAGAAATGTTCAAGATGATTTCAGTTTTATCATAAATAGATTTTTAAGGTAAGTCCTGACACTGTGTTTAACTTTGCCATTTTGCATTAGAAAAACCCAACAAATGAACATTATTTTACAGATACTTCACCTCTAAATTTGCTGCAAAATTAACTATTAAAATGTGTACTTAAATTTTGCACATACTGTGAAATATTAACTATTTCTTTTTTATTTATTTCACTGAAAAAATTGTGCCCCCCTCCCACCCCGATACCTGAAATCAACAAAGGATTCCCATGTGTTTAGCACCAACCAAAAAGTGCCTTACTTTTGATTTATGTTACTTTTTATTTACAGTGTAAATGCACTTGTCAGTCCATGTCTCAAAAAAAGTTCAAACATGAGCTTAAACATTGCAAATTCTTGCTAACAAAGCTGCATTGAGCTTCATAGAGGTTCATGAACTTGAAACTTTTCAATAAATTACTTCAATTCAAATTTGCTGTACTGCAAGCAATTTCTAATAGAATACTGTGATTGTATAATTATTTTTAGGGTACTAATTTTCTCAGATTATATTGACATGTTATCAACAGGTAAATGTAACCATTTATTCTATGGGATATAGCCATTATCACATATATTAGGTGAACATTCTTGTTACTTATATCCGTCAGATGGCAATTAGCTTAATTTGTATTAAATTAATAATTAAACTGTTGCCATTTTTGCATATATTGGTGGTTTAAAAAAAACAACAACAAAAAATGACCTACCGACCCAAAATTTTTAGAGACCTGTGACTGGAAACATCTTTCTTATCTTTCCGATGACATAAGAAACTAAACATAAGTCCATAATTAGCAGAGAAAATCCAAATTTATTATCAAAATACACTGAGGTTTTCACATTCTAGTCCGCGGAATCTGCTCTATTCCAGAAATAGATGCAAATTAGGTTACTTATTTTGATTGTCAACATTCTATATACCTGATTTTTATTTAAATCACACCGCATGTACAAAAAAACATACCGATGTTTTGCTAACATTCAAGTTTTCGCAAATTTTAACATTTTTTGAACCTGGCTAATGCAGTCAACTCGGTTTTTTTTTAAATAAACCTGGCTTACCAGTAATCGGAATAGAAAAGATTCAGAGTGAAAACTTGCATAAAATTTGATAATAAACTTGGATATTCTCTACTAATAGACAAATTCATGTTTTCTTACTGGTTTCATAGGAAAGATTAATAAAAGGACCTATCAACGCCAATCAACATTTGATTGGTAATTTTGTCTTCATTCAAAATCGATGTGCAACTGGGATAATGCATTTTTTTGTGATCTGTTTTTCTTGTTATCTTTACAGTAGATCTAGTTATTTAGGACAACGAGCAATTTGTTGTGTTTTTTTTTCGGAAACAGGGATATTTTGTGTTCTGGGTGATTGTAGTTCCATCTAATAATACAAATAGCCCATTTATTAGATGAAATTGACCAAATCTGACATACTGGCCAGAAAAAAACTCTAATCAGGTGCCTGTGTAACCGGCCAGTTGACCACACGATTGCGAAATCTAATTACAATAATCAAAACTTCCAATTATCCGGCATGACAGCAACCGTTTATACCGGTTTCAAGTTTTTGACTGTGTTTTAATTGTAAAATACAACATATAGACTCACCATCAATTTTGATTTATCGCCGATCATCAAAATATTCTACACACGTTTTCTACATGTAGAGCGCATGAGTAAAACCCAGATCAGCGTACATCACTGTACAGTATATAAAACACATAACACGGTCCAAGACAAGGGTCTATTTTTAAGCCCTTTAAAATATTAAGTAAATGTTTATTACGGGTAGATCTAATTTCTTCGCATCAGATCTATTTCAAAAGCAAAATTAAATTATTTGAGTATGAACCACAAGGGTTTATATTTAAGCAGCCCTTTAATATACTTTATTAAATACTTTATTACCGGTAATTTCTTTCCATCAGAATTATTTCAAGGGACAATAAAATTCCTAGGCTATGAACCGCTTAAATAGTTATACATTGTTTTCGTGATCTGGTTTTTATAAATTTCACCGTACAGGGTTAGATGTACAAGTTGCGTGTGTTGTGCATAAATAGCGACACTGTTATCTCAACCTCGTTACAATCCGTCTGCGATTTGATTGGTCACACGGTTCACGGTTAAACCGCTCTGTGATTTGATTGGTCACACGGTTCGAACCGTGAAGCGCTAAAGCGTGCATCGTGAAACGTAAACCGCTTAGCGTGTACCGTGAAGCGTTTTGCGTGCGTGTCACGCCGATCAAAACCGATTTTACACGGAACCGAATCGCAGGCTTAGCTGTAATAGCGGTTTTCCCCCGATTACTATTTTTAGAAAATGCCAACACAGGAAGCGTATTTATAACGCTCGCAAAATGATCTGAAGATGTCATTACATTAGAAATGCATGCAATACTACATAAACACACATATATATATATCTCCAGTAAAATATGTCTTACGCAAGCTGTCAACACTTTCCATGAGTTAAAATACTATTTTTACGTTCACTTTTGCGATTTTATAGGCGACAATCTGATTGGTTCAACGGGTTGTGATAAAAGCATGTTTTAGTTTCTCGTAGTCAGATCCTGATAGCGTAACGGGTTTCGGGAAATGATTTTAATCAGATTGACGCATACAGAGTGTAATTTAATGAGTTACTTTTCTTGCCTTTGATGTATGTTATTAACTTGGTCTTAGTGATACAAACGATCTATTACAATTATAATAGAGTTTATACATTTAGCAAAAATTCTATAAAACACATGCCAGGCACACAGCTTTCTTCAAATCGATAAGTAAAATATTTTTCTATTATACGTATTTTACGATTAGACTACTAGAAAAATTCTTTCACATTCTGCACTATACAAGCACATTCATCATGTTCATATCTACAAGCAATCTACAAATCAAATGATAAGTTATAATGAAATGTCCGAAAGAAGTTTTATTTTCGCTTGCATGTTGTTGTATAAAATTTATGTTTAAAACATATGCCTGATCGGAAAATATTAACATAACTATAATATAATTGAATGCGTCATTTTGTTTGAAACACAGTATTCATTCAGTTAAAGTGTGTTATTTATTAATTTATTAGTAGTAAATAATGAACAGGATTGGTTTCAAATGTTTCGCATACCTGGTTATATAAATTCTTTCATTTTGCCTGTGTAAAGAAAAAATATTAACATTACGAAAGACAAAAACAATCATAAAACAAAAATCAATATTAAAGCGATATTAGACCGGAAGTTGTTGAAATTATTAAACAGGTATTTCAAACGACATTAAGACTGTATAGATACAGATGACTGAAAGTTGTTTTAAGTGTTTAGTCACGTATTCGAGTGTACGAGTAGTTAGAAAAATGCACGTGTTTTAATAGGACATAATATCGGCTGTGTTTCGCATGAATGACCGCGCGATTCGTGCAAAAAGTAAAGAAATGCCAACTACACAGAAATGTAGTCGTCGGTCAATAGTATTATATTTTGATTGTATCTTAAATTTATGTTAATCAAAGTTAATAATAAATCGTTAACGTGTGTTTGATAACGACGGGGAATGAGAATCAACCACCTTTCACATACTCATAATTAAAAATTATTTTCAAAGCAATTGATTTTTCTATTAATCCGAATCCCATAACTGACTGTGTAAGGACGATGTGTTTTGTTTAACATGATTAATACAATAGTTATATGTAAATTTTAATATTGGGTGTTAAAGATCCTCTCTTGTTAACTTATTTCGATAAAAAAGAAGAAATTTAAACGTTTGAGATTAAAGAAAAATTATGACGTTTTCGGGATTCGAACCAACGGCCTGCAGAACCACGAGTCAAAGATATAATGTTGAGAAACGGTCTTGATCATTAGGCTAATGCGGAATTTGTACGAATGGAATATCATTCCAAATATATACTTGTTCTGGGATTCAGGGATGGATCCAGAGGTCTCTTCGCCGGGGGTTCGGTGCCCCCCTCCCCCTTCACAAAAATGAAAGGAAGTAGCGCGTTTGGTGTTACCGCACTTCTTTACTCAACCATGCCAACTATATAGCTATAGCTGTTTAATTTGACTGAAAACAGTACACTATTAAAGACGGGAATCTCTTTTAAAAGAGAGAAAGTCGAGTTTCTTTTTTCTCGGTGAAGAGGCGACCGCCACCTCCGAGCTCTACGTTTTACATTCTAAAAGCTGAAAGCGGTATTTGTGTATTTCATTTTAATAATGCATAGATTTTGATTACTGAAATAGACCAGATAATTGTATACATCTATGCGCTGTCTACGGTAGAATACTAGGCCTAACCCCCGCCAAAGAGATCTCCAAAAGATTAGAATTGTTCAAGTTATGTCACAACTATCTCATCTACAACAAATTTCCCACAATGCGGATAATTATATTCTTAAGTTGTCATCTATTATATATTACAATTACGATATAAAAATTCACTGCAGTATTTTCGCTAGTCTGGTTACCATCGTTCTGTTAACTGTGCCGGGCACGGTCGAGAAGACACTTCCGTGCCGATAACGTAACAAGAATATATATGTGCTCAAACTAAGCTAAACATTAGACGGGTCTCAGTTTTTAACGCATGTATTAGTACAGTGGTTTTATCACTTGTACCCGTCCATTGCCGAATGCGAAATAGACGAGTTTATTTTTGAAAATAGGATGTCATTTCTTAAAATGGACCCGTCCATTTCCTGCTGCCAATTGCCGCAGGCTAACGATTGTCACCTGCTGGTGTTGTATATAAATATACAGGATATGGTGTAATGGTCGAAGCAGATTAAGCTGCAGTCATTTTATTAGATGCTTATATTGTCATATTTTCAATATATGTTGCTAATAAAAATGAAATGTCGAGGTTTAAAGCTTAAAATATTTCAGAGCGAACTAAAGAGTATATTAAGCGATATCAGATATTATTGTGAGAATCACCGAATTAATGCTTATAATGAAACATACCACCAAACTTGTGCCCCTATAATCGGTGTCCGGCGGGGAAGGGGGCATTTAGCTTTTATATGGCCACCAAAACATATTGGTCACCTACCATAAATGCGTATGAAAATGAAAATAGCAATGTAGATGCTATTAAATGCCGGCATTGTAAATACCAAAAACAGCCATCATCATCAGCAGCAGCTGCTGCATCATTATTATCATCACCATAATCATCATCATCATCATCACAGTCTGCAGTAGCAGCATCTGCAGAACCTACAATAAACAGTTTATTTAAATTACAAAGATCCCGTGGTCTCCGATGAATTATATTGCAAATCTGCAAGCCAAAAAAGAAAAAGAAAAATAACATGTGATGACGAAGTTTGATGATGATGATGATGATGATGATGATGATGATGATGATGATGATGTTTGAACACGATGAAACAAATATATCTTATCATTTTACTAAGTTTCTTTTTTAAATTCTGAACTTTTATGTATAACATTGTTATAATCTCCATGAAACAAGAACCGGGAAGAAAAGGCTACTTAATGCTCCTGACTTGCACGTTCTCCTTTTTGTACTCTATGGTTGCATTAGATCACCTAAAAACGCGATAAAAGATGCGAGTCGGGATTTCGCATCGCGTTTAGACGACCTCCTACCGTGATCTTATCGATTTCGCATAGTGTCTTCATAATTTACCAACCCATAGATCGGCAGAGCGAAACGATTGTCCCCAGAAACATCAACACATATCCTGGTTTGGTAACCCGTCTGATATACTGGTTTCACGCGGTAAATAATCGCAAGATTAAAAATGTCATAATTTATTTAGTGCACGGAACAAATTAAATAGTTAAGATAATGTCATTTTTTACAGCAATAACATTTTGCGGAGTGTATAAGGATATAATGATAATCGCCGTACAAATATATTCGGAAGGTAAACTCAGTTAAAGAAAATTCACCGAAAAGAAAGCGCCCAATTCCTTTTGAAATAGAGTACAGTTTTAAGTTTGTAACCCGTCTTATATACTATTGTCACACGGGAAATAATCGCAAGATTAAAAATTTCATACATATTTTATTTATTTAGTGGACTCAACACATTAAAAAAATAAAATTAGGAGTTAAATAGTTAAGAAAGTGTCATTTTGTACAACCATAACACTTACGGCGTATATAAGGATATTATTGTGATAATTGCTTTACAAATAAAACACGCGAATATTCTTCAAGTGTAAACGGTGCTAAAATGTATTCATTAAGAAAAGCAGTTAATGTAAAAAATGCACGCTTTCTTTTCGGAATAGAGAATACTTTAAAGTTTCCTTTTTATATAAACATTACTTCATAAGAATCCAGCGGAAAAGGGAGGGGGTTATACATGTCGTTAGTGCTATAGTTAAAATGGTTGAACCCAGCGATTCCGAAAGAATCCCGATGTCTCTCATACTCTTATTCATTCTCTATTTAAGCAGAGTTCTGCCTTATTTTATTTATAAGACTCGAAATAAATGTGAATGTGCATCTGAAAAATGCAGGCAATTGAAAAGCTTTATTTATTCCTTAGATTCGAACTTGCGTTAAAATAAGATCAAAAAAATTAAACTTGCAAAGAAACAATTAGACGACATTCGATATTTATTAGACAAATTCAGAATTCATTCAATCAAAATTTACGTTATATTCCATTTAACAGAAATTCAAAGATATTTAATTATAAGTGATCATCTCAATACATACTGTCATCATAAACTGATAAAACAAAATCATGAGACGCATTAATCATTAACTAAATTCCAGATTTCCACATTCCTGCCATTTTAAGATCATTACTAAAAACAATGATGATGACGTGTTTGAAACAGTATCAAGCATTAAACACAATATATTTACTTGTACACTTTCATTAACTTATGAGATTTAAATCCCGTTTTTAATAATGATGAGTAAACATATACGCCTATATAAATTAATTTTCAATATTTAGAAAGCTTCATCAAAAGTCCAAAATATTAAGTTGTAGATTAATAGCTAATCTTTTTGTTAGTTCCCATTTCCCTTTAAACAAGAATTTTCCAAAAAAATATGAACAAGGACATTATGGTGTTATAGTAAATTCAATTTTAACCTAGCTAGTGCGCCAAAAGACGGACGTACCGAGGTTAATTCAAACTAATAAAATAATTAAATCACCAAATTCAGTTTTTATGACTTTAGATTCTTATCGCAAATCAATTAATGCGGATATTAAAATGATAAACGAATCATCAATTATTACAACTCCGCCCCACGAATCACGTTATCGCGTTAATGTGTTACTTATTTTCTATTGGTTGATGTTTATAAAAGAGGCGTTCCTTTACAAGAGGCGATCAGGGTGCTATACATTAGATATGATGGTCAGTTTTGGAATCCATACGCTAGTTAACTACACTTCTGGAGGCCCCTACCATATCGATTGATATGTTCGAACGTTTGTATTAGTATTTTTAAAACCGAAAGCACCACAAGAAGTGAAACCGATTCTTTTATTGATAGATTTACACGTGATTTTTGTGAAATGACACGAGTCTGTTTCGTGAAATAAATTAAAAATATTACTAAGATTATGTATGTTCAAGTCGGATTTCTAAATGTCGATTATTTCGAAAACCCAATAATTTCATGTTTCCATTCGCTGAATTAATAGTGTCATAAGTCTTTGAGATGTTTTTCTACACGCCTTGCAATCATTGACATCGAAAAATGGTATTTAATCACATAAGTGTCACCCAAACAGGGTATACATTGTTCA
Source organism: Corbicula japonica (assembly GCA_038501625.1). NCBI lineage: Eukaryota > Metazoa > Mollusca > Bivalvia > Venerida > Cyrenidae > Corbicula > Corbicula japonica. Next base: position 133,434 of record JAZAYU010000468.1, read on the forward strand.
CTTCTCAGTCAGAAAAAACCCAATGTATCGAAAAGCAAACGGTGAAGATCCTGATCAGACGACGCGGATGTGCCGCCTGGTCTGGATGTGCACTGTTTGCTTAAGGATAACAGCCGTGTCACATGAAAGAAAGAATTATTTGAAATTTATGTGCGCTGAGAACAGTAGCAATTTTACAACAACAACAATGATATGGGTCAAAATAATAAAAACGCGAGTATATTTCTTTTATAATTTTATTAAACTGTGATTGTGCAAGTATTGTTTGATTTATATAAAATTTCCATGTTCATCATGTTTTATTCACGCGTTAAGATCAATTAAATTCTTGTTATATTATATTGTCGTTATCTAACATTAACAGATTAGACATAATAGTTTACATTTCAAAACGTTATAATAGTCGGAATAAATAATTTTAGTTAGTGCAGATATAGGAAATATTTCAAATAGTCTAAGAAAAATAGATAAAAATTTACAGAATCAGAGGGATCGAGTTTTAACAGGTATGGGAGAAATGGAGTTGTGAACACGTGCCAGTAATGACATATTCTCAATTCGGGTTGACACCGATCATTAAATTTGATATGTGAAATGAAATGCGTTTCAAAGCAAAATTAATAATTTTCTATCGTGCTGAAAACGGTAGCTAACAAAAATTATGATGATTATCTGTTATAATTATGCTATAACACATTTATGTAACGCGGGAGCTTAACTTTAGCGGATTGGAAGGGTATGCTACTTTGCTGAAAAAAATGGTAGCTAACACAAAAATGACGATTTTTTGTTGTTTTGTCAAATAACGTGTACTTTAATTTAAATATTCACTGTGTTTCATATTTTTAAAGTATATTATCAATATCAGTTTAAAACTTAGTTTAATAATTAATAATCTTTCATTCTTTGTAAGCGGTTGACACTTTTATTACCAATAAGATGTTGATATCCATTAAAGTTGTCATGGTTATATTGCCCGAGGCAGATAACTTATCGGAATTTTAGGGATTTTACATCCATACGTATAATCAACCGTGACCGCATATTAAGGAACAACTTAATTAAAAATACGAGCAAAGTAATACCATTCATTATTAAAGTTCACCTAAATGCATTTTAGAAATAAAGTTTTATATTGGACACATTTACTTAGCAAATGAAAATCTTGTACGGGAATATCTGACACAAATATTGTTTACAGAATTATTAGTTATTTATTGTTATTAATAATCAAAGTGAACTTAAATATACATACAGAAACTTTATGTGTGTTAAATAACAACAAAACATCACCATCTACATTAAATACAACAAAACGTTGTTGTGGACACCTTTGCTATTTACCACGTACAAAACGTCCACAATTGATAAAAGATCTAACTGGTAACGAGTCCTTTATCACAAAAAAAATAATACACGTTATGAGGAATGTGTCTTGTTTTCTTGAATTCGCATCTGGTATCATTTTACAGCAAAGGTGAAAATTATTAATTTATTTAGTGCATAATGAAATGTCACATTTTTCACTTCACTTAACCGCGAATGCAAGTTAATGCCCCAGGCCCAAGCAAGTCGATATCGATAAATTGCAATAGCAACGCAACTTCTTTAAACACGAAGTATATTTCGTGTTTAAAGAAGTTGCGTTTCTAATTACTTTCAGCAGTTATATTTATCGTCAAATAAATTAGAAGCGCAACTTCATGAAACACAAAATATATAAATCCAGATATATTTCCTGTTTAAAACAGTTGCGTTTCTAATGTAACATACATGTAATTATTATTGGATCAATTTTTGCCTTTACAAAATTCAGTAAAGCATAACTTAAACCTCAAAACAGGATTCGCAATAAAAACAGGATATCGCAATAACTTTTTTTCTATGTGAAGGTTATATAAATCAACAAATTATCTCTCTTCTTTTTTATTCAGTTTGCACATATTTTTTTAATTAATAAAACGACCATAGTTTAAACGGGGCGGATCGCTAGTTTTTCAAAACTTTAAGTAGAATATACTGGGGCGAATCCAGAAAGTGTTCAGTGAGGTTGTTTGAACCCTCCTTTTTTAAGAAGTGGGGGTGGGGGGGGGCAACGTTTTATGTTCATGGAGATTTTGGTAAGAAAGTTGGATATTATCAATATCATACAACTGTCGCAAACGAACCCCATTTCCAGAAATCCTACATCCGAGCTTGAATATGTATGATGCTGAGGTAGTTAACTTTTAATCTCAAAACAGAATATCGCAGTATACTTCAAAAATTTGTTCTATATTTTAATGCGCGTGTTGTCTGCGTCGTCACAATACTAATTGTCATTGTAATCATAATGATCAAGTTTGGCTTGGTTATTAAATTGCAACTCAATTTCAGCATGATTTTTTAAATTTGTTCCAGAAAAACATAAAATCACATATAGATAAAGCACTTACACTAAAATCTTTAAAAATGCATTCGGAGGCTCAATATGCTTACTGTGATTTAACTTTTAGGACCTGTTCCGCATTCAAAAAACCTTATCATACATGTAACATAAAGCAACTGTGTTTTCCTATAAAGAAACACTGTTACATGGTTTGATTTTGCTGGGGTTGAATTTCGCGCTCTTGTCGCAGCGCGAAATACGCGAAAATTAAACCCGAGCGAAATTGAATGATTTAACTGCACACCACAGCCATAAGTTCAATAACTAATAATTCAGTGAATTCATTTATTTTCTATGTATTCTAAATTTCGTGTGCAGGTCGATCCACATAAGTGTAACTTTACCAAAAACCACGGAAATTTTCTGCCCCCGAAAATAAGGCTTTTACATTAAGTTGAACACAATTTTTATAGCAGAAATTACTGACGAAAATACGGTTAATGTTGACAGGGCATATATAGGACTGTCTTTGCTCGATCTTAAATATATGATGTCAAAATAAGCAATGAAAAGGATTAAACTGCTAGCATATTCAGACATGTAGCACTACTTTTAATGCAAATTAGTTGTCGTAAGCATAACAGGTCTCTATTGACCCATAAATGATCTTACTAGCCAAGAATATCAAACAACTTCATGCGCACACCTTTATATCTGAAACTAAACCATGTATCATCCGTTGCGAACAGGTTGCGCCAAGGGACTCCCCAACTTGAGTCTTCCGCTCAGATTTATTTTCATTGTATGAACTGCTATACGCCTTTCCAATAATTCGATGAATTTATTTGGTTACCTCCCCTGTCCAGTCACGTGACTGCTTTACAGGAAAAAATGATTGCGCGCTGTAATAACGTAATAGGGAATATGTACCTACAACTTTCATTTTTATCATAAAATTATTTTTTGAAAAATTTATTTTCTCTTTGAATTAGTAATAATACATCAGCGTCATGATATTTTTGAAAATAATTGATAAAACAATCAGGTTTCTGACTAAAAGTGTCAATTCATTTTTCCTCGCATTAAACACTAAACGACTTGAACTAACAGACAGTCGCAGGGTTCTCTACACGGCTTAATTGAGTCTCGTTTCCGGATTAGCGTGTCTATTCAACTACTGACATCATGTTGTGATTATGTCGGCGGCGATTGATTTTGAAGGCGGCATGCCATAAACATGTCAAACTGTCTCGCACATGGGGTCATCTGTCAATTACTTAAAGGGGCAGATATCATTGACCAATAGAGATCGTGTAATTTCTGTTTGCAAGGTATCTACACCTCCCAATTCTTAAGTATTTCGGAGTCCTTTAACTACTGGATGTGCCAGCAAATGTATTTGATTTAGCACTTAAATGGATTCTTAATCAACATTACGACACGTTATAGAAACAAAAGCCGTCAATAAGAAACAAATCTTGTCAAAACATTTTATATATGTTTAATTAAGAGTTTGGGCTTTTATGCCAAAATTACAATCTGTCAAACCTAAGAAATCTAAATTGGATATTTAACCATATTGTGATATAAATATTCCCTCCTTTTTGAAGCCGGCATCTAAATCCTTGGATTTTATTCTACGAATGATACTTCTACAACAAACAATCAGATTTCCGATCCTGTTTTATTTCAAGACAGAATCAATCATATTTGCTTGTGAAGTATACGTAACATTTTAAATATTCAAATTATTTATTCGTTGACCATAAACGCCTTAAATTTTTAGGACAATTCTATTGTTCAATTGTGTAAGTATGAACAAATTCAGATTGTATTTTTTGTCTACAGATCATGTAACCAGATGTTGACATATCACGATTTCCGGATAATAGCGCATTACTAGCCTTAGCAATTTGCAACATTTACACCAGTAAAATATATTTTCAGCAGAAAAGATATTAAGAAGAAATTGTTGTACATAATTGGTAAAATTAATGCTTATGTTTGTCCAAATTGCGTTTCATACTGCCTACTATCAACAAGAATGGTACATGTTCTTAAATCATTAAAAATCTAAATATCTAACAAATAGTAAACATAAAAAAGTCTGGCTAGAATAACAGACCAGCAACTTATTTTTTCACCGCCGGCGACGAACGCAGACCTGCAATATAGCGGATAAGGTTAGCTATTATGTGCTTAAGCCATTAGCCCGATCGTTCAGATATCCTGCAGAGCCTCGTTTTGAATTGATTTTCTGTCGCGGGAAGTAACTCGTACAGGACTGCGAAACTGTTTATTGGAAAGGCGTATATAGAAATGGATCGTGGTCTAAACGTGGGTGGCAAACATCGCTTAAGAGATACAAAAAATAGATGTTCATGCAACAACTGCAAATTCTCGTGATAATTGTAGTAATACGGTCTAGTTAAGTTAAACTTCTTGTCACATAAATGGGTTTGAACGGTTGAGAAAGCACATGGCAATAGTTTTGCACACTCTGCATGTTACCTATACAGATGCGCCATTTGTATTTGTAAATAAAGTGCTTAAATCTAGTACCATTTAATTGGATCACTCGGAATTTTTGGGTCCGGTAAATAGATGTCAAACTAATACTAAGTAAAAACAATATTATTATTATTATTATTATTATTATTATTATTATTATTATTATGTTTTTGTCAGTATCATATCATATTTTTTGGACTTTTAAATTGAACAGTGCGATGACGATTTCATACGCCCTTATTGAATATTATAATAAAATGAATGTATAATGATGAATGTCAGGTAAGACTAAATGATCGAAAGAAGTCTGCATTGTTTCATAACTTATTAAGTGGAATTTCCGAATGGAATGAGTCCTATCGGAAAATAATCAACAATTCCATTCGGAATGATTCCGATCGGAATTAGTGTATATAGAAAAATTCCGATCGGAAAATGTATGTCGGAATGTTTCCTATCGGAATTTGCCGACAGGACTGATTCCGATCGGAACCGTGAAATTCCGACGGGAAAAACATGTTTTCCTATCGGAAGAATTTTCGTTCCGATCGGAATCGCATGTTTTTTAACCATGTTTTTTTGCAATATTTCTGTTAATTTCTAAAGTTCCACCATGAAAATTTCCAAATTAAGAGTTGAAGTTACACGCTTTCGAATGATGTATAATAAAGCTGCCTTGCTTTTAAAATGAAAAAAAAATTTTCGGAAAATATAATAGTCCGAAAATTCACAGGATCGTGTTGTTTCTATTTTATTGAAATAAGTCGCCTATGGTTTTATTTATGTATTTCAGAGAGTATCAAGATACTTCACGTCACTGAGAGATAAAAAGAGACGAGTATCCACTGGCAACGATAATCTTCACAAACAAAATATGTTCATGTATGGGAGGAAGAAAATGGTAAAGTATTGCACTAAATCGTTGTAAAACAACTAACATAAGACTAAATTAACGGATGCACGGAAGTGATGCGTCAGTTATGTATCAACATTGAAAAAAAAACAGCAGAGAAGTGTTCTCCTTTTCTAAACTATTTTCTCGTAAGAAGTCTTTTTGATGAGTATATACTTATGTTAAATTACAAATTCAAATATCAGCGCTCACTTAAAAATTACTGAATATTTACATATTATTTACAGAAGTTGGTCAACAGTAACAGTGCCATTGAAATGAAAAAGTATAAGGAAGAGGAGAAAAAAATCGCCTTGGCGTGAGGAGAAAAAAATCGTACAGTGAAGGAAGTCTTGGTCCTAGAAATGATGTCTTCTGAAGAGGAGGTCAGAGCGAGAATTAAAGACACTTATCTGTTAAGGTGTTGCAATGGCGGAGCAAAGAACTCAACGCTATTTTTTCCGACTTGGACAAAAAGTGTGATGAAAGCAAATTAAAGAAGGCGAAACGGATAGAGCTGAAGAGAGTGCGAGGGGAATTAGTATGGTCAAGGCCTTTGCAAGAAGACATTAAGAACGATAATGAGTGGGCATTTTATTGACTTGTTTAACTGAGAGTACCACTTGAGCAAGAATACAGAGCTTAGCCTAGTGTTTTGGGAGACTAAATACAATATTAACTATTTATTACTTTTGTTAAATAAAATAAAGTCATTTAAACATAATCATTTTGTTTTATGTAGCAAGCAAATATGATCTCACACATGTTCCGTTTGATCTAATATAAAGCTGGAATTGTTAATTATAGTACATTTATATATGAGGTGTACATTTATTCAATAAACCGTGTTTTTCTATTAAAAAGTTAAGTTTAATTTGCAGTAAATTTGGAATTTAAGTATATGTCATTTCTCATTTTACTTGAGGTTTAAGTTTATTTAATTTACATATAAGTTACCGTATATTTCTAAAAAAAAGTCAAGTTTACGTTTAATATTATGTATGAAATTTAAATACAAATTATTTTGTCATTAAATTCGACGTAAATTTGGAAGAATAAGTTGTTGTAAATTTGAATTAAATTTCAAATAAAAGTCTAAATTAAACTTAATGAAATGCGATTAAACTCTGAAAAAAGATGCATTTAAGTTGCGTTTAATATGGACTTAAACTTAACTTTTCATGCAGTGTAAGTAAACATAGGTACCCATTTTGATCTACCGATAAGACGATGAAACTTAATATGAAACCTTTAACTCGGTATTTAACGCGGTATTTTCACATCAATAACATTCCATAATCTGCATGCTATGGTTTCAACATAAAAGAATGAGATTGACCTTTAACGGGAAAATAACCGACAGGACTGAAAAAAATCAGTAAGTCTGACAAGTGATCTTAGAATATAAATCAAAAAGTACGTCAAGTTAAAAAAATAAAAGCAGGAATGAAAAAATTAATAACGAATTTCACCTCTTCAATGATTCAGACTGGAGATAATGTCATATAATAAATGTAATATATATTACACACTTACAAGTACAACATGTATTATGTGACGGCTGTGTTAGTTCATGCGTCAGTGTCTGTGTGAGAACAATGAAGGCCTTCAATCTATATCATTTTGCCGTATTTCTTGAACAGCACTATCGTATTAAAACGGATTAATAATGGAGATATATGGATAATTATCTATATTTATGTAATGAGTCATTTTGACGAAAAGATTAAACGATGTTGACGATTACATCAATTTCAAGTTGTCAATCATGACCAAGAGAGTCAGATGTTGTCAACAAAATATAATAACAATAACTTACATACAAAATAGTGAGTGTATATTTAAAATAATACAACATGTATTAGCATTTTGTTTTTCTTTTATCACAATCTATTTTTGATTTTTTTTCATTTTCATAAGAAAACACAACAACTGACTACAGACTGGAAATTATAAAAATACGACATCAGTTGCGATTAAAATAAATGTTCGGAATAACTTTTCCCGCAGGACTGATTCCGCTCGGAAAAATAAATGCAACATGAATTCCGATAGGAATTAAATGAACGCAGGAAACATTCCGAACGGAATCACCTCTTCCGATCGGAATTTTTCCAAATGGAAAAAATTCCGACCGAAAAATTACGATAGGAAAAATTTCCGATAGGAAAATTCAAGATTCCGATCGGAAAATGTCAATTCCGTTCGGAATCGAAGTTTGACATTGAATTTATTTTTCAATTTTCTCGAAAACTAAACAAGATAGGGCATTGAAACATTCCAGTTTTTCTATTTAATTCATGTGTAATCACTTGATAAAAAAATCCGCAAGAAAATCGATAAAATAAAAAAGAAGTTTTCGGAAAATATAATATTCCGAAAATTCACAGGATCGTGTTTATGTTAAAAAATAACAAATCCAAACAGATATATTGAATTTGTATGTTTTAATAAATAAAAATAATTAACTTATACTTTGAGCTTTATATAGGTTTAAGTAAACACCATAAGGTACTTTTTAAACCGATTACCCAGTGATATTTAGTTACAGGTGTGGGGTTGATGATTTTTGTTTGAAGAAGTAAAAATATTTGTGTCTCAAACCAATCTTTACAAAAGCCAGGATTTGAAAAGAAAGTATCACCAAAGATAGTGGTGAACTTTTCTAATCTGGTCTGTAGATCAGACATTTTAAAAACTGGGTAAAAATGACTCTATTGCAACCAATAGTTTGTTGAATATATTAAGTGATAATTTTATCAAATAAAGTATAGTTCATGTTTATATACTTAAACATGACAATATTTGAAGTTATTAAGAAAAACAGCAATTTATAGTTTATATTTATAGAGTTGGGTATATTAGAGACACACCATGTTTTTCACTTAGTGGGACCTATGATCCTAAAATATTGTTTTCGGTCAATTCTATATTTTGTCAGACATCTGACAATCTAAAGTATAAGTTTCAATAGCGTTAAAAACAAATACACTCAGACTTTTGCTAGGAAAAAGGATTTCTCTAGCATTCAACTTTACATGTTATGGAGAAATATTGGTTTTTAATTTGTTTATATGGTCTTTGTGTATATTGCATTCGGTGAGAAAGTGTGAAACAGTGTTCTTGACCCTGCATTGTGGAAAAGTAGGGTCAACCTTTAGAATATGCTGCCCGCAGAGCCTGACAGCAAATTTGTCCTCAATCTAAGAAGGATAATACACTTGTCCACTCTGATGTTTGTCAGAGTGTACCATGGGCCGTCCGAGCCCCACAGAGTATCCTTTAAGTTAAGTTGTTTGCTCCTAATACATCAAACAATTATTTATTAAAAGGAATGGCGAACAGTGAAACACTAGACAGACTGCATTGACTGCGTATGACGGTGAGGACACCGTGTGCAAGATGCAAAATTATCCTCTGGGCGATGTTACCTACTGTCCATTCAAGAATGCTTACTTTTAAATTGACTTGTCCGGTCTATTTAATAATGATTAATGTCATTAGTATAAATCGGTAATTATGATCTAATGTGACACGCCATGAAACCATTGCGACCAGTGAAGACACAGATCAGCCTGCGCAAATCACCCAGACATTGATAACAGTGTGTGTGCAACGACTTTCAAATCATCGAGCTGATTTTAAGAGTGTTAGACATTTGCTAAACCAGATCTCAATATTATCTCCCGGCGTATTTGTTTGGGAAAAAAGACAGTGTGTTTTGCGTAGTGGCAAATCTTTTCACAAACTAAATGTTAATTTCACTGTCTTGTATTATAGAGTCTCGAAAAGAATCGTCGTACCCTCAACATCCATCCAACTTACATAACCGGCGTTTGTTGTTGTTGTTTTTTGTTTGGTCTCGGCTACACTTTTGGTAGCACCTTTAATGTGTACAGCTTCTGCACTGTGCAAAGTGTTCTTTTATTGACACGGTAAAAGTCAGGTGTCCGGATTTTAGACATTTGAATGGGAAACAAGTTTGCCAGTTCGAGGCGGAATACGGTATGTTTATAAAAGTGTTCTGCAAAAAACAATCGATCACATCTCTTTCATAGATTTTTCGGCATGACAACGTTAGGTTCTGTGTTCAACGGATGATTATTTGAACAGAAAATGGTGTTCCGGAAAATTCTGGCTTGTGCTTAGAAAATTCTGTGTTTAAATTGATGGTATTTCATCAGTACAGAATTTATTCTTTTCCTTACAAAGTCAGACTGTTTTCCCGAAATGATCAGCCAAATATAAGTTACCTTTTATACACAGTAGGTAGCTAAAAAAAACCTCAGTTTTACACGATTCTTCTTCCACTCGGCAGTTTTTCAGTGCTTTGATTTTTCTTCGCCCAACACTAACCGCATATGGTTTATAGAAACGTAGATGATAACATGAGGCTTAAAACTACATGTAAAGGATCTCGAGCCATGCGACCGCAAAACCGGAAGTTCATCACTTGGAGAACTCTACACGATACGAAAGTACTTAACAATTATTACAATGAACACAAATGTAACGGAAGCGGCTGTGAATTAAAAACCACCATCATGCTCGTCAGCAAAACGAAGAACAACAACAGACTTGATATACTTACTGAATAATGTACACGATTTAAACTGGAATGTATAGTATTATGAAAAACAATCAAAACAAATCTGACAATGATCTCAGAGCTGTCATATGATGCCCTGTGTTCTATATCAAAATTTTGAACTTGAACAAACCTATATCTAACAATGAGGACGATACAAATTGACTACGTACTTATTGGTACATTTACGTGGAATAGATAGAAGATGCTGATTAAGTTAAAATTACTGATAATATTTGTATTGCGTACGATATAAGCAGGGACGGATCAAGAGAGGTTTGATTTGGGCTGCTCGAACTCTCTTTTCTGGCCGCAATATTTAATTTTCATGAGGATTTTGGCCAGAAAGTTGGAAATTATCATTTAACTATCGCAAGATTGTCCTAAACAAATCTCCTATCTAGAAATATTGCATCCGACCATGTATCATCATATAAGGTTACTATCTATACTTAGTGACTCCCGTTACGTTTGAACGTATTTACCCTTCGCATCGAAAAATCTTTAAACTATATCCAGTTTGTATATTCCTTGTATTTAATTTTATAAACTTTTCAGCAAACAAAACCTCTACATTTGTTTTTTTGTTTTTTTTTTTGAAACTGGAAAGAAACAAAGAAAACTTATAATTATACATTTTTCAGAAGTACTCGCATCAAATACTTCACCAATAACCAACTCAGAGGTTCATTTATATCTAAAACATCACAAGTTCATTACTACAATTTAAATCGGATATACAGATAACAATATTAATGTCATCAAGCTCTATTGTCTAGTTATATTAAAGGTATATAATCAACGTTTCTAGAACATCATTTAAATTTGTCTGTAGAATCGGATTCAATTAAACTTTTATTTTAATCTATTTTAAGCGGCAGATGTGCCTATGCTTAAAAATGTGTCATGCTACTCAAAACATATAAAATCCTATGTTTATTTTATGTGTGCCGTTAAAGAAAGTTTACGTCACCTATTGAAAATGGGAATGTTTAACCGCAACGATAACAGATGATAACGAGGTTGCACAAATATGTCAAGAAATACCACATATCAAAATCTCTCAACATCAATTTCAATAACTAAATTAAATTTATGGATTAACTAAAGATATTATATGTGAGAATAAAGAAAATGAAGAGGAGTGATTATCCACCTTTAGTCATGCTACATTAATGAATACACTAAAGCTTGACATTTCGACAGCAACATATATTTCCGAGAGTCTACAATTCAATACAGGGTAATCGTATCATATTCATAAAAATAAATCCCTATAAATTTTAAAGGGTCATTTAATATCAACATTGCTGCAAGATTAAAACCACTTAGTGGTTGTTCATATTCGACAAATTTATTATGTATAATTTAGTGTTATCGCGAAAACATATTTATCAATATATGGTGTGCCATCGTGTAGATAAATAAGCAAGTAATCATGATTATTTGTATTTATTTATTTCTTATTATTTAAAAGGCAAAACAATCATGACAGCATATTTACAAATTGAAGTTTTTTTAGCCATCGAGTCACTAATAATATATGCTGATATTTTTGTCACGTGGTCATGTATTAATTACATGGAAAATGCCAGCTTCTTAAAGAGAACCGCTGTCAAAATTCATTTAATATCCAGACAGACAGACAGGGCAGGGAAATCATGCAGGCAGATTGGTGCGAGTCAGTCACAAACTACAGATATTTGTTTTTAGTTTTGGATAAAGTACGACCTATGCACTTGAACCCCCATTCCAAGATTAGGTTGGAAACAATTGTTTACCGAAAACAACATATTATTCCCCAAACTACGCAACATTTTATTGGTACAGATTTTAAACAATAAAAATAAAAAGTTAAAGGAAAAGAAAAGTGTTCGTTTCATAGATCACACTTGTACGTTCAAATAAACAAACAGGTTTGACAACAGTCAGCACAACGTTTATAATGTTGTTAATTATTTTAAGGAAGTGACAGTTTTATTAACAAAATTGAAAATACAGTGAAACCTCGCTTTTAAGACCACCTCTGGGACTGGACTAAAGTGTCTTTATAGAGTTTTTTTTTATCATTTTGATTTGAACAGTATTGCTAAATTGTGAAAAGGGACTTTAAACTAGTTATATTATTAATGAGGTGGTCTTAATTCCGCGTAGGTCTTAATCATGGGTTTTCCTGTAATTTTCAAATCGATAATTATATTGGATTTTATGATGTATATGTTTAAAGCAGCGCAACCTCATCCTACTGTAAATCCACTTATAATTTGTGGGCATAAAATTTCGTGGTTTTCAGTTAAATGGCATTTTTGAGGGTTTATAATTTCGTGGATTTTAAATTTCCTTCAATAACTTTATGTTCAGTTATATATTCCGTGGTTGTTTTGAATTCGTGGATCGATCTGCCCACGAAAATAAGTTCACCAACAATATAAGTACACCACGAAAAATAGTACACCACGAAAATTCGTGAATTCACAGTATTACGATGTATATAACTCAGATTTTGTATTGCAAATCTAATGTTCATACAGCTACCGTCTCTTAGAATATGATAAAATCAATGCAAACAGAAAGTCGTAATATAAATGAATTTCCAACTCATCAAGGCGCGGGTTGGATAAGAAGGGTACATGTAAAATATCAGATAACGTGAAGTTTATCCCTTAAGTATGACAGTACTAAGAACGTATATAATTAATGCGTACTGTGGACTTTATTTCGCCGGGATTAATTTTCGCGTATTTCGCGCTTGTGCTGATCGAGGATTGTAATCATCATTGAAATGACCTTGCAAGTGAATGCCGTGTCATAATACGGCATGTGGACTGTCCTTGTAACCTCAATTTTTGTTTTCAGCCCCAACTCAACTCAAATAAGGTGTACACGGTAGATGAAAAGGAAACTTTGAAATTCACTTAACACAATTATGATAATACTGCAGGATTGCTTTGATTGTGACTGATCATGGTCAGACTAGTGCTCTGGATTGAGCGCAACTCAACATTCAACAATTGAATATTCGTCAGGAGAACAAAACACTTATATTGGACTTTTTCAGTATGCTGAAAATATATGGAAGTATTTTGATTGTGTTGTTTATTTAGGATCATGCATTCTTTCTTGCGTAAACTGTATATGTTTCTTGCATTTTCATCGTGTTACCTATTGCAGTTCCATCCAACATGTTGTGCTGGGAGCTGGTAGCAAGCAGTCCCAATGTTAACATATGGGAATGAATTTTACCATTCTCAAGTATCAGGAATCTGATTGGTTGTAATTGAGCACATCATCAGAACTGACCAATGGCAAGCTTGATATCTGAGACTGGTTTTCATTCTAAGGTTTAATCAGCTTGCAACTGATCAATGTCTTTTACATCAATCCCATAATTCCAAACAAACTTGTTGCTTCGACCTGGGATTTACAAAAAATTCACTTTATAACATGATGTACGGCAAATTCCTTGCACTAAAAGAAAATGATATTCCTAAATGAGTGCACAGACTCGCATGCTCAGAATTGTGAATATGCACATGAATCCCCAGACGGCTAAATTCACATTAAGGAATGTTAACTTAAAGTTATTGAGAACCTTCCATGGCATTGTTGAAATATAGCACAAAGTGCGATTCTGGATAAAGGCTACGATCTGGATCTAATCCGTTTCAGAGTAAACCCTTCGCGTTCTGAAACTGGCATTAGCATTTGGTTTAGTCCTAGCAGTTGGCAGTAGAAACCTGTTGCTAAATAGAACACAGTGTACATGTAGCATGGGTGTGAACTGTCTAACGTCTATTTTTAATCATGCATTTCACATTTTATGCTAAGAAATAAAACGGGAGTGCGTTGCAAAGAAAATTAATGAATTATACAAATCTAACAATTAATTGATATCCATTCTCTCAATTCCGCGCTTAGGCCAAAGAATTAATTTTATTTTCAATTTCCTTTCCAGTAATGCCATATCATAATAATAAACTTACTTATACGTTTATGAAAAAAAAACCGATTGTTAATTACTTTTGCCACGCACTCGTGTGTTGGAAATTTATTATGACGTCAAATTTAAAATACCTTCAGCTACCTATAATATAATTATAATTTGATCACGGGTCGTTTTACTTCTACCACGTACGTGTAGTCTGCATTTTTTTCAGGAAAAGAATCTTTTATAACACAAACACGGGTTATAGGTCCCAAATAAGACACCGTCTGAATCATTGCAGCAGGACTAAAGGCATGGGGTTCTATAAGTTTTGCAAATAATTTCTTCTTCGTCTCTTCTTCTATCTGTCTGTACGATAAATGAATGCAGTGTTATCTCAGCTTTCAATTGACTTGTCAATATATATAATTATACGTATTGAAAGTAGGGACATGTACAGCGAAGAAGTCTTAGGGACATGTACAGCGAAGAAGTCTACACGTGTCCATGGGCCGTTTTGACCTGAATTTACGTCCCCTTAAAAGCTCTTCAAAGTTTCTAAAAGCGCGAAGAAAGAGCAGAAGTAAAATATTTTACGGCTTTTTTTACCTTAAATGTGGTAAGATAGATTGCAGACTCGCATAGCTAGTGTGCAGAATTGTTTTTTGAAATGTCTGATATTATTTTGTTCCTGGTCAAGTCGCCTGGATCGATGATACTTGTAAAACGATTTTGGGGTATCCGAACCATCCGAAATGGTGTACATTAATTTGTTGACAACGTAGGCACTAGAATGACTAAGGCATCTTCATAAAATGAGTGTGAATTTCTGCATGCTATCTAAGTGTGAATTTCTGCATGCTATATTTTATTACACTGGTTGAATATAGATGCCATAAAATAACAAGTCTTATCATAATTTCACTGGATGACAGTAAAGTGGGCACAATAATAGGGTGGATCTAGTCCTACTACAAATAAGACCTGATATAACTTATTTCTCATTTTTTTCATTTTCTTGTTATGTCAGGTCTCATTGTATTATGTCAGTTTGCTATAGCAGACAGCGACAGAATTTTGTCAGCGATATAATGGTTGATTAAGCTACCAAATCTTGAAATATCTTACAGAGAATAACAATAAAATAATCCTTAATCTTTGAAACACAACCAAAAATATACATAACACTTTTTATAAGAGATTTTTTTTTAAATTTCTTGCCAACATAGGTCTTGCAGAGTCCAGCTTTCAGTTGTAAACCGATGTATCCAAGGTGTCCCGAGTGTAGTTGTAAGTAGAAATGTTTGTGAACAAAATAAGTGGCCACAACAATAGGGCTGATCCAGAGGGGATTGCTCAGATTTTCACATTGATTTAGTAACCCCCTACCCCTGACTCAAACATAACATTTGCAAAAATCAACCAATTGATACAACAAAATAACTATTATAACCAGTTACAAATTAACTAAAAAATATAATAAAAAACTTCTTACATTACCCTCATTGTATGTATATTACCATTGACAAGGTGTGAAAGCTAACCCCTGCTATCTTTCTTTTGTTTGACAAATTCAACTGTTCAATAATATCTACCATATTTTTTCTGCGTTTGGTGCAAAACGGGCCCTTGATGTTATAGTCTTTATGTCTGAAACCCGATTGCAAAAAATATTAATTTGCACGTTTTTCGTCAGCAACAAAAATGTACCTCCGACAACTAGCATTTTGTTAGGTCCAAAACATTGTGGAACACTCAAAAATGAGATTTTGCATTTTTATTTCAATAAACATAAAATGCAAGTTTTGATAGATACCGTATCATATAATTACACTCCCAGAGCCATTTAATATCTCCTGCCATGATTAGCTATCCGACAGTTTGGTATACACAGTGCTCACGCTGGCTGTTTTAAAATAATAGCCACAAAATTTTTGAAAATTAAATTAGGCCTAAAAAAAATACTTGTGTTTCTGGTGGCGTAGCCAAAAAAAACAGGGTCGGTAGGTAGGCTTTTTTTTTATTAATTATTAATGGATAAAAGTGTTAAGCTTGTGATTCCTAACATGTTGTTTTTATGTCAATAGCACAAAATAATAACTCCTAAGTACATGTTTTTATGTTCTTCTACTGTTTGTAATGAACACAAATACTTGAAAATAAAAATTAAACTTGAAAATTGTTTCCATTGTTATTCATGTATATAACAGCATGTATATTCTCGCTATTGAGGGAATATCAAAATTTACACCAAACTATTTCAGTCAACCTGTTTTAGTCTTTACATAACTAGAAAACTGGTAAGCTTGAATAGTTCCTGACAAAATACCAACTTCAGCTGACCATTGCTTTTAAATAATACATTTGTGAGATGATAGAGGGAGACTTGGGAGAAGTAGTCTCCTAAAAGTGACCAGACTTTTCCCTTCTTTGAGCTATGGGATAAGACATTTTATATGGACTTTTTGGGGAAACAATGCTGTTGACTGCAAACTTCTCCATAATTTATTAAAATTATGGCAAAAACTTCTCCCTGATTTGCAAGTCTAGTGAGAGGCCTGATCTCCAAATGTGGTTCATACCAACATACAACATTAATAATGGTCATTTAATAATGTGAGATGGAACAAGATTCTGAAATCAAAATTGTATGTGAATAACTCTAAATTAAACTTTACTAACCTTTATTTGTATTAACCTTTTACTCCACAGATACGAAAAAGATACACAAAAAATCATATGGGCAAACAGTGTAGATCTAAAATCAGCCTGCTAAGACTATATTTTGTGACATCAACTTATAATATTTATTTATTTGCAGTTTTATTAAAATTATAGATCTATTTACTATATCAAATAATAGATATTTTAACATATTATTTTCATAAATTTTAGATTTTCTAAATAATAAGAATTGTATCCATGTACCATGCATAATACCATAAGGTTTTTTAACGCATAGATATTGAAGATCTGCCCATGTCTGAAAAAATATGTTTTATATGTATGGTAATTTTCTTACCTAGGTCTACCACTTCTTATAGCCATAAAGCACACCACATTTGCAAGTGTACCAAAGTCATCTACAGATTTACTTTCATGATATTGTTGCAATTAACACATAATCAAATTAATTCATAACCCTTCAATGATGGTAAAAGATTGATCACTACCACCAAAGCTGAGTTAATAAATTATTTGATAAGTGCTTTTTGTCACCATACAAAAGTCCAAGATCGTAAACTCCTTGAGCCAAAGTTCAATGATTTTGCATTTTCATCCTATCACGTATGCATCTTGAACCGAAATCTTCATCTATTTGCTTCCGTAATTCTTCGATGAAATCGTCGGCAGATCAATAAGTATAAATATTTTTTTATCGGTTTGTCTAACGCTGAGGTGGCGGACCACAGTAGTCGGTCAATATTTTACACTTGCCGACACACACTCTGTAACTGGTTAATGAAATCTATCCGCAGCAACAACCTCAAACAGAAATCAGTGTTTACTGTAAACATATGGCCATGAACTTCTCAGGCAACACAAATCTCAGGCTTTGAACATCTCCTGAAAAAATCCCAGGAACACTGAATCTCAGCCCAAGCATCACTTCTGCACAGTCGGCCGAGGCAAATATCACAATACCTAAAATCTTGCAAAATATTAATGTCCAACCGACAACTTCCAAAATTTGTTGCTTTCAATCCAGCTAAAACAGCAGATTCAGAAAATAATATAGCCAATAGCTGTCATCCCTACCGATTTTCTGCAAAATCAATCCAAACACATGCAACTCAATTTCTGCAGCAGAAACAGCTTACTTTACAGCATTTCCCTAGTTTCGAATCCAAGCTCCTGAATCACACAGATTATCATGTAGCTGCTTTGGGTTTCTAATAATTTTTATACAAATATATCCTCAGTACTCTGAAAACACAAAACATGCATTTATAATTAATTTAGACTTGAGAAATGCCAAAATCTTTTCATAATATCCTCTATTTCATAATTTCTACATGACCAGTTCGAGAAGTGGCTATAAAACTGTGATGCGCTCCCTTAAAGAGACACACAGGTTTGACTTGACATATACCTTAGAGTTGCATCAATTTTGCAGACTAACTGGAATAAAATAAGACTAAAATCATACACCTGAATGCATATTCAGGTCAGATATGGCAATTTAAGTGAAGACAGTACTCATGAAAAATGTGCATTATTTGTACAGAAATTGAACATTACCTTATTTACCAACAGTGACTATTTACAGTTAGCTAAACTTCATATTTCTATTGGTAGTGTAATATTCTGATGTTTTTCAAGCACCATCCACATTCATTTTGCTGAAAATCATTCAAAATAAGCCCAATATTAGGTCTTAACAGCTCTGCTGGGTGATCAAAACTAAGCAACTGCACAAAGTCTGTCATTTTTCTGATACCCTGACAGGCTCTTGGATACTGAATTGTTTCAAACACTCTGCAGACCACTTTACTGATACTTATTATGCCAAAATCTGCCCAGTCAACTGTCTCAACAGGTATTTGTACTCTTTCATGTTAGATTGTGACTTGTTTGGTGACATGCTTGAAATACCTGTCATCAAAGTTTACATACATTACAGTGCCCATTTGGGTAATTCCATAATATTTACAGAGTCAAAGCCAGCTATTATTTAAAAAAAGCTATGTCATGCTTGCTACAAGCACCTGAGTAGCTACTGCATTTCTGGTACAAAGTCTGTCTGACATAACTTCAATCCGATGTGACATTTTTAGTGGTTTTTGAGTCGGCAGACTCAGTGAAAACCAATTTTCGACAATCGTTTTTGCTTTACTATGAACCTAACAATTTGAGGGTTGCATGCAATACTGTCCTAACTCCTTCTTTATTTCAATGTAGTAACGACAGTACTTGCATGCTACCATAGAATGTGTGCTTGCTACTCTAGAATATAGTTCTTAGTTTCAAAAAGTAAGTCAATGCTACAAAGCGGTCAATTTTGTAATTCTGTGCAAAACGATAAAATTTATATTAAAAAAATATGGAATCAATCAATATTTGAAGAAATTTAACTCGTGGAACGTTCGACAAGATTTTGAGTCATGAACGCGCATGAATACCTGATGGCGGAACGCCATATTGGATTCGACAACGTTCGGTGAAGACGAAAAATCCATCGTAATCAAATGAACAGTGAGTATTTATCGAGTTATTTTCGTGATGCAATGTTTTTATAACACCCAGGTTATATTTGAATGTATATTGACAATAGAAGTTCTCTTTGTAAATAGAATTATTCATATGGAAATGGAGGTGGATTTGGTGGTTTTCGAATGGTAGCCTACGTTACAAAATCATTGTAAAACTTGAAATTTTAGATTCGAAAGACTACACCGCAGTAAACGTGATTTTGGCTCTTTGGGTTTTATTGAACGGTTACGTCATTTAATTAATTAATGCACTCTCCAAAATGAAAGTAGGAGTCGCAAAATCGACCATAGGGCTAAGCGAAACTTTTTTAATTTAGGGCCCTAATCATTGTGGATATTAATTGTGGAACCTTGTAGAGATGTAAGTAATCAAATTATTTCAATGTATTGCATTGAAAAAAGTTGGATTTTGAACGATTAACGAATTACTTGGTAAAATATCGTCACTCGTGTAAGAATTATATTCCCATTTGAATGCTTTAAGTAAAACATAAAGCATCTGATTCACACTGATTTTTTATAACATTTTGATCTATTGAAAATTATGTTTAAAGTAATTTAAAATTCATACATGAATTGATTTAACAGATATATTAATAAATGCATTTTATGCATTTGATCATAATAGCCTGAATTTCCATCAGAAAATATCCAGATCTAACCCATTTCCAAACCGTAACCAGCTACATAGTTGACACAAGATTTTCTGAAGTATAAAATTTCAAAGAATGAAAATCTAATGTTTTCAATAATTGCGTGTTATATGTAGACCTTATGAAATCCGCTATCAGAAGATTTTCCTACTTTCAGTTTTGTCTTACACTCCATTCCATAAGTCTCACAGGTCATTTAATCAGAACAGATATTCTCAAAATTAATAACCCAGGGAAAACCATAAGAAGAAAAAGAGTAGCACCTCAGGGATTCACCAAGTTTATACAGAAATGGGAACTTCACAATATTTATTTAATAGTATCTCTTAAATGCATTTCAGGTAAATTTTGCATCCCGGAAGAAAGAATGAAGTATTTATTAATTGATTTAATTATTCATAAACAGGTTTAGATGATTTTTGGTTCTGGTCAGACATGTATCAACCATTTGAACCATTTGAAGCGGTATAGAACTGTTTGACGTCATGCAATGAAGTGGACAACTAAAGTGAAGGTAGAAAATAATGTTTGAGTTAAATCCAGAATGCAGGCCCGGACGCAGCCCTGTGGCTGAGGGGCTGCAGCCCCCCCCACCCCCCCCCCCCAGCCCGGCCGCTTTTTTTTAGTTGGCTTTAAAATCTGCCTGATCAAATGATGTGTATTATAACATTTCACTGGCCAGTTGGCCAGCAATTAATTACCATGGATACATGTAGCTCGGAGGCATATTAACCGCAAGCTACAATTCATGTGCGATTTAAATACAATTTTTCATTGGTTGCTCGCTCAGCCATTGCCCAATAAAAACAATTGGAACAATAGCGTTCTGAGAGCAGTAAAAGATTGGAAAAACGTTACAAACACTAGGAGAAATTAGCAGTTTTTGAGGAAATCGATCGCAGAGATTCTTTCATTTTCTTTTGTTTTTCTGCGAATCTACAAATATGTTAGACTGTTTAACTCAATATCTGTCCACAATTTTAAGAGTGAAATGTATTTTTGACCAGATAATGGGAACATTCTGAAAATGAAAAGTTATCAGAGTACACATCATACATTTGGATTTAGTAAAAAACAAAAGTTGGATAATTTATGTTCATCCTCAGTTCGAGACAACTGTTAATTTATTGCGCACTGAATAAGTACAGATATAGTTTAGGTATACTTAAAATTGCACCATTTTAGCACACCACATAAAAAAATCGAATGCGGCAGGGGATACCCCTCCTGCACCCACCCCGTCATCAGCCTCCCCAGGAAGTACCAGTCTGGATCCGGGCCTGGAATGACTGTTTAGGAGATGTAATTATTTTAAACAGTATATTTTAGTTTCTTTGTAATGCTTGAGCTGTGATAACGCTGTCAACATTGCAACTGGTATATTATTTTAACATGTTAATGGGTGGGGTACAAATCCGTTGCGTTGGGTAAATGTAATATTTTTTCCTATCTGAATATTTTCTGATGGAAATTCAGGTTCCTGTAATTTGATAAATAACTCAAATTAGTTTCATAGTGTTAAATTAAGTCTTGTTAATAGTAGAATTGCCTAACAAAGTGACAATAAATTATGAAATGAAAGATATACATTTTGTTCACTACAAACATGTGCCAAATTATAAAAAGGAATATATTGTCTCCCTTTTGATGTTACACCAGTATTAAGTATTGAAGAGAACCTAGGTTAACACAGTGTTTCACTTCAATAATTTTGATGTAACAAGTATTCATTTATTAGCCTTCCATTACAAATTGTTTTTAGGTAAAATAAACCAAAACTACTTAAGACATTAATTTTATGTCTATTTCATTCTATGATTTTTACCCAGACTTGAATTCTGATCAGCAATGTAAAATAAATTACCGGTAGTTATTTGAAAAGGAACCCACTTTGTGAATTTTAGTGATAACCCAATTTGACCAGTTTATAAGAGCAGTCAACACATTTTTGACTTTTTGCAGTCTGATACTTTCTGGTTAATTTTAAAGTGACATGCCTGGATCCATATTTTATTTTTTCAAAAGAAGAAAACACATAATAACTCTGGCAGTGATGAAACAATATGGATACTTAATTCAGTTAATCAACAGTTAATCAATATAACTTTATGAAATTTTCTTGAACGGCTGTTGGAACAGGCATTTTAACTACAAAACAAATTACAGCACTCTTTTTCACAGCAACTAAAGGAAAAACATTTTTCACAGTCCAAAAGATTGTGGGTGACTTTTTGTAGATACACCTCACACCTCAGACTGAATGGATTTCAATGCAGAATAGAAACAATCTGAAGAAAGACCATTCTAGCAAAGTACAAAATGAGAGTAAACTAATTGTTATGATCACTCACTTAAAAAATAAAATAAGTTATTATAAAGAATATTTGTAATTTGAGCAAAGATCAAAATAATTGTTATTACTTCATGGGTGCGTTTGCCTGAAAATCAGGTTTTTGTGTGTCTAAAAATCAGGGTTGGCTTATTGACCGGTCAATTGAGTATTGACCGGGCCAGTGGTCAATACTGGTCAATAGTGGTCATTTCTGGTCAATAGTGGTCATTACTGGTCAATTCAATTTTATTCACAACCAAACTGTCCAAAATGTTCTTATAATCATAAAGAATCCTTTAGGCCCTTACAATAGCCCCTGTAAGGGCCTAAATGGTACTTCATTAATGGTTTATTATTGATAAGCCTTTAATAAATACAAATATTTAATTGGTATGTTCCTATGTTCAATAGGCAAAGGAAATGTATTTTCCGCTGGTTAAGCAAAGCTAATTAGGTGGAAAATATTAATTTCCTTTGATTTGGTAAGATCTTTTGAATGTACCAATCACAAGGTGTTGTTTTCATTGGTTTAAAGCACAAGTTCTCATGTGCATTGTTGGAAAATATATGGTCATTCAGCTTTGGGCATTCAATGCTTACAGACACATTTTCTTAAGTATGTGGAAACTTTATGGTATATATAAACAGCTTGACATAATTATAGGCATTAATGAAGTAACACTGAAATTAATAAATGTAGTATGCTAAAAGTTTCAATTCAAATACTGTTTGTTATGTTTTATGTAATTTATGTAGTGGATTCTTTAAAGAACATTCTGTAAGCTTTGCTCAGTACAATACATGCATTATATGAAACAGTATGACTTGGTTGTTCACTTGCAAAGATGTGTGAGGTCAAAGGAAGTGCAATCACCCCTCAGTCTCTTGACCATCAATTGTCAAACACAAGTGTTAACTGGCAGGTGTATAACACCTACTTCATGGATATTGGATAATCCTTAAATAAACACATAGGCATCTTAATTGACATGTTCCCAAGTTCAATAAACAACAGAAGTGTGACACAACACCCCTCCATCTCCTCACCATCCATTGTCATACACAAGTGTTACTTGGCAAGAGTGTAACACATACTGGTGGTGCAAATTGCCTTTGCTTTAATTACAAAAATCAAGTTACTAAATCATTCTTTGCTGAAAGTTGATAAAATACTAACATTAAAAGAATTTTTACTTTGTCTAAAAACTCACCAGAATGAAGCCAAAAGACCCTGTTTGGGGATTTTATGATCTCAGTTACTGAGGGAAATAAGACAATTTCTAAGTGCAAAGCATGTTCAAGTGAAGTTAGTTCTAAAGTTACTTGAGTAGAAATTAAATAAAACTTAAAAGGTTTGTTTTCTTCCTTTCTTTTATGAAAATTTTGAAAAAAAAGTTCAATTGACCAGTATTGACCACTATTAACCACTTGGGGAGTATTGACCAGGACGGTTTTAACCGGTTAAAACACCGGTTTAAACCAGGGGCGGTCGATTGGTGCCAACCCTGCTAAAAATGATTGATTTTCTTCATTTACCCTAAATAAATTTTCAGGATTTCAGGTTTTTTAGAAATCTTAACTTGCACCCTTGCAATTTTGTGTTTGTTAATTTCAGTGATAAAATCAAATGAAAGAAATGTGCCATCTCTGGTTCAAAAAGCATGAAATTGGAAGAGGAGTGGAAGAAGGATAATGGTATATTAAATTTTATTAATTGACTATTAATAGGGCTCTCACCAGACTTGCAAATCAGGGAGAGTTTTGTCATAATTTACTGCATTATGGAGAAGTTTGCAGTCAACAGCTTTCTTTCCCTATATCGTAAATACAAAATGACTTCTAACAAAGCTCAACAAAGAGAGAAGTCTGGTCACTTTTGATGAGACTAATTCCTTCAAGTCTCTCTCTAGTGAGAGCCCTGTATAAATAAACAGTAAAGGCATTGCATACTTTGCCCTTTTCTTTTACATGACTGCAGTGTGGCAAAATATCGAGGCATGTCATCACCTGACTTGAACATGCCATTTTCCTGGCAGACACTACATGGTACACCACATCAATACTTAAGTATTTTATAATGGCCCAGCAATTCTCATATTGGTCCAGAACACCTGTATTGGCCCAGTTTAGTCTTCATATGAATTTGAACATGTTATTGGGCCTCGGGCTGTCACATTTACCCTCGGCCTTCTGCCTCAGGCATAAATGACTACCTTTGACCCAATAACAAGGTCAACTTGAATTCACTTGATTATTAACATTATATATAACAATATTCATCTGTGGGCCACCTTGAACTAACACGATGGGTTGCTTATTTGTTTTTTAAGTTGGGTAATCTCATATAAATGTGTCTCAAAAATCCAATGCTGTTTCAACTTTCATGGTTAATAACTTGACCCTTTACTCCATTTACACCATTTTACCACATGGGCAACCAGTGTAAATCCACATCTGATAGAGATAGCACAAATGTAGCTCCAGACAAGCTTGCACATCAGACATTTTGAGGTCTCATCATTCTGTATCTACTCTGTTCATTAGATACATTTAAAGCTCTAATTAACAGGAAGGAGATGATTGTGTCAGGACCTAGATTTACAATAGTTGCTCATGTGTTAAAAGATGTATCCAAGGAATAAAATGAAGTATCAAAATGCAGGTGTTTTTTGTAGTAATTAACCCTTTACTATAATATTATACACATTTGCATGCCTTTTCATGATCTGATCTGGATCTGCACAGGTCACATTGTGGTCAGAAATAACCTATTGAAATTTGAATAAAAAAGCTAACGCCGTAACGGTTTAGATCCTAATCAGGCAGTATGGATGTGTCGGCTGATCTAGATCTACACTGATTTCCCATGCCATAAAGGCATATACATGTAAATGGAGGTAAAGGTTAAATGGGATAAATTGTGTATGAGCCTATAGGAACTGAAGATGGCTTGAAGCTTACACCAGAAATACCTCTTTTTTGTGATATTTATAAAAATAGATGAATTATGACAACATTGTAATCTGTTAACTAACCTGCAACATCAAATTATGTACAACTTCATAAGCAACAAAAAGTACAGTGAAATTGGTTTTGGTTATTTGTTATGATTAAAATACAACATTTATTTTCAGCCATGTGTATCATCAGTCTTGTGAAAGCTGTGGACTTGAAAATTTAATGTCTGCAGAATTGGTAGAACATAAGGGAGCAGAATATGAATGTTACTGTAGAAAATGAAGACAAGGTTTGCATTTTTTATTTTCATTTATTAAAGCTGCATGAATGTATGATTGAGACACACTAAATCTATCTGTATATGTTGGTATTTGTATTTTTGTATCTTGTAACAAGAAAACATAAAATTGTGTTTATATGTATGTGTTGACTTGTGAGACCTCAGTTCACAAGAAAATTAATCATCCTATATAAAAATTACTGTGTTGTTTTTGCCCCTTTCTTCCATGAATACATGACATGAGTGACCAGTGTATATCCAGATCAGCAGGCATATCTGTGCAGTCTTAACAGGATCTACACGGTTCATAATAAGCTTCATGAGGCTATTTCTTACAAATATGCAAACAGTGTAGATTCCAATCAGATCCAGGTCAGACATCAAAGTTGTTCTTGCTGATACATGTACTGATGTATTGTTTTCCAGGTGTCCACTAGCTGCTTAATCTAAAGGGTCATTTTTTTGTGTCGCCCTTTCAAAGAAAAGGCAATACATAGGGATCGCTTTGTCTCTCCGTCCATCTGTCTTAAAAACTTAATGTTGGTTATAACTTTGCCATTTCTTAATATTTCTTCATGAAATTTTCAAATTATATTGTTTGTGACAACATGCTTGAGCTGATATTAATTTTCAGGTCAAGGTCACATTTGATGGAGTTAATCCCTTTTTGTACTTTTTTTAACAGAAAAACTTAATGTTGACTTTAACTTCGACTTTTCTTAATATTTCTACATCAAACTTTCAAATTATATTGCTCATGACAACACACTCATCTTGACTCCAAGTTCTTTATGTCAAGATGGGGTTATTCCCTTTTTTGTTCTTGCATTTTTAACTTGATCTAGTTCCCAGGGCGACACAAATGAACACCCATCTAATGTAACTTTTTGGTGGATTCATGCAATTAATAACCAAAATTACCCTTAATTTAAAGAAAACAAAGACACTTCCGCTAAAATCATTACAACTTCAATATAAATAGGTTATTTGTTGAAATTAATATTTCAGGATAACAGCTCTACATGGAATACTGTGAGGAGACCAGTTTGACAATTCTGTCTATGACTGTCTGAGGGAGCATACAGCCTTTAGATTGCCACTAATTCCTGCAATGGAGCATGCTGCTTTTGTAATGGACAAGAATAAAAAAATCACAAATGTCGATGTGAAATGGAGACAAGTTATATAAAATATAACCAAAACGTTTTAATGTGCACCTCATTGAAAAAACATCAGTTGACAAAAAAGCATCAGTGTAATTGTGTGTTTGAACATTATTTGCTGAATAATAGAACCATTGAAAAAAAACATAGTGTCACTTGTAGTATTATTTTAAATCATGTGACCCAATTCTGTTTGTCGATTTCAAGTTTGAATATTCAAAGATTATGACTAGCTTAGCTACTTTTTTCTGTCACTGGTGTCACCGTATCTCAACTCAGAATTTTAGGTGCTGTCTAATGATACTGCGCTTGCAAACAACTGCTCACAGGATTCTTCCACACTTACAAAAGTATTCACGCCATTAAGGTAATATTCCACTCATTGATAAAATGAAAAATTAAAAAGTCTCTCTAAATGCAAAATGCAAGGACGAAAGGAGTAATACCTTTAAATAAAGCGTTGTGTTTGAGAACTGACCAGCGTTGTTTCACTGTTGACCATATGACCTATGAAGTATGATATCCTTCACTTAATTGTGATTGGTCAATTTCATTTCATTGTCTACAAGTCCAATCATATTCAAATTATGTCTTTAGACATATTGTCCTACCGCCAGGTTCGCTTTCCATGTCACCACGTCTGCAAACTTGATAACAGTATTTGTCTTGACTTGTTAATTGGACATTAATTGTTTTTGGGGTCGAAGATCTATGTCTCGGAGGACATAAAGTAAATTGTTCCCCGTTCTTGAGGCGAAAGTTTATTCTGGTCCAACTTAATCAAACCCAAAAATCAATTGCTTTTCAATTGTGTTTTGATGGCCGACTCATCAGTACCTCCAGTCCTTTGATTACCAACAGCGACAATTTCAGAGTTGCTCCGATGACAAAAATTGGCCGTCCCCTGCTTAAAATAGGGAAACGACAAAAATGTTGGTTGAACATTATTTTTTGCATGCGAAACATTCTTTCGTACCACAAGAAATAATGCCTTATAGAAAAGCGACAAGTTTCATACTTTCTACTTGAAAAAATATATACATGACTTTGCACCAGGCATCTCAGCATACCAGCAAGTCTGAGTTACCTCCCCTTAATGCTGACTGCCAGACATTTTATTTTAGATAAAGCAGACATAAAACTGATCATTTTGTGTAATACTCATCATGGACAGACATTTAAAGCTTTAAAATGCCATACCTGACAATATTTGTAAATCAACACTTTTTCCTTAAGGTGGCGGACCACAGTAGTCGGTCGATATTTTACACTTGCCGACACACACTCTGTAACTGGTTAATGAAATCTATCCGCAACAACAACCTGAAACAGAAATCAGTGTTTACTGTAAACATATGACCATGAACTTCTCAGGCAACACAAATTTCAGGCTTTGAACATCTCCTGAAAAAATCCCAGGAACACTGAATCTCAGCCCAAGCATCACTTCTGCACAGTCGGCCGAGGCAAAAATCACAATACCTAAAATCTTGCAAAATATTAATGTCCAACCGACAACTTCCAAAATTTGTTGCTTTCAATCCAGCTAAAACAGCAGATTCAGAAAATAATATAGCCAATAGCTGTCATCCCTACCGATTTTCTGCAAAATCAATCCAAACACATGCAACTCAATTTCTGCAGCAGAAACAGCTTACTTTACAGCATTTCCCTAGTTTCGAATCCAAGCTCCTGAATCACACAGATTATCGTGTGGCTGCTTTGGGTTTCTAATAATTTTTATACAAATATATCCTCAGTACTCTGAAAACACAAAACATGCATTTATAATTAATTTAGACTTGAGAGATGCCAAAATCTTTTCATAATATCCTCTATTTCATAATTTCTACATGGCCAGTTCGAGAAGTGGCTATAAAACTGTGATGCGCTCCCTGAACGCCATGATTGTTTACTACGGCGGTTGCGATTTTCGCAGACGAATAAAACGAAATGTCGTTGTCGAATTAAACAAAATGTCGTCGTTACAAAATATCGTTGTCGTCTTCGGCCAATCGATCCATGACGACTGGAGACCACAACGATGCTTCGATATTTTTTTCCGAGTCAAAAAAAAGTTACGGTCGGCGGTAAAAAAGTAGGGTCGGTCGGGCCACCAGAAACACAACTATTTTTTTTTAGGCCTTAATACCCAAAGTTTTACGGGTTGTTTCCCCATCCGTGGGAAATAGCATTATAATTATTTGTTTTGTTTTTTAATTAACATGATTTATCTAACATAACATCTATGTTATGAAGATTAACTGTTAATTATTACTTTATTAATTTAACCTAGTCAATGAAAATAATTGGCTTTATGTAAAATCACTGATGATTTTAAATAATAAGGCATTCTTCACTTCACTATTGCAGACAAAATCAATTGGATTTACTGCAATGTTAACATACCAAAAAGGTCTAACCTTCAAAGCAATCTTAACCAAACAAAATTGTAAAATATTGCATTAAAGTTTTGGGCAAAATAA
Organism: Corbicula japonica; assembly: GCA_038501625.1. Taxonomy (NCBI): domain Eukaryota; kingdom Metazoa; phylum Mollusca; class Bivalvia; order Venerida; family Cyrenidae; genus Corbicula; species Corbicula japonica. Next base: position 162,803 of record JAZAYU010000468.1, read on the forward strand.
TTTAATTCACATCAATTTTCTGCTTAGAATGAGCTTATATGCTAATGGGTAACGTAGTGGCAAAGACGATTCGGGATAAGATTAATGGTATGTCAAAAATAGACGTCGCGAAAATGGATGACAAACATAATTACTAATAAACCAGTAGGAAATTGCAATGTGAAATAACTTTTCCAAAGCAAAAAATAACCAAAGCAGCTGATTAAACACATTTTTTGAGAAAATAGGAAGTATTTTCTCCGTTAACAAGGTTAAAAAATCGGCAATTTGTACCGCGAATTTTCGTCCTATTCATCACTTGAGGTACAGTATCCGGCTAGGTTTTTGCTTTGAGAATGGATTGAGAATTTGGCCAGTATTTAATATTAGGTTAGAAAAAAAGAACACACCATTTATTCTTATTCTTAAAATATTTGTCTGCTTTGTTAAACATATGATAGGGGAATCCATGCATAATAGCTATAAATAGCATCAACCTTTCTTGTCATGACCTAATGGAAATGCCCAAAGTTTACCGATTACAATCATAAATCATTGACCCGAAGGCAAGGATGCCAAGGTGATTATCTTAAGTGACACTTTGTTAGTTCAATTAGGGGATTAACGACCCACAATTATCAGTTATGTGGCGACTGCTCAGGACAAAGCGAATGCAAATAAGCTAACAATATCTTGCTTTTTTGACAATTATTTAATTGCCAAATTTTACCGCCAATTCTTTGAAATAATCGACAAAAACGTAAAATTATCGCAAATGGCGACAATGTCGACTGACAGCGTGAGCACTGTATACATCAAATGAACATGATGGGATTAAGTACGCTTTGAACCGGAACTAGATGCCGCCCAACGTGAAATTATTTTAAAGACAATCAAACTGTATTAAATTTTATTAACAAATGTGTTCATTTCTTTGGACTTGTTACTGGTAAAATCAACACAAAAAGAAAAAAATCTACTTATTAAGCTCTTTGCAGATTTTGTATTGACTTTGTATGCAAATTTTGAAACTATGAATGATCACAACTTTAAGCTTTGTTGATGTGGTCCATCCTTGTGCAGGGCTTTTTTTCACTACTAAGGGAAGGGGCCCATGCCTTATAATTTGGGGGAAAACAGCGTGATTTTTTCTCTGAAGGGGAATGAAAAAACAGATGTACTTTTTAGGGAAAACCGCATGATTTTAAAGAAATTTTCTGAGGGATGGCGCCCATAAACGGCCCCTACAAAAGAAGGAAAAGAAGCCCTGTTGTGTCTGTTGACTATTCTTTTCAAAAGATTCCATATTTAGTTTTCAATTGTAAATATTGTATTACTTTGTAATTTGTAACACAACTCTGATGATTATGATTATCTTCATAGTTACAAAACTGAAACTAGTATTAAATTTGGGGTCATGCTTTCTGCTACTTATAATGTCATATTAATTCTTAGTTAACAGTTTGTTATAACAAAAATCATAAAAAAGCCTTTTTATAATAGTGTACATGACTTTGTCTGAATTTGTATGGAAAATGTAAATCATAGATTGACTTTGTACTGTCTTTGGTAAACTATTACTGCTTTCTTATGGAAGTTAACTATTTTAATGAAAAATAGCATTTTTTTATAAAATGATATATATTCTATGTAGTAATATTACCCCAATAATAAATAAAATGCCTTTAAATGACTTTACATGGATATTATAGAACACAGCTGGACTTTGTTATGTCTTAATTTGTGACTGTCTTTGTCAGTTTACAACTGACTTTGTACAGTTTGTCAACCAGTTCCGGTTATGAACCAGTTCCGGTTAACTTTTTTTTATTTCCTATCCCATGAAAGAAATATTTCAATAAAACGAGTGAAAATGCTAATTTATTCGCAATGAATAGCATTTGAATTAAACATTGACAAACATTAAATTTGGATCTACTGATTACTTCTGATCATGCGCAGCATTTACAAAGACTATTCCAGACGCTCGTGTGCAAAATTTGGACTGATCGTGACATTCATCGCAAAAATTAAACTTATATGGCATCAAAACGAAAAAAAGGGTAATTTTCATTATTGAACAAAATCATTGTCTCATGATCGCAAGCAAAATCGTGTGAACAAATCTTTGCATTCTGGTTTTGTGAATGTTTCTGTAAGACAAGCGTTTCAACCAATTCCGGATCAGTAATTGTTAATTGTAATTCTTTTCACAAAGGATAAAATGGTAATTATAACTTGATGAAAAAAAACATGAATGTTTAGCAAAATTGTGTCCGGTCCATAACTTTCTTATTTGCAGTCCGTTGTTTTAATTATTTCACAGACATGACCTCCATAATGAGTAGACGTTCTTCGCGCTTATTTGCGTCGATATCTTGAACGTCAAGGTCACAGCATGACCTTGTAGCAAAATGGTGTCCGGCAAATATCTTTGTTGTTTGAAGTTGGATTTAAAAATTATTTCACAGAATTTATCATCATAATTTGACGATGTGTCGCGCTACATTTGGGTCGCTACCTTGAAGGTCAAGGTCACCGCATGACCTTGTAGCAAAATCGTATCTGGCCCATATCTTTGTTATTTGTAGTCAGATTTTAAAACTTTTTCACAGAAATGATCACAATAATGAGAGGACGTGTTGCGCAGAACATTTGGGTCGCTACCTGAATGTCAAGGTCACAGCATGACATTGTCGCAAAATCGTGTCCGGTCCATAACTTTGTTATTTGAAGCTGGATTTTAAAATTATTTCATAGAGAAATGATCACCATAATGAGATGACATGTTACGTGCAACATTTGGGTCGCTTCTTTGAAGGTCAATGTCACAGCATGACCTTGTAGCAAATCTTGTCTGGCCCATTACTTTGTTATTTGTATTCAGATTTTCAAACTTTTTTCTACAGAAATGATCACCACAATGAGAGGATGTGTCGCCCGCAACATTTGGGTCGCTACCTTGTAGGTAAAGGTCACAGCCTGACCTTGTAGCAAAATCATGTCCGGCCCATATCTTTGTTATTTGAAGTCGGATTTTAAAATTATTGCACAGAAATGATCACCATAATGAGACAAGGTGTCACGCACAACATTTAGGTTGCTACCTTGAAGCTCGAGGTCATTCCCTTCAATTTTCATAGGTGCAGGTTTGATTATGTCTGATTTTATAGTACTACACCATTCTCAAATTTCACCTCATTAGTTATGCAACTTGCCGTTTTAGTTACAAAGTACCCATTCGTGGAGCCTCACCCGTCTTCGACAGTCTCTTGTTACATTAAGGGTTTTAACTCAAAGCTGAAACATTTTGGAGTTATCTTTCTTTGAATGTGTTTTAGCATTCCATTTATATTAGATTGTGTGATATGCAAACGGTGTAGATCCAGATCAGACTGTACAATACACTTATTGCCCATCTGATTGACAGCATATAATGTACTTTCTAATTAATTTTAGTGAATTATAATGATATTTGTATTTTTCAGGTGTGTTTGAATGTTGCAGCATCAGTTCTTTGGTTGTTGACCAGTTTTAAGCCACCAGGTGTAAGTTCTGTACAGAAGGGTTATGGACATGATGGAAACTGTATTATTCAGTATATAGTTAACCCTTAACTCCATATATTCGCATTTTTAAGCATGTGCCACTGGTGTAGATCCAGATCAGCTGGCACATTTGTGCTGTCAGATCGGAATCAGCACTGGTCGCATGTTGGTCAGAACATATAAAACGAATAAAAAAGCGAACAGTGTAGATCCTGAACAGACAGCACAGATATGCCAGCTGATCTGGATCTACACTGTTCGCCCACACAATAAAGGTGATTCTATGGGGGAAGGTTAAATAAATTAGATGTTTGATTTATTGCATGAAAGCATGGCACTTAGTATATTTATTACTATTAGTAAATTATCTCTTTACTTCATGGTATATTACTATTCGGCTTTTATCAGATCCTATGGATGACCAGTGTAGATCCAGAACAGCCTGATCAGCCTACTGATCTGGATCTACACTGATTGTCCATGTGATAAAATGTGTATTCGTGTAGTAAAGGATGAAGATGTTGTTATTTATGCTAGAGAGTGGTTTTGTATACCAGCATAGATACCATCAGGAGGAAATCTTGCAACAGTATAAAAAACGGCATAATCTTCTTAGGGCTAGTTAAGAATGCTAGAAGGACATTTTCAAGACACATGATAGCTGTATTTAGTATAAGCTGACAATAGCAATTTTCTAAGTAGTTTTATCAGTTTTACTTTATGGTTCCACAAGGGATGTGATTTCTTCAACATTTCAGGCTCGAAGTGAGATGACTTATGAACAAAGATGGTGTTTTTGAAGACTGACAGAATGTCGCACTGGCTATGCTGATGATTTGAAATACAGAAAAAAAGCTGAACTAGTAAGAGGTTTTAATGTAATGGCCGATGCTGCAGACAATAAATCAAACAAGATTGTTTAAAATGTTTTTCTGTATAATTTAAGAAGTTAAAATCTGTCACTTTGGTCAGCGCAGAATTGACCCCTCTCAAGTTTAAAGGTACACAATTTCTCTTATCAAGGTTGTTTAACTATTAGATATTTTATCAGAAGTGCTCAATGCTTACATGTTGTTATGCCCCCACAAAGTGGGAGGCATGTAGAGTTGCACTCGTCCGTCCGTACGTACGTCCCCAAATCTTGTGGCATCAACTTCTCCTAAACTATAACGCGGATTTCTTTCAAACTTGCACAGATGATCAAGCAGGATGTGTAGATGATAGTAAAGAAAGGATTTTTTCCTGCGACCATTTTTACCAGAGTTATGGCCCTTTGTTAATTTCAGTTATTAAATCTTGTGGCGTCAACTCCTCCTAAACTATAAAGTGGATTTCTTTCAAACTTGCACAGATGATCAAGCAGGATGTGTAGATGATCGTAAAGAAAGGATTTTTTCCTGCGACCATTTTTACTAGAGTTATGGCCCTTTGTTAATTTCAGTAATTAAATCTTGTGGCGTCAACTCCTCCTAAACTATAAAGCGGATTTCTCTCAAACTTGCACAGATGATTAAGCAGGCCCCCACAAAGTGGGAGGCATATAGAGTTGCACTCGTCCGTCCGTACGTACGTACGTCCCCAAATCTTGTGGCATCAACTCCTCCTAAACTATAACGCGGATTTCTTTCAAACTTGCACAGATGATCAAGCAGGATGTGTAGATGATCATAAAGAAAGGATTTTTTCCTGCGACCATTTTTACCAGAGTTATGGCCCTTTGTTAATTTCAGTTAGTAAATCTTGTGGCGTCAATCCTCCTAAACTTTAAGGCGGATTTCTTTCAAACTTGCACAGATGATCAAGCAGGATGTGTAGATGATCGTAAAGAAAGGATTTTTTCCTGCGACCATTTTTACTAGAGTTATGACCCTTTGTTAATTTCAGTAATTAAATCTTGTGGCGTCAACTCCTCCTAAACTATAAAAAAGCAACATATGCATATCAGGAATCGCCACACTCAAAAAACACAGCCTCCCCACGCAGCGAAAAAGAAGAGAGGAAGAGAGAGAGAGAGAGAGCTCATGTTTTATATATGTATGTCAATTCAAATAGGACGCCACAAACAATTAATAAACAAGAGAACCTTTGGGGATACCGCCTTGGAACGGTCAGTGGCAAAACAAATTGCCACTGGGGGTTTAAACCAGGTTCTAGGGTGCACCAACCTCACACTTGCCCCAACAGGTACTCGTATCACAAAACAAGTACAAATTGTCTTGGTGAAATAACTCCAACCCACCCATCAGCTCAACAATGTTGCATGCAAAAGCATACAAATATATAAACATAAGAATTTAATAGCATTGCAAAGCCAAAGGGCGGGTACTCAATGATCTTTCTGAGACCAGAGCACCTGGAGTACAATCAGCAAGAACACGATGACAGGGATAAAAGAAACAAATCGAGCTTTTAGGTTCTTTTAAGAAAAGATTTCCCCATAAACTTTCATAAACTCTTACACCCCTGCCACCGTCGTGCAACCAAAGAGGTAAGCATAATAAAGTGGATTTCTCTCAAACTTGCACAGATGATTAAGCAGGATGTGTAGATGATCGTAAAGAAAGGAATTTTTCCTGCGACCATTTTTACCAGAGTTATGGCCCTTTGTTAATTTCAATTATTAAATCTTGTGGCATCAACTCCTCATTAACTATCTAAGGGATTTCTTTCAAATTTGCACAGATGATCAAGCAGGTTGTGTAGATGATCGTTAAGAAATGGTTTTTTAGCTCGACTATTCGAAGAATAGGGGAGCTGTCCTACTCGCCCCGGTGTCGGCGTCGGCGATACGGTCGGCGTCCGTTAAACAAATGCGTTAAACAAAAAATGCACTTTGGTCCATTACTTGAAAACTACTTATGATATCAACTTGAAACTTGGAATAAATATTCACCATCAAATTCTACATCATTATCAACAACACACATAACTCTGCTACAAATATTTGTCAAGTTATGCCCCTTTTTTACTTAAATTTTGCGTTAAGCAAAATATGCACTTTGGTCCATAACTTATAAACTACTTGAGATATCAACTTGAAAACTTAGAATATGTATTCACCATCAAATTCTACATCATTACCAACAAGACCCATTACTCTGCTGTCAATATATTTCAAGTTATGCCCCTTTTTCTTATATTTTGTGTTGAGCAAAATATGCATTTTGCCCATAACTTTAATACTACTTGAGATATTGCCTTGAAACTTGAAATATATTTTCACCATCAAAATCTACATCATAACCAACAAGACCTATAACCCTGCTTCCAATATTTTTCAAATTATGCCCCTTTTTCACTTACATTTTGTGTTAAGCAAAATATACACTTGGGCCTTGACTTCGTTATGAATGGAGGGATTTCAAAATAACTTGGCACAAATGTTCACCATGACAAGGCGGTGTGTCGCGTACAATACCCATGCCTGTAGGTCCAAGGTCAAGGTCACTGTTACTAAAAATAGAATTTTCTTGTCCAGGCTGTAACTTCGTTATGAATGGAGGGATTTCAAAATAACTTTACACAAATGTTCACTATAACAGGGCGGTGTGTTGCAAACCATGCCCATGCCTGAAGGTCAAAGGTCAAGGTCACTGTTACTAAAAATAGATTTCTCTTGTCCAGACTGTAACTTTGTTATGAATGGAGGGATTTTAAAATAACTTTACACAAATGTTCACTATGACAAGGCAGTGTGTCTGCACAATACCCAAGCCTGAAGGTCCAAGGTCAAGGTCACTGTTACTAAAAATAGAATTTTCTTGTCCGGGCTATAACTTCATTATAAATGGAGGGATTTCAAAATAACTTGACACAAATGTTCACCATGACAGGGTGGTGTATCGCGTACCATGCCCATGCCTGTATGTCAAGGTCACTGTTACTAAAAATACAATTCTCTTGTCAGGGCTGTAACTTCATTAGGAATAGAGTGATTTCAAAATAACTTGACACAAATGTTCATCATGACAAGGTGGTGTGTCCCTTACCATGCCCATGCTGTAGGTCCAATGTCAAAGTCACTGTTTCTAAAATAGAATGTTCTTGTCATGGTTGTAATTACGTTAGGAATAGAATAATTTCAAAATAACTTGGCAGAAATGTTTACCATGACAGGTGGTGAGTCATGTACCATGTCCATGCCTGTAGGTCCAAGGTCAAGGTCACTGTTACTAAAAATAGAATATTCTTGTCCGGGCTATAACTTTCTTTTGAATGGAGGGTTTTCAAAATAACTTGGCACAAATGTTCACCATGACAAGGCGGTGTGTTGGGTATATTATCCATGCCTGTAAGTCCAAGGTCAAGGTCACAGTTACTTAAACTTGAATTGACTTGTCCGAGCTATAACTTCTTTATGAATGAAAAGATTTCAAAACAAGTTTTCTAACAAATTCAGAAATATGTCATAGTTATTCCCCTATTCAGTTTTACAGTTGTGGTACATTAAGGAATTATTTCTGTTATTTGAAATGAATTTCTCCCTTACCATTCACTTGTTAATATTTTTCCTGATTGAACATGAATGTATGGCCATAGTTGTTATTGTTTTAATCTTTAAATTGCATTTGTTTCAAATGATTCGAATAGTCGAGCATGCTGTCTCCTCTGACAGCTCTTGTCTTACGGCCATTTTACCAGAGTTATGGCCCTTTGTTAATTTCAGTGATTTAATCTTGTGGCATCAACTCCTCGTTTACTATTGGATGGATTTCTTTCAAACTTGCTCACATGATCAAGGTGGATGTGCAGATGATCATAAAGAAAGGATTTTTTCCTGCGGCCATATTTAACAGAGTTATGGCCCTTTGTTAATTTCACTTACACAATTTTGTGGCATCAACTCCACATTTTTTATTTGGCTGATTTCTTCCAAACTTACACAGATAATTAGACATGATGTCTTAATTCCTGTAAAGGACATTGTCTTGCAACCATTTTCACCGAAGTTATGGCCCTTTGTTTATGTTAGTCCTTAAATTTTGTGGCTCTTACTCCTCATTCACCACATATCGTTAATACCTAGAACACAATTTTGTTACAAATGTACTTGCAGCAGTGGGGGCATCAGTGTCCTGAGGACACAGTCTAGTTTATATTATATATCCCATTTGAAACCGGACATATTATGTGAAATCCTGAGACGGGTATGTTTATAGAAGTTTTCTGCTTTCCCAGTTTAAGTTTAATTTTTAGCCAAATTGTTCCTGGAAGAAGAGTTACAGTCCTTTATAACATATAATTGAACAAATTTGCACCTTACTTTCTTTAAAAACTTTTATAACCAATCTAAATACTTTGCTACTCATTTCTAGCACAGACAATTTAGAAAAAGGCCGAAGGTATGATGTCTAAATAGAGGTCATGAAAATGGGTGACAAACGTTAATACTGGTAACCAACAGACGATTTCCATGTGAAATAACTGTTCCAAAGCAATGAGTAGCCAAAGCAGCAGATCAAACACATGGTTTAAATGTCTATCACAAATCGTTCGATTCATCACTTGTGGTCTAGTATCCTGTTTTGCTCTGTGAATGGATCCAGATTTTGGCCCATAACTGAGCTCCTTGCCAAATGAACATTGTTGTACCACTGATTCGCATGAAAAATAATGTTTTGATGAAATACCGCTTTCACTGAGATGTTAGTACAAGGAACTGTAGTGCTACAAAGTAAATTCTTGAAGTCCAGAAAATGTTCTTTTCAAATTGCTTTTATGACAGTTAAAAAAACTTGTATGTTAACATTCACAACTCAAACCTTTATCATTTTCAGATCTCTAATAATATGATGAGCAGACAAGATGAATCTTATACGTTCAGAATATGTTGAACAGATGGTGGCTAGAATCTCTGACAACATGAAGGTATGGCAAAATTGTTCACTTAAATAATTATGATGAAAACATGACATTTCAGTCAGTTGGAAACAGATTCCACTAAAACAAAATCACGAAGATTGACCGAATATACAGGCTGTCAGTTTATAACACTTTCATACAAATTCATTATGAAGCACAGAAACTGGTCATCTGCTTCTGAAGTGTTTTGAGTTTTTCACTAGCCCTAAAATTGAAGTTTTAGACATAGCTAGATGGTTGTTAAATACAGAAACACTATTCTGAAAGTAGCAATTACCAGTGCTTAGCTGTACAAGACGCATGAATGAGTTTGCAAACAACAGTATGTTACACTTATTCCAAAAACACCAGGCATCATTGAACATAAGGTAGACGTTACGGTTTCAGACAAATTTGTCACAAGTCTAAATGCACCTTTTCACATTGAATTAATAATTTCAGTTATTTCAGAGTTGAACAGACAACCCAGTTTGAGATGACCAGAAGCTGTAAACAGATGTTGGCTAGAATTTACAAGATCCTGAAGGTACTAAACACTGTAAATATTGGTGTAAAACAGTCCTACAATTTATGTCCTGTTTACAGGTACCAACAAGTAGTAATTTACCAAGACATGTTTTTCAGTGTTTGGTTTACGCAACAGTCAGTTATAAAATATCGGTAAAAACACGAAACATCACGGAATGTAGGCTGCTATATCACATGAATTCATTTTAAACCACTTTTTAGAAGTACAGGCTTTTACATTTATTTAAGTGTTGCTAGTTTTTTCACTTGACTGAAATCTATTTATAGACTAGGCTGGCTTATGTTGAGCATTTTTCATGTTAGACAGTGCCCAGGCCATATAACTCGAAATCAGTAGGGATGACAGTTATAGTTTCATACAGTATATTGACATATTAATCAGTCATTAAAATTCTGGTGTGAAACAGATGAAAAGCCGAGTACATCAAATATGAAATTAGTACATGGGCAGAAATGGAACTGCGTGTTACTTTCCATGCCGGCTACATCCAGGTTGAGCACATCTTGATGCAAACAATAAATATGAACGAGTTCTTTTTTGAATCACTTCATTATAAGGGCAAATAAAATGTTTCAGTATCTGAAACTGCTTGAAACCCTATTACTGTGTCAGGGCTATTAAGAAAGTATAATTTGGTGTATTCTCTTGTTAATGTATGCCTCAGATCAGAGTAAAAAGTTGTGACTAATGAAATGGTTCTCTAGTTTCCATTATTCTCCTTCTAGCATTGATGTTAATGATTTAATATGTGTCATCTTGTATCCTAGAAGTGGTAACAGTCTCTTTCACTTTGATTTGTAGGACCATGAAAAAAGACAAAGCAATCAAGCCATAGTTGATGTGGTCATTTGGTTCGTGATGCATAACTGCCTTTAAGACAGCTTGTTGGGCACATTTGCTTGGGTTTCTTGCCACAGTTATGGAGCTCACAGAAAAGGTACAGGAAGGTAATGAATCACAGTAAGGGAGCTCACAGCAGAGGTAGATAATCTGTCAGCATGAGTTCGTTACTTACATCAGAGCTGTGTAATCTCTTACAGTTGTAATGTAAGAAGAAGTGGTAGGTGATCTGTCACAGCTGTAAAGCTCACAATAGAGGTTGATAATTTGTCACAATTATAGTTAACAGCACTCAGTAATGAAGCTCACAGCAGAGCTAGGTAATCTGTCAAAGAATATGTGCTCACAGCAGAGCTAGGTAATCTACCACAGAATATGTGCTCACAGCAGAGCTAGGTAATCTGCCAAAGAATATGTGCTCACAGGAAAGCTAGGTAATCTGCCACAAAATATGTGCTCACAGCAGAGCTAGGTTATCTGCCACAAATTACACGCTCACAGCAGAGCTAGGTAATCTGCCACACACTATGTGCAACAAAATATGTGCTAACTGCAAAGCTAGGTTATCTGCCACAAAATTTGTGCTCACAGCAAAGCTAAGTTATCTGCCAAAAAATATACGCTCACAGCAGAGCAAGATAATCTGTCACTGAATATGTGCTCACAGCAGAGCAAGATAATCTGCCACAATATATGTGCTCACAGCTGTCACAGTTGTAAAGCTCTCAGCAGAGCTAGGTAATCTGTCACAGGGAGTTGTAAAGCTCACAACAGAGCTAGGTAATCTGTCACAGTGAGTTGTAAAGTTCACAGCAGAGCAAGGTAATCTGTCACAGTGAGTTGTAAAGATCACAGCAGAGCTAGGTTATTTGTCACAGTGAGTTGCAAAGCTCACAACAGTGCTAGGTAATCTGTCAGTTGTAAGGCTCTCAGCAGAGCTAGGTAATCTGTCAGTTGTAAGGCTCTCAGCAGAGCAAGGTAATCTGTCAGTTGTAAGGCTCTCAGCAGAGCTAGGTAATCTGTCAGTAGTAAGGCTCTCAGCAGAGCTAGGTAATTCTGTCAGAGACAGTTGTAAAGCTCACTGCAGAGCTAGGTAATCTGTCACAGTGAGTTGTTAAGCTCACAGCAGAGCTAGGTAATCTGTCACGGTGAGTTGTAAAGCTCACAGCAGAGCTAATTAATCTGTCACACTTAGTAATAAAGCTCATAGCAGAGCCAGGTAATCTATTACAGTTGTAAAGCTCACAGCAGAGCTAAGATATATGTCACAGTTGTAAAGCTCACAGCAAAGCTAGGTTATCCGTTACTTGTTATTAGCATACCTTAACCAAATTCTGAATGTGAGCTTCTAAGGTTGATTTTAAGCTAACATCTCGAGATGTTCACTTTGTTTTATTTACTTTGATTAAAAACATGTTGGTCAAGTTCATATGGCAATCATGCAACCTTTACTGTAGTAGGTTCATATTTAATAATAATAGTATTCAATAATAAAATAATGGATTTACAAGAAACAATGAGCAGAACAAGAACAACAGTAGTTTGATCTGAGATATGGGCTTATAAAACTTGTGTATCATAGCAAAACCTTTTTGTAAGTAGAACTAATAATTTGTAGTGAAAATATTTTTTTGACAGACATGGAGACTTGTTATCATGGAAGGTTGAAATGGGTTGAAGTGATACATCAAGCTGATGTTTTGTTGCCGCCGTCTGACAGAATAGGAGGCAGGTTAGTATTGATTTGTTAGCTGGATTATAAAGCTAATAAATGTTATGGTTTTATGATTTTCGTCTGTGTGTTCGTCTGTAAAAATGTTTAACTGGTTAATGTTTTGGGTATGGATTTTCTGACTCTTAAGTACATTTACATCCATTGCTCAGAATTGATTCTTCAGTACTCAAAACTTTAACAACTGCATGGCCCATAACTCTTCCATAGGTATTTCCTACAGATCTTCATCAAACTTGGTAAGAATTACATCTTGGCCAGATTTAATAAATCAGGCTTATTGCTCCAATCACTAGGGGGTTTTGATGCTGAATTAGTTGAATTAGCAATGTCAACTGAAACTTAAAAAGTATTTATTCAATCTTCACCAAATGATTCTGGGTATAAAATCTTCACCAATATATCAGTCAGACTGCTCTAGTTACTCGAGAGTTTTGTCCTGTCGATAGGAGTATTTTGTGGCAGTGAGTTGCCCTGTGACAAGAGTTTTACCCTGTGAAGGGTGTATTTTGTGGCAGCGAGTTGAGTTTCTGACTAGCTCTTGTTCAGATATGGAGCATTGTCATTAAAGAGACATTCATTTAAACTATACACCATCTTGAATCTGCTACTACAATCCAGCAGTGTATCAGGTTATCAACGGGTTGATGATTAGTTTTTCAGATGCCTTCCAGTACCCGCACCGTGACGGCGTTGGCACCTAGCCCTGCAATTCCTGCGACACAACCAACTGAGCTAACCAGGACAACCCCCAAAAAGTTTGTCGGATAGCCCTGATATACGTAACCATCACTGCATGACATCGGTAACGGGTTATTTTACAGATTATCAGTACTGACTAAATGAACGGGGAGACATTTTACGTCCGCCACACTGCACAAATAGCGCTACTGTTAATTTCAAATGAATGTGTTAGTATTGCTGATACTGTGTGATATCAGTGACTGATTTAAGAGTCTATATTTCATCAACCTTGGATGTTATATTTTCTTTTAGTTGTCTTAAGAGTACTGAAGGGTGTGTTACAATCTTATTCTACTACCTGGACCTAACATGCCACACATTAGGTCTAAAATTATTTCATTGAGAACTAGTGAAATAAGATGACATGGGGCACATTTGCTCACATACTGGTCAACATTTCTTTATTTCAGTTGCCCGGAAAACAATCTGCCACCTGACACAGGATCACAAGTGTCACGTCTGTCTACACTTCTATAATTGAGCAACCTGGAGGGTCTGAAAACAATTGTCAAGTCTTCTGACTGTTTTGTCTTTGATTCAAGATCAACTCAATATACAAACTGTTTTAACCCACATCAAACTGCGGGCAGATTGATCAAACATTTATTTAATCATTAGTTTCATTGTATTGTCTGAGAGTGTCTTGTAGAATAAATATAAGATTTATCTTAATCAACGCTTTCCGTGTAGCTTTTAAGCTTAAATTTGAGATTTTTAATCTGCTTCCATTATGTTAGGATAGCTAAATACGATATTAGCTTAAGACGGTGTCAGTTTATACTGAGTGAGTGAGTAAGTGAGTCAGTCAGTGAGATACTAAACTACCATGACTGGCACCAACATGATACTGGGCTAACAAACCTTGAGTTACCGGTACCTTAATATGTGACTAATGTTGATAATAGACACATTTGGCAGGGAGTCAACATGATACTGGACTAATATGATTTGTGTTTCCTGTAGGGAGTGATTTGGGTCTACACCGGATCTGAGTGGACAGTTTAATCTGGATCTACACTGGGATCACGGTCTACTCTGGGATCTGAGACTACACTGGTCATAAGGCCATAAGGTTGCACAAAATGTCTTTTTCAGTTACTTTAATATTTGCTAAGATTATGGTTACTTAACTGATAGATATAAGGTAAAATTGTGGCAAAAACTAATTTAGTTAGTGTTAAATAAGTGAAGTTTTAACAATTAAGAAAACCAGTCACTTAGCTAGGCGCCATTATCTTAGGTTTCTTATTTGCTAAAACTTCACTCGATAAATACTAACTATGACTTAATTTTAAGGACCAGTTAATGTCTTCAGACCGCAATGGCTCCAGCTTTATATTAGAATCCTACTTCTGGCACAGGTATATCGGATACCTGCTGTATAGTTTGTTTAATCTTAAAGAAATTGATAAAAATCCAAAAAAGTTTTATGCCATTTATTTTATATATTTCACCTATAGGTAAATGCATTAATATGAATGAAGATAATTTAAAATCATATTGTTGTACACAAGTCATGTTAAATCAATAAATAAACATAAAATTAATACATATACTTCAATATGTTCAATCAATATATAAATATACATTGAATATTTTAAGTTAATATATACTCGTTTTTTTCAGAGTCAGTGATGCAGAATCATTGTCACAGCAGTAACATGGTTGTGCAACCGAGTTAGAAAACACCACATACAAGTTGTTGCTGTCAAAAATATTTTGATTTTTAGCTCGACTATTCGAAGAATATGTCGAGCTATTGTACTCACTTGGGCGTCGGCGTCGGCGTCCCGCTTTGGTTAAAGTTTACGTGCAACCTACCTATATCTTAAAAACTACTATAGCTACAGCTTTTAAACTTGGCACACTTGTTCGTCATCATGTCCCGAGTGTGTATGCCAAGAACCATAACTCTAACTTTCATTTTGATCAAATTACGGCCCTTTTTGACTTAGAATTTCAGGTTAAAGTTTGCGTGCAAGCTACTATACAAACTCATAACTTCAATACTACTTATACTACAGCTTTTAAACTTGGCACACTTGTTCATCATCATGTCCCGAGTGTGTAAACCAAGAACCATAACTCTGACTTTCATTTTGATCAAATTATGGCCCTTTTTTGACTTAGAATTTCGGGTTAAAGTTTGCGTGCAAGCTACTATACAAACTGATAACTTCAATACTACTTATACTACAGCTTTGAAACTTTCAACACTTGTTCATCATCATATCCCAAGTGTGTATGCCAAGAACCATAACCCTAACTTTCATTTTTATCAAATTATGCCCCTTTTTCGACTTAGAATTTCAGGTTAAAGTTTGCGTGCAAGCTACTGTGCAAACCCATAACTTCCATACTACTTATACTACAGCTTTGAAACTTTCAACACTTGTTCATCATCATATTTCAAGATTGTATGCCATGAACCATAACTCTTACTTCCATTTTGTTCAAATTATGGCCCTTTTTCGACTTAGAATTTCAGGTTAAAGTTTGCGTGCAAGCTAGTTACTTTCATACTTCTTGTACTATAGCTTTGAAACTTAAGACACTTGTTTACCATCATGACCCTGACTATTTATACCAAGAACCATAACTCTTTCTTTCATTTTTAATCAAATTATGGCCCTTTTTCAACTTAGAATTTCAGGTTAAAGTTTGCGTGCAAGCTAGTTACTTTCATACTTCTTGTACTATAGCTTTGAGACTTGTTTACCATCATGACCCTGACTATGTATGCCAAGAACCATAACTCTTTCTTTCATTTTTAATCAAATTATGGCCCTTTTTCGACTAAGAATTTCAGGTTAAAGTTTGCGTGCAAGCTAGTTACTTTCATACTTCTTGTACTATAGCTTTGAAACTTATTCACCATCATGACCCTGACTATGTATGCCAAGAACCATAACTCTTTGATTTTTTTCAAATTACTGCCCTTTTTAGACTTAAAAATTAAGGTTTAAAACTTTGTATACCTTTATTTTATCTTACATCAGGTTTATTTTCAAAGGCCCATAACTCATCCTTGCTTTTTTATATTTGATTTTTGCCCCTTTTCACTTGAAATTAGAATTAAGACTTATAAATAATTGTTAAAGTTTCAATGTTAGTGTTTTTCATATGAAATGCTATATAAAAGGTTTAAAACAGATGTCCTTAACATACTTTGGTTGAAAGTGTTGAGTAATTGTGGGGTGGGTGGGTGGGTGCATAGACTATACTATACCATACCATACCATACCATAACACTGTACTGTACTGTACCCCCACCACCCACCACCACCTCCACATACCAACACCACCACCAACAACAACTACAACATCACCAACACAAACAACAACAACAACAACAACAGCACCGCCAACACCACCACCACTAACAACAACAACACAACCACCACCAACAACAACACCACCATTAACAACACCAACACCACCACCAACAACAACTACAGCACCACCATTAACAACAACAACAACACCACCAACAACAACACCAACACCACCACCAACAACAATATCAACACCACCACCAACAACAACACAAACACAAACAACAACACCACCACCACCAACAACAACAACACCAACACTAACAACAACAACACCATCACCACCACCAACAACACCAAAAACAACAACACCACCACCAACAACAACACCAACACCACCACCAACAACACCACCACCACCAACAACATCATCACCACCACCAACACCACCACCACCAACAACAACACCACTACCAACAACAACAACACCAACAACAACACCACCAACAGACCAACACCAGCACCAACAACAACACCACCACCACCAGCAACACCCCCACCAACAACAACACCAACAACATCAACACCACCACCAACAACAGCATCAACACCACCACCAACAACAGCAACAACAACAACACCAACAACCACCACCACCACCACCACCACCAGCAACAACACTACCACCACCACCAACAACAACACCAACAATACCAACACCAACAACACCACCACCAACAACAACAACAACACCAACAACAGCAACAACACCACCATCAACAACAGCAACACCACCACCAACAACAGCAACCAGCATACCATACTGTACTTCACCACGCCACACCACTATAGGTGGGCAAAGATAGTAGGTTGATGGGTGTGGGATCAGGGTTTTATGGGCTGGGTTGTGTAAACCCTAAAAAAATCTACAAGAATAAATTAAGTGTAATTTATTGATTTCCTAACTTGGATTAAGAAACTTTTGTTCATGTGTGTTTGTTGGGGGTGTCATAAACTCCTGAATCACTCCCCAGTTTAAATGAAGCCCAGTTACAGTGTGCTTAATAATTCTGACGTTTCGAATAGTCGAGCGTGCAGTCGTTTCCGACTGGCTCTTGTATTATAAATACTTGTAAATCATTGTTAAAATTTAAGTAAATTTATAGTATTTTAAAACTTTTTAGCCATAATTTTGATTATGAAAACAAAATTGATATTATCACCTGTAAACTGTAACAGATAGACAGCTTTGTGCAACTCTTTATCAGTTGAGCAAGTTAGCCAGAGATATTGAAATAATGAATGTGAAAAGTTTTGTATTTGCTATTTAATTGAATAAAACGAACTTGTACACTGTATGTCACGTGACTGTCTTTTTATCAAGAACGTATTGTACATTATATCTGTATATATTTTACATGTACAATTTTACTCTAATATTCTTTAAGGAATAAAAAAAACTGAATCAATAATTATATACATGCATGTACATGAGAAATATATAAAACTATCCATAATTGTTAAAACTGACATGTTCCTATTTATCTTGGTCTAACTGTATAGTTTTAGAAAAGGCACAAATGAACTAACATTTTTTCCAATTCAATTAAACTTTACTATTCAACTTCCAATATTTTCACAAATCATTTGTTTTTTTTTCTAAACATGTAAATCACATGTACATACATGTATATAAATGAGGAGTGTGTATAGTTTTTTATTACACACCTTTTCGTTGTATGTTGTTTATTAATATTGTGAATTAAATTAAAGTGTTTATCAAATATGGTTTGCTATTTTTATTACACAGTTTTGTTTTTCAGAGTCAGTGATGCCCACCGCCCGTCGATACTTAAATCTGGTAATAGTGATAATGTCGGCGTTGTCTTGATCACGTTCACAATCGTCCTCCACTTCTTCTCGGATGGTCCCATACAGTCGTCTAACTCCACCGCGACCGGATGTTGCAGCCCGCCAACACTGAGCAACAGTTCTCTCCACTCCCGCGATGTCATTATAATGTACCTGAGTTTAACGGTGATACTCCGTGGTAGCTTGTCGACACTGACGAAAAGTTTCTGCCATGATGCAGACGACATTGTTACTTCCTGTAGCTCCACACGTTCTAGTTGCGTCATGGCAGGTGAGAGCGGTATGACGTCATCCATATCGATCCACCAAAGCTTGAGATGCTGTAGCTGAGTTAATGTAGGAATGGTTTGTATCATCTCCTGGCAGGATGTCATGTTCCCTAACGTTAATGATGATAGGACCGGTGCTGCACGTAGATCTTGCCACAATGTGGCGCTGGCTCTGGCTGTCATCTTCTCTACCCGTGGTGGCCAGACCTCGAGCTTCTCCAGACTTGCTGGATTCACGTGTAGCTCTCTACATCGTACGTCATCAAGATGCAGCATCTTCAGCTCGTTCAGACGATGTAGGTCCAAGGTGACGTCACAATCACGGTACTGACCCTCGTGGTCCGAGCAGTTTATCAGCTTCAGCTTGAGCTGTGTCAGTGTTGTGGTCTGGCTGATATTAGCATACAGACATTTAAGGTTACTGTGAGTCATGTCAACGAAATAAAGATAGAATGATTGTAAGCATGTCAGTCCTGTGAGCGCCGTTATACTGATATCGGACAGCGCCGTTATACTGATATCGGACAGAGAGATAGATTTGTATACACTTCCTGATATTGTCAGACATTTCAATGTACGGGCTGATTCAGTGAGGATGTCAGCCAGCCATACTGGTTCCTTGCCACAGCGTTCTACTCTCAATGTCTCCAGGGAGGTGAACACACCAGGATCCAGCGACTGCATGAACACAAAGGGAGGATCATCGGACAGCATGGCGGCTACTATCTTCTCGTTTAATGTTACTTGTGGAGATTTCCCGATACTTTCATTAACTTGCATTATTGATTTCAAAGTTTTTACATCATATGTTAGACTGTGTTGATCAAGCACGAAATAAAGAGGGATGGGACAGCTGTCATTTCCGTTTCTCAAACTTTCTTGTATACACTCGAACTGCATTGACTGGTAACATTTCATTGATTTCCAAGCGTCACCATAACGATCAATAAACATGTCTGTCCTAAATTGACATACAGAACTGTCAAGGTCAACGATCGTCTGCAGCTCACCGGAAATACATGTATATACTTCTGGATTCATTCCGCATACAAAAACAAACAGATTTTCCATTTCTAATATGCTTGAAAGCGATGAACAAACTTCAAGAATAGTTGATTTTATAGTTCCGTTGTTCCATTCAGACACAATGTACAAGGCAGCCATAAATTCCTGTATAGATTTATGTTGAAAGAAAACTTGATACCGCTTTACTGAGACTTTACTTCTGTCCTTGATTTGACTCAACAGTCCGATTTTCAGACAAAACTCGAGTTCCTGCTCTGTTAGATATTTCAACACAGTTGTGCTGTCAATCACCAGGCTGGATTCTTTTATCTTCTGAAATAATGCATAGAACGACAATTCCCCGAGCTTTAAAAGTAAGTTCCAGTACAGGTTACACAACGCGTTATGTCTTATACATTCTGGGACTGTAACATTACGTTCTGCGTTTCCAGTAGGAATGGTCGGTGCATTTTTCTTGTTCAAACCCCGCTGAAGTGTTAATTCAATAGTGTTACTGTACGTTTCACATTTTGAATTGCCAATGCTAAGACCATTAAACCAGATGCAAATTAGTTGAAGTAAGATGTACGGAATTAAACGGATATCTCCGAGTTTTACCGAAGATACTTTTCTATCAAAGTCTGTCATATCACGCTCCTTTTCGCCGATGTTTTCGCACAGAAGTTTAACTGCATTTGATTTTAGATCTGTAGAAGTTTTGTCGTCGAGATTGGAGATTTCTAGATGCCGGTCGATGAGGTTCGGCGGCAGCCCTATCGTACTAAGCTTCCAGGGCCTAGTAGTTGTAAGAACGATGCAGCTGCCATGATAATTGTTGTGTGGTATTGCGGGTGTTCGCTTACAAGTCTCTGGATGGACCCACTCGTCTAGTCCATCGATAATGACCAGACAAGTTTTGTTGTGTAAGATTTTCGCTATAAACTGTTCTGAATATTGTTCTTTGTTAGGCACATTTTGTGACACAAATTTGAGAATAAGTTCTAGAAGATTGCACTTTTCGCCCTGGAAGTCTCGCAAGTGTAACAGGAACAAGAACTCGAAGCGTTTTAGTGTATCTACGTCCTTCTTTTCAAATTTTCTGTTCATTAAATTGAATGTTTTTTGTGCCTGGCACCATGTCATGGCAACCTTTTGAGCAAAGGACGTCTTCCCGTAGCCCGCGTTAGCCTCGACGTATATATTTTTATAAGGAATATTGTCGTCGTTGAGGAACAACTCCCGGTACGACCTGACCGGCGTCTTCTCTGAATGGTTTATTCCCTGTCCAAATGCATTTGGTTTGACAAATGCCGACATCGGTGGCTGCACGTACAACTCCGTCAAAGGAACAGCAAAATCTTCTACCAGAGGTGAGGCGGGGATCATGGACTCTTTCTTATTGTAGAGACGTACGAGTTCTTTTTTGAATTCTGAAAGCATAAATATATTTAAACAAATTAATTGTATGGCTTAAATAAATGCAAATTAGGCAATAGAAAAAAATATTTTAGATTCTCATCCCCGCCCGCCCCTGTCCACAACCACCCGCCCCAAAAAAATTTATTGGCAAAAAAATCGGAACCTATTTTTTTCCGGACCGAATAGGTTTTAGACCATCCGGATATATAACTAGACTGGCATGGCTTTTCAAGCGAGAATAGGCACCAACCTGCTACTTTGGTAAGTTGTTAATCTATTTTTTTGGAAGAAATTGAAAAGATGGACGAATATTCTACACCAAAGGTTCTGGTAACTATAAATGTCATTGTCTCAAAATTTTAAGTTAGTTTTTACTTATGTTCTCAGGTATTTCGTTAATAAAAATTAAAAAGTGTCCACCCGCCCCCTTTTTTCCCAAAATCCGGATGAGAATCTAATAATTTATTTTCTCTTAACATAACAAATGTATTGATTAACGAGTTTTTTTAATATTCAATAACGTTTTGGCTATTCAATAACGTTTTGGCTATTCAATAACGTTCCAAAACCGCTTATGATTATGGCCGTATACATATACAAATTTATATAAGTAAGTGAAAGAGCATTCTGTTAACATTGTCTTGTGGCCATTTTTATAAGACTTCACATGTCGTTTACATACTATATATATTTAGGGACATGTATTCAATTGTTTAATTATGCCTCCTTCTGTCTGTATAGTATATTACTGATAACTTGACAGACACGTTTCACGGATGATATCGCCAGGTTCGTTCAATTAGAACATCTCACTGGAAACAATATTAAACATGCTCATATATGCTGTAATCATGATTGTTTCTATAAACAGAATATCACGTGACTGTCTTCTTATTCTAAACCAACAGTGTTGTAATATAACCGTTACGCTTTTAATAACACAGATACCCTGTATTTATTCATTTCAAGACATATACGTATATGGTGTTTAGAATAAGATAACCATTCAACAAATACCTTCAGCTAATTTGCATTACCACTGCATATGTAAACATTTTGCTAACCAATATCTTTAGTTAAGCCTTGTCCGTGTGTTGTTTTGTTTTTCTTGTCAGGTCAGTGGTTGTTAATACCAAATTCTTCGTTATCTAGATGTATTTCTACGGAAAGTTTAAAGATGTTAAATGTAATTTTCATTCTAACAATAAATATTTATATAACTAATAACTACAAATTGGTCAGTTTAGATGACAGCCGTATGCCCCGCCGAAAGACTTATTATGCCTAAAATGCCGCCCATGACAATTGGTGTTACCATGACCTAAACTTTTGGTGCTGTGATGCGTTTGTTGTCATGTTTATTATATATTGAACGATTTATAGAAAACTATGAAGAAACAACAAAGGTATACATAATTTAAGGTTGTTTACCTAAAATGAGTTTTCAAAACCCTTGGCTTTTACCTTAAGATGGATCACGCATTTTTTATATATTGGACACGCGTAAAAAATGTTACGCTGAAGCATGTGCAAAAAATACAATTTCAACCGGCCTATGAATTCTAACTCCTACAACGACATACATAACAATTGGAAAAAACAAAATGAAAGAAAGATTTCAATTTATACCTTACAAAGTTATTACCTATATTAAATAAATAAACATGATAATTCTCTTTATGCATTTTTGTTTTTATTTTTCCCTGTAAATTTTTATAAAATAAAGTTTATTTATCAGAATATTATATCAGAATTTGAAAACGAATTCGACTTTTCTTTGTGAGGTTGATATTATTTCAGGTTACGAGTCTATAGGAAATAGCTAGATTAGCAGTTAACTGTACCACTATCTGAAGTCTATAAAACGAAGGTACGACACGCGTGCGTGTAAAATACTGGGCCTAAAATCATAAAACTAAAACTGGAGACCAGTCTCAAATCTCAAGCACCTGATTGGCTGAAATGGCGACCGGTCCTGAATGAAATGTAACCGTGACATTTTTTATCTTACACGTTTTACAGTTGATGAATAATCACTTGATGAATAAATTCATTTTGAAGTATATTAAAGATTAAAAACACGTGACACAGGACGTATACATGCTCACAATTTTAACTTACTCGGGGAAAAATATGTTACAAAACGCTTAGGCAGACTTTGCAAAGGGAGAATACACTTACCCAAAGTTTTCTTAAATAAATCCATTACCAAAATTTTACTTATAGCGCATGATCAAAATTAGAAGAGTCTTCAGTTGAAAGGGAGGTTATTACAAAATTCTGTACTTTGAAGTGGATTTATTTAAACAAAATGCTGCTGATGTTATGTTTTTCTTACTAACTTATGGTCCTATTAAAACAAAACAAGCAATTTTGAGCAATTTTCTGGTTGCTTGACCTTAAGCGCATGAAATGCAGTTTTAGCAAAATTTAGGACAACTCTCGCCGAACTGTTCCAAACTCAATTATTACAAGAATAACGTTTAAATTGAAGACTGTTGTTGACAACTGACCACAAAAAAGAGTTGAGTCAATGCCTTTCTAATGAAAAAACTACGGACAAAAAGTGAGCAATTAGAACTTTGGGTGAGTGTATAAGACGACTTTCTGCGAAAAGTCAGAAGAAATGTGTACTTTAGGTTTGCAAGCTCTTCATGGACTAATTTAATCCCTCGTTAAGGGCTTGCCACACTCCCCCCAATCCTATTCATCGATAAAAAGAAAAGTATCAAAATCATTATAACTGCAAAATGCCGTTCAATGAATCTTTGCACAAATAAATGTTACTAATGTATCTTGATTTTGCATACAGTAAGACACGTTAGAGTAGTAAAGAAAACAAGCTAGACCTTAAAATTCCTTAAAATTCTATTTACATAAATTCACAAAAAATAAGCGATACAAAACATAAAGTTTAATTCCCACGTGAGTGCAATGTTACTGACAAGAAAATGTGTACTTTGTTAAAAACTTTCAACTATTAAAAGAGAAATCAGTGATTGTCATCCGTTTACGCGACCAGGAAGCGACCAGAAAATTGAAGGTCAAACACACTTTTACTAATATCTCGTAAAGTTTACATATGTAAGTTAGGAGGACACAATAAGTTGTTGTCAGATTATATTACTCATGTCGGCATTTAAAATGATGTTTTGTGTTGTTTAGTTTTTGTTAATTTATGTAAATAGAAGTTTAGGGAATTTTTAGATCTCGCTATTTTTCTTTAATATTCTAACGTGTCTTACCATCTGCAAAATAAAGATCTATACATCAATAACATACATTTGTGCAAAGTTTCATTTAACGGAATTTTGCCGTTAGTGAGATTTTGATAATTTTCTTTTTATCGATGAATAGGATTGGGAGGAGTGTGGCGAGCCCTTAAATAGCAAATCAGAAATAACCGATTACTATGTAACTCTGGAATTGCTGTACGATACATCTTAAAACGACAGGTAAACACTTTGCGACTAGTTGTCAAAATGACGTCGCGGGTGTTTAAAAATACTTTTTTTTCTCAAAACCGAAAGTAGAACCGAAAATAGACTTTCCCTTTGAAATATTATTCAAACGTGTCCGTATGTATCATCCCAGCATGTGCACAAACTTTCATCACAATACGAAGATCAGTATGCTACGTCGCATAGAATTGTTTGACTTCTTAACATATCTATTATTTGTTTTTGACATGTTGTCGTTGATGCATGAAGGACGAATAATCACCACTTGTTTCTGTCGTCAAACAGCGAGAAAATGAAAACCTACTGAACAAAGATAAAAAGTATCCACTTTTAATGCTTATATTCTCATTAAGATATTTTCATTTAAACTATCGTCACAAATCACTAAATGCCGCCGGCCGACGTTGTAAATGCCAGTTTTTACTAAATATCGGCCTGTGGCAGGACTGCGGCAGTTACCATCGACCGACGGCAGTCGGTATTTTGACGTTGCCAGCAAGCAGCTGAGATTTTAAGAAAAAGTTTAATTTCTGGCGACGTCGTGGCGATTTTTTTCTATTTTTGCAAATCGCCAGGTGGCAGGGCGGGCGCATTTTTTATTCGCGCGGTGACAGGCAAGAGGCAGGCGGAGCGCAGGGCGATTTTTCCTCCGCGATCGAGACCTCAAGAGTCTACAAAACTCGGCCAGTTACTGCTAGAAACTAACTGCCACTCTCCAGCACCCGGCCTGCCACCGCTCTGCCACCGACATGCCACCGCCCGATTTCAATATAGATGCTGGGAGGCGGCAGTCAATGTCGGTAGGTGGCAGGACTGCGATCTGCCGATTTCAGACTACCAGACATTAGTTTATAATGAATTGACTATTACCGTACATAACAGTTCCCATGGCGTTCTTAATTGCACCAGATCGACTGTTACAACTTTTACAACTATGAGAAATCAAGACCACAAGGTATGATTTATATATCAACCGAAAATCGGACTGCCATCGTCAGATTATCGGACGGGCGCAGAGCGGTGGCAGCTACATCGCTCAATCGCATGCCAGCGGCAGTTGTTAATGGGCTGTCCCCCGCCAGGTCGCAGGGCGGTGGCTGTTTAATTCTAGCTGCCGCCGCCCTGCCACCTAACTGCCACTTGCCGGATATTTATGGGTGTCACGTTTCCCGCGGGCCTTTGAAATCAACTGCCGCCGACAGGCGGCATTTTGTTGGCAGTTATATGTGACTGCTCTCAGCGATGTGTAAAAATCGACCGGCGGCAGTCAACACGACTCTGCCGATGTCTAAAATCGGCCGGCGGAATTAAGCAATTGTGACGCTAGCATTAATTACGCTTTGAATGGTATTTTATTACTTAATCTCAGCTGTTTTAAAGTTTAATTGCTGATGATCACAATCGTCCACAACAAGACCTGAGTATCTGCTTATTGAATAACAATTGATAAATGATTTAAAAACGCTACATTTTTAATTTATAGGGAGATAATTGCAAATGGTTAGAATTGCTTGCGACAATAATGCAATAATAATCACAATAATCAATGAAAATTATAATAGTCAATCCGTATTCAAAATATTCAGTGATCAGTTAAAAACACTCTAAACATGTAATACTAGTTCAGTGTGAAAACAACAGACATCCACCCACGTGATAGTCAAGCGTCGAATGAGATTACGCGTGGGAGACCGCAGGCGAGAAAACCAGCCAATCAACAACGAGCGCGATCACTGAGCATGAGTCCCCCGGTCAATGCTCAGGAAAGAAGTAATAGTTACTAAAACAATATTCGTCTTGCACTTGTGAATGTACTAGGCCTTATTATTTAAGGAATGATTCTTATTTTGGTGCGGTTCATGCAGATTGGACGTGCACGCGAGAGCTGGCAAATCCATAAAGCGCGCTAGCGCTTTATGGTAAATTTGCCAGCTCTCGCGTGCACGTCCAATCTGCATGAACCGCACCAAAATAAGAATCATTACTTATATTTACATTTTATTCATTTTTTTTCTTTAAATAAACTTAAGTCGAACGCTTTTAAAAATTAGTATTAAGTGAAAAGGGTGAGTAATATGTGGGAGTTTTCAATAGAACAGCCATGACGTAACTGACGTCATTACGGGTCATGCGGCTCATGCAAAATGAACCGAATGTTTTTTAAACGAAGAAATCAATAGGAATGTAAATATTAACCCAGTAAACACCCGACGTCAGAATGACGTTGGATTTAGGTTGGATTTTGGTCGCGACGTCGGCGATCTGAATCCAACGTTAATCCGACGTCGAAAATATATATATAAATATATACGTCGGAATATAACGTCGGATAGACGTCGGATTTTGGTCAGATATTTGACTCTGATTTTCGAATTACTAATGTTTTTCCCAAAATTTCTTTACATAAGCATAAATTAAATTAAAAAAACACGAATGAAATTTATTTCTAATTTTGAATGGTTTGCTGTTCAATGGAAGGGGTATTATCGAAACATGTGCAATCGAATCTAAATGTAAACAATCCGCGCGATTTTGAACAAAGTAACAAAGAACAAAAACACAATTGCCAAACAAACACAGAAGGGGAAAAACGATTTTTGATATTTGTCAGAGAAGAAAGATTAAGCAAGTATGTTTTTTTTTCGTATTCTTAGTTTGTTCTACTTTTTGCTTAAATCTTGTTGAAATTCATGTCCACTACATGTGTAAGACACGTGGAGTTGTTTTCATGAAATACGTTTCGTCCCAAAACGTCTCGCCACTGGGTTATTGTTATGATACAGAGCTCATAAAACACATTACTTTTAGAAAAGAGGTTTAGAGATGAAGTCAATAAAACCTTGACGGTATTTTTTCAATAGTCTTATAACACTGAAAGTAATAAAAGGAAGAGGGAAGAGGTTCGATTTTGGTCGGATTCTGGTCGGAATGTGGTTGGATTTTGGTCGGAACCCGACCATGCCGAGAAATTCCTTCCACTTTTCATTTCAATAGAGAAGGTATCCAGGTACTCCCTGGGGATGCATACAACCAGCATATCAAGCAAATTGAGAGAGAGAGAGAGAGAGAGAGAGAGAGAGAGAGAGAGAGAGAGAGCAGAGGGCAGCATGTGTGCATTCAATTTATTAAACACTTGTGTTAAGAAATTCGCCTTGGATTGATTTTGGCAGCAGTTTATACAATCATACTAGTACTTGAAAATTAAGGTTTTACTATGCAGCATTTTCTTTTTTCTATGACATGTCACTGGTATTATATGGTCATAATATTTAATTGTAATAAAATAATATTGAAAGCAAAAACATTGATTTATATAAAATTTTATATCATTTTTATATTATACATTTATTATATCATGTTTTGAATACATTTATGAATGGCAATATATGGCCATTTTCGTAGAAAGTGTTCTTATGAACACTCAAAACATAAATTATCACATTTAAAAAAAAGATTCAACTATAGTTCTAAAATGTAAAGTAAGATCTTTTTTGCAAAATGTATTTTTTCATATTAATTTATCTTTTATACTGGAAAAAATATTTAAAGTCCTGAAATGAAACCACTTTCACACAATAAAAATACTTTTTAAGTAATTACAACAAATTAAGATGTACGCACAGTGAATATTGTGTGATTACCACAAAATAAGATGTACGCACAGTGTATATTTTGTAATTACAACAAAATAAGATGTACGCACAGTGTATATTTTGTAATTACAACTTAATAATATGTACGCACAGTGTATATTTTGTAATTACAACAAAATAAGATGTACGCACAGTGTATATTTTGTAATTACAACAAAATAAGATGTACGCACAGTGTATATTTTGAAATCAACGTAAGTATTGCCATTATGATGCAAGACAATCATGGTTTTAACCATTAACCATTAATAACTTGCCCGAAAGATACTGAATGCTTTTGCTTCGAATTTCCAACTTTTACACACAATACTTAAATAATAATTAAAAATAAAACTTTACAAAATGTGTGATATGTGAACATTATTGGCCCCTTATTTGCAGCCCTCAGTTTCACACTATATATAAAACATATATGAGTATAAATATGCTTGCGCGTGAACATGCAATAAAAGTTAAATCCGTATACGTAAAACATGTAATAAGGTTTTCATTATTTCAAATATAATTGTATGAATTCGTTAGACTTTCATAGAAGTTTATAAAGCAAACATTTCTTAGAAATTTTGTGTTTGAAAAATGCTACATTTGCAAGAAAAAAACTTTAACGTTTACTGCATAGATACACCTTTATTGCATGTGTGAACAGAGTAGATCCAGATCAGACGACAGATCCTTGCCTTCTGATGGAGATAATACACTGCTTTTCAGATTCATTACATTATTGCTGATAAAGACCAAACATATCTAGATCCAGATCAGACAGCATGGATGTACCAGATGATCTGAATCTACACATAATTTCAAATTGAATTTTATAAATTTATTAGACTTTCTCAAACAAAACAATGTTAAAACTATGTTAACTGTCTTTTTAGATTTTAAACAATGGTACTATTTACTGTTTAAATATTGTTTAAATATTGAACGCAAAAACATAAGGACCATATTATTTATTTTTTTCCGAAATTGTTTTATTATATACTTTAATTAATATAACAATCAAAATTATTTTAGAGATACAAGAATATTCAGAAATTTACACAGAAATGCCGTTTACATGTATAAAGTATCACCAACACCAACTCTGCTGCATGGTTACTGATAACCCTTGTTAAATCAACATTCGCCTCCGAGAGAAGGTTAATAGGGTCATGCGGTCAAATTAAGGGCATTTCAGGTTAGTTGTGTAGAAATTGAAAAACGGGCCTCGGTATTTCTCGGCATGCAATGCGACGTCGGGAAATGACGTCTAAAAACTTTCATTTCCAACCCAAATCCAAAGTTGATCTGACGTCGAGGTCTGACGTGAATCCAACGTCTTTTCGGCGTCAAATGTTTCCTGGGAAGACATGTAACACACTTGAAACTAATTTTGCGAGATATTTTAATGCGTTTATCTCCAAGAAATCTGTACACACAACAACAATAATTATAGTAAACGATACTTTATAACGAAGAAATATTTTGCATATTCATCCAAGGATAATAAATGTATCCGTTTCTTCTATAATGTATGTTCTACAATTTCTTCACAATTTAATCGGTACAATTAGTTGTTCTTGTTTGCATAATTTATGTTCTCGGATAGTTTAATTTGGTTTTAAGTTCATGATCGCTTATCATTATTTAGGTATTTTAAAGAATTTCGTTATTCCAAATTCCATCTAATCCTTTTTATTGTACTGCAATTCTGTGTGTAAAAATGATGTAAATGTGCTTGAAGCTAATACGTTAAAAACTTTGCTTTGTTCGATCGAAATGAGAACTCATTATATTTCTCTATGTCTACATACCGGTACACCGAAACAAATCGGTATGAAATACCTATTACTTTACTGATTCGATGTATTTATTAATTATTCATTGCTTATAAGAACCATTCATCTCGCTTTATTTATACCAACTGTTAATAAAAATTAAGAATATAAGCCCAGCTACCGCAAATAAGCCATAACACATATTAATCTGTCAAAGCTTATTTTTTTTACAACACGTCATTTAATTGGGAGCACATCAAAATCCATTAAATTGACCAGTTAATAAAATGTACTTTCTTTTCAAATACGTTTTTATTAATCCGCTTTTCACTTGTCATTTTGACAAAATGATCAAAGAATGCCAATCTATTCTGTTATCTTTATCGAAAGAAATCTTACAGCAAAATCATGAAATTAATATTATTTAAAGAGATAGTTTATATGTGTCCTCTTTTTAGTTCCAGTTAGTTACATCAATACATTGCATATTTATTTGTAAACGGTACATGTTTACCATTTACAATAGTTGTTTTTGAGGATATTAAAATCAAAGTTTTATCCATATTAATATCAGATGCCATTCAGAAATGGACATTTTTAAACACCTTTATTAACACTGACCAAAATGTATTTTTTTTTGTAAAACAGGATTTTATTTTACAACGGTACCGCAAAGTTCTATAAAGCAGCCTTATTTAAGTTTTAAATTACAATTTCATTACTTGTACTTATTTGTTTGCGTAGATGGATTTTGTAAAAAGAAACAAAAATGTCTCTACTTCATTAAACGTCGTAAAACAAACTTTTCAAAACAAATATCTCATTTTATACAATACTAATCTTCCGTCAATGATCGGAAATAATCGAGAACGTTCGTCAATCCACGGTAAATTTCACGTTAAAAATTCAGTACTCGTTATATAAAATTAAGCTAAAGAGTATCAAATAGAATGTATTAAAAATAATTTCACATGAATCTGATCTGCAGGATAGGCTTGTCCTATAATTGTCCTTTGACTAGGGTTTGATATGATAAGTGGGCACTTAGAACTTTTGACCTGTGTATACAAACAAAATACGATATAGCACTCTGTAAAGTGTGACTTACCTGATCTCAGTCGGGATTCTTTATAGTTTAACGTTATTTTGTCCCAAAATCCATGTTGTGTCTTCTTCGTTGTTGCACCTATAATGAAACATTACCATTTGTTGTAAACGGCAAGTTACAGTTTTTTACATGTAACGACTCTTCGTTATCATTGTACCATATATTTTCAAGCATTATTCACGAGTTCCTTATCAAAGTGATACGAATGAAAGTCAATATGGAGAAAAAATCCCCCGCTATCAAAAATATCAATATCAATATCGCAGTAGCGTTGTTTGTGCTGTGGCGGCTGCAAAAAGTCTCCCCGTACATTCCACCATTGCTGTTATCCTGTTATCAATTACGTCCTTTGAAGGTCGTTAAGCACGATACTTATGTTTTAAGTTAAAAGTACTTCTAAAAATTATTTTGTTTTAATATTTCGGCCAGTTTAAAAATAGGTGGTTTTCAATATCCCATCGAAATAGATTTGAATATCGTCCAATCACCCTAATAATACCTTCAGCTTTTTAAACTTTAACTGGCCTTTTCTGCGATATGCATTATTTATATTCCCAGAACTCCTGTCAGTTATATTCTGTTCAGTTCCGCCCATTGTTTTCTCGAATATGCAGAATTCCTAGTGAAACCTTTAAAACCTTTAAAACGTTTTATTTCATAGCAAACCTTTAAATATTCTAGAAAAAACATTTAAAATGGACAAATAGCCTGTAATTTTCACTTAAAACCTATATTTTTTCAGACTGGTTGCCCTGCCAGTTTAAAGCAAGTAATGATTGTACGATTATCTTTGAAATGTTGTTATTAGGATGCCGCTTGTGTATCAGTCATAATCATATATAATTCAAACAGAATGAGATAATATCAAACATGCCTATTTCTGATATCTGTGGTTTTAGAGTGTGCTTTTCCATATATACATTCACTTTTTTTGTAAATACCTATATATGTATTACGTGTTTTCAACACGAATTCTGACAAAAATAGTCTTTATTTACTCTCTATTTTTTATATTTTACACTAAAAGGCCTTTATTTCCATAAATTGGAGCCTTTATAAAAACCTTTATTTTTGGCAAGGCATGCCAGGAGGCCTGCATATAGCAAACCCAATCTTTTATCTGGGGACCATACGCCGCGGAACCTGGAATGGTATGAATCTGAAAATACCGCATTGAAGGTTTTATGTTTACCGCCATATGCATAATTGCCATCGTTTGGGATGGATCAAAATTGTACTGTTTATTGTTTTAAATATTGAGTTGCGCTCAACCCAGGGATAGGTGGCGTGGGCAGTAATATGCATTCATTACTGCCAATGAACAGGCTCAATCAAACCGATTCTGCAATATTTCCATATGCACGGTGCCTATCCATATCGGCTGTTTCTTTGCGAAATTCGCTATATCGGCTGTTTCTTTGCTTCGGCAACGGCTATTCTTTGCTAAAAACAATGGATGGAGAGCATATGTCAGAGATTCCAGATGCAAATGTTATAGATATTAGGTATATTGTACAAAAAAGGTTGTGCACGGAACATTAGAATGTCTAAACTATGCATTGTAGTGTTTACTTTTTAAATGTCGGCGATTGTGGCCGAAATCGAAAATAGGTCGTATTATGTGAACACCCATGGCGGCCAGGCGAACGGGGGTTCAACCTCTGTAGTGGCTTGAGCGATTTCGCTGGTTATCGAATATGGCCGAGATACTATGAACACAAACATTTTTCTTAAGTTTCATGAAGATCGGTCAACAACTGTTTTAAGTTATTGAGCGGACATCGCTGTGGACGCCGCCCATAGGTTGGACGCCCGCTCGCCTGGCCGCCATGGGTGTTCCCATAATACGACCTATTTTCGACGGGCGTATAAAAAGTGATTTTAAAGAAAATTGTTCAGATAATATTATGTAAGGCTATACAACGAAATGATCATTTAAAAGAAAAGGTTCAATGAAACGGACTACTAGGGAGAAATATGAATGGACGGAAGGATGGACGTTCAGGTGGATAAAATGACGAATGAACGGAGAGAGGGAGAAAGGGATGAGAGAAAGAACCGACCGACGGACGATCGGTTGATGGAAAACGGACGATGAACGAACGGACGAACGAATGAACCGGCGAATAAACCAATAAATGGGCAAGTGGAGTGCTGTGCTAAAACTGCAATATAGAATGTACATAGCTATACATATCAAATAAGTGTTTTAACCTTGTTAAAGTTTTGTAAAGCTTTATTATTGTTAAACATATCTATTAGCGTTTTCATAAACATTTAGCAATGTATGAACCTTACAAAAAAAGGATACTAACATAGTTGCGATAAACCTTAAGGTTTCTCGTTCAACTTCGAAGTCCCCTGCTCATGTAACGTTAATTTACATTCTAATAAGGAGAATGCAGTGACAAAATTCTAAATTGTCCATAAAACAGTGAGTTGAGTAAACAGGTTCCTAAGTAGTCATTATCGTTGAGCCTAACTGTGCGCAATGCAGAGAGTCAGCCTGCGCATCAAAAACCGGTGAGCAGAGAGGCTGCCGGTGCCCCAATTAAACCGAAAGTAAAGGGTTTTGGATAAATCTATTAATATTTCTACCTATTTGTAAGTATTTTTTGGAAGAATATTAAGGAAATGAATATAATATATCGCTTGATACGTTAGATATCAAAGCAAACACTCGTTATAGACTGCAGAAAAGCTGGATCTGTGCTCTACGTCTGTGTATCGTCAACTAGTTTCATCGAGATTTCGGCCACAATCGCCGACATTTAAAAAGTAAACACTGCAATGCATAGTTTAGACATTCTAATGTTCCGTGCACAACCTTTTTTGTACAATTTACCGAATATCTGTAACATTTGCGTCTGGAATCTCTTACATATGCTCTCTATCCATTGTTATTAGCAAAGAATAGCCGTTGCCGAAGCAAAGAAACAGCCGATATAACGAATTTCGCAAAGAAACAGCTGATATGGATAGGCACCGTGATATGTGTCGTGATTAGTGGCTTTCAAAATTCCCGTTTCATCCATTTCCAAACTGTGTTGTCTATAATTTCTTTTTTTCTAATCTCGTAATTCGTGGATATATTCCAAAATTATTTTTAAAACATTACTTTAACAAACTGTAAATGGTACGATTTTAAAGCAATTTGCCTTTTAAAGAATAGCTGTCATAGTGTACAAAATATGACGCATTTAAACCATCTCCGTTTTGCCAAATAATAATGTATAGCATATGTGTATTTTGACTGATTTTGCGAAGAAATGGCAACACAACATATGTTGCTTTCACACGTGGTTGAATACGATATGGTTGGCCGGCCTGCAACATGTATGCATTTTAGAAAACACTCATGGTAATGTGTGTGATAAGTTCAATAGAAATCTCAAACTTGGACACATATGAGGTACTACACAGTCTATAGATCTGAGGCTATGAGTTCTAGGCCATATCTATCCAAATTTTTAAATTTGAAAACTGCGTTAGTCTAAAAATGTTTAAAAAATCATAGTCGTGTAACGCATCAGCGTGCGATTTGTCTAAACAGACGACATTACTTATTGCTTGTAAGCATTTTGCATTTTATAAACACTTGTTATCTCACAGTGTGCATTCAAATCGAGTTTTAAATATATGTTATATTAGACTTTTTATTGCGATTTGATGTCAAACAACGACCACTAAATAAATTTGTCGCTGAAGATGTAGCAATCAGCTTTTTAAATCTGTTTTGAATTACTTGCTTTAGATTTCTTGTATTTTGCATTATATATTTACATGATGGATATTTTCATCCACATTTTTACATCCACATTTTTCAAATGAAATACGAGTATAATTGGATTTGCTTGTGTTTATAGATACATACTGTTATCATTTTTAATATCGCTTTTTGAAAATGCGCTTACATTTTAATATAAACATGGCGATTTATGTGTATTTTTGTCAAATTGTTTTAAATGTACTAATGTGCGAGAAACAAACAATGGCAGATCTTCGGACGGACACATGGACACACGGAATAAATTGTTGGCAATATTAACAAAAAATGTACCAATCAAATATCATAAATATAAATTTGCACAGTAATTTAATGTCCAAATCGTGTGTTTAAATTAAATGAAATCTGATTAATATCATCTCCTGAAAAGAGCTACGATATCAGGATCTTACGACGATTAACTAAAACGTGTTTTTAACACTAAATCTTTGAACCAATCAGATTGTCGCCGATAAAATCGCAAACAGTGAAAGTAAACATAGTATTTTAAACCATGGAAAGTGTTGACAGCCTGCTTAAGACATAATTTACTGAAGATTTATGTGTTTATGCAGGGTCTATTTAATCAATAGACCTAATTAAATAGACCCTAGTTTATGTAGTATTGCATTCATTTCTAAATTAATGTAATGACATCTTCAGATCATTTTGCGAGCGTTATAAATCATACTTCCTGTGTTGACAATTTCTAAAAATTGTAACCGGGGAAAACCGCTATAGCTTATGTACGGTGTCTGCTGGCCGTCATTAGATCTAACAGTTTGTTAGACCTGACTTCAGTGAGATTGAATTAAATGTAATGTGTATGTTCACTTTCTGCATAAAAATTAATCTCACATATTTTGGATATCTGTATGACAGTTTTACAGTTTTAAAATAAAATATTTGACCTTAAGTTTAGTTTAGACATATAAATAAAAAATATAATACGTAGGATCAAATGCAAAAAGTGTAATTGCTTCAGTACAAAAACTTAAAGTTCTAGAATAAAACCGATTTTTAATTTGCTAATAAGAAATAATGTAAAGTTTAACTTGTAATAAGTGTGTTACTGATATTAAACACATTTTAGGCAATTATTTTAAATGGAAGATAAACTCTTCGAAAGAATAAAAGTTTCTGATAAAAATTATGCTCTTGACTGGATTATTTTGACAGGGTCAGACGAACCAGCATCACCATGACCACAGCTTTTATCCACACATATCGCTAATCAACTTCGCCAGTGCAAATTCCACCAGGAGCACAAGTAACGCTGATCGCTTAATAACGTTATCATTATTATTTGAAACCAGTGAATGATTTATATAATGGTACAGTATAAATGATATCCTATCCGGTTATAGTATCATTTTTACCAAATGTTATTATATTTAACCAGCAGCATTAAGATGCTTTAAAAATGTCCTTTTACTTGTCCTTTTAAGGTTATGCAACCATGTCATGACAATGAGCGAGAAATACGTTTTTGACTGCCTAAGACAACATGTATGGTAATAATAGAAATATTTTACAAAACAAGAAAAAGAATATCACTCACAATCCGCAGATCTGTTGATTTTCTCAGCAGCGAGTTTACTCTGGACTTCTAACTCCTGTTTTCCCGTTTTAGTTACTTCCTGCAGTTCTTCTATACCTATGTGTTTTACGTTATCTACTGTCCTTGTATAGAGCACTATAGTTTCGCCCAACTCGTTTATCGTTTTAGTTTGTGGATTGAGTGCAATGTTAGTCGCCGTAATGTGCGTATTCATTACATCCGTTCCCTGTTCTAACTGTGCCTGAAGTTCATCTTTACCCTTTTTAGTGTATGTTGGCGTCAAGGCAGCAGCCATCTTATATATAAGATTAGTTTCCACAATGCTGGTAGGAAATGGGTTGTTTCACTTTACTATAATATACCTGAATTCAATTAAAATAAGTATAAATGATTTTCTTTTGCGTTTGTAGAAAGTAATGAAAATGTACGAGACACCTTTAAGTCAACGTTTCGGTTTAAAATATACCGAGCAAAAATGAAAACTTACCATTTGATAAAGCGGGATGATGTTATTATTTTTTACAGAGGTCAAAGTTATCTCCTTTTTCCTAAACAATGATGAGATAGATAATTTTTAACAAAAAAAAGTCTAAAACAGATTATTTGACTGTCAAATTAAAAATTTTATGGCATTTACAGAAGGAAAAACACATTCGAGAAAGTCCACTTATGCAAAGAAATTAGTAACAGTTCCTTAAATATCCGTTTTTGCAAATTACCTCTCTTTTAATTAAAGAAAGAACAAAATCCAACTCTTAATTTGCCACAACAACATGATTGTTTTTCTTTTTTTTAATCCGATAGATACTGAATCGACAAGTTCCAAAATAGCATATTGGTGATCAAAATCTTCCAGATGTATAAATTCATTGCCATCATAAGTGTAGCATGAGTTTTTCATGTTAATTGTGTCAAGTTTTTATTTTGTCTCAGTATATGTCTGGTCAAACATTTAGACCAAAATGAAAATTAGCAAAATGCTTTAAAGTACGTCAAATCAAATTGCACATTTGCCAACAAGTTATTTTGTCGGCGTTAGCTTTCTAAGCAGGCTTTTGACCCAGCTTTTCAACCAAAGAAACAAAACCCGCGAAGGTAACGGGTTTGATTCTCGGTGAAAGAAATGTTTATTATTTTAATTGGTGGGTGGAGGGTGTATCACTTAAAATTTAAATACAGAAAGTAGATACATGTCACTTTGTTACGCATATTTATTTTTTTATTTCTTCGAGCTGAGCGTGAATGTCACTAAACTTAAACTGCATCTTCACACCCTGGTACCGGCTCTCCCAAGTACAGGTGGCACTCACACATACAGCGCTAGGTAACGGATTTTAGAGGAGAAAATGTGAAATATGCATATCAGGGATGGCCACATCCAGCAGACACAGCCTCCCTACACAGCCAAACTGTAGAGAGGAAAAGAGAGCACGGTATTACAATAATCAATTTCAACATGGACGACACAAACAATTAACGAAAGGTGATGTTAGCATTTCTTATTGTAGGCTCAGGCAATTCAATACGTTTTAAACATGAAACGTTTCAGCTGACTGACGAATAATTAATGACTATATTCTGAATGATTCACAACATTTCATCTTGAAATAAACAAAATACGGCGAGTTTAACGCGAAAGTTTGACTAAAAATGTCAAATGTCAAATGTCAAAATAAAGCGTAAAATACTTAATAGATACAGCAAATTTATTCAGTTTTGATACAGTATCGTATAGGCATGTCTTCCTACAATGACCTGTTCAAATTCCAAGCCTTAATCTGTTTTATTTAATGAATTAATCGTTTTTAAAGATGGTAAATGGTTTCCAAACGGCAATAACATCGCACAGGTGTGTACATGTACATTTTTGTCGCTCACCAAGTACAGCTAGCGGAAAGTCTTCAACAATATAAAGAAATCGTTAGTAATTTGGTTTTAGTATATTAAGGAGGTCAAAATACTCAAAGCAAATCTAAATAATTACTATGTGTCTTAATTTTATATATTTTAACTATTTTCTACAAAAAATAAAACGATCAAGAGAAGATTTGCATGCTATATTGCTACGATTTTGTTGTCTTTTATTTGTAAAACACAACAAAACTTTATATATGCCAATCAGAGTAATAGCCTAGGATATTTGTGTTGAAATAAGAGTCTGTTACATGTTATCAGATGTGATTAAAACTATCATATCTTTTTATAAAAATTAATACTACCGGTAACAGAAAGGCATGGAGCAATCTTGTTTATATTTAGCATGAATGTTAACCTCATTGAGACTGGGTGTCATGTGCAAAGCCTATGATTTTGTCTCAATGGTCGAGGTCAAATGTCATATCAGATCTTGTCCGGCACATAAGTTTCACATGAATTGAGCATTCTTGTTTATGTTTTGTTGTATATGATTATAGAATATTTTTGTTTGAAATAAAAGTCAGCATACTTGTAGCAGGTATAAAAATAGAATCCTAAGCATTTCTGAACTTGTAATCGCATCCAAGCGATATTTGTTTAATTACTATTCCCACTTCTTAGTATGACCTTGACCTTTATGTATGGGTCGGAGAGTTGCATGCAACACTGTGTCTTCTAAAGGCCAACATTTATGCCAAATAAACAAAAGATTGTTTAACGTATGGCAAAGTTACAGCCTGTAACCAGCTCTAATATGACCTTTGACCATAAGGTGTGATCTTGACCTTTATGACCATGGATGGGACAGTCAGATAAAGGAGTTACTCCATACTTATTAAAGTTATGGCCTGGGCAAGCTGTAAAATGACGTTTGACCATAACTGACAGTGACCTAGGGCTTTGAGATAGGGACCAGCAGTTTGCACGTGACAATGTGTCTCACCGACTTAAACATTCATACCAAATATAAAATTAAGATTGCTCAATCCATGTCACAAGTAAGGGCCCAACAAGAGCTGACATAATCTCTGACCTCCGACTGTGTCCATGACCATCGAGATAAAATCCTAAGGTCTGCGATTGAAACTCTGTCTCACAGAGGTAAACATTCATGCCAATTATAAACAAGATACATTGTAGCTCCGTGCAGTAGTTATTATTTTTGTATGATAGTTTTAATCACATCCTATTGCATGTAACAGAACAGACTCGTATTTCAACAAAAATATCCTTGGCAATTACTTTGATTGGCATACATAAAATTTTGTTGTGTTTAAAAAAGTTATAAATAAAAGACTGAACAAAACCTTTCACGGCAATTTTACATGCAAATTTTCTCATTCTCTTGGCTTACCTCTGTGGTTGCATGGCGGTGGCAGGGGTTTAAGAGTTTATGAAGTTCTATGGGGAAATCTTGTTAAAAAGAACCATGAAGCTCGATTGATTTCTTTATCCCTGTCATCGTGTTCTTGCTGATTTGACTCCAGTTGCTCTGCTCTCGGTATTATCAATGAGTACCCGCCCTGTTGCTTTGTAATGCTATTAGCTTCTTTTGTTTTATATGTTTGTGTGCTTTTGCATGCAACATTGTTGAGCTTATGGGTGGGTTGGAGTTATTTCACCAAGACAACTTGTACTTGTTTGTTCATAGGAGAACCTGTTGGGGTAAGTGTGAGGTTGGTGCACCCTAGAACCTGGTTTAAACCTCAAGTGACAATTTGTTTTGCCACTGACCGTTCCAAGGCGGTAACCCCTCGGGTTCTCTCTTTCGTTATTTGTTTGTGACGTCTATTTTGAAACTGATTATTGTTTAACCACGCTCTCTTCTCCTCTCTACTTTTTGGCTATGTGGGGAGGCTGTGTCTGCTGGATGTGGTCATTCTTGATATGCATATTTCACTTTTTTATCGTTCCATGTTTTGTAGAAAATTGTTAAAATATAGGAAAATTGAGACACATAGTAATTATCTATGTTTGCTTTGAGTATTTTGACCGCCTAAATATACTAAAACAAAATTACTGAAGATTTCTCCATGTTGTTGAAAACTTTTTTCTGGCTGTACTTGGTGAGAGACAAAAAGTACACACCTGTGCGATGCGAGTGTCGTTTGGAAACCACTTACCAATTTTAAAAACGATTCATTCTTTGAATAAAACAGATTAGGGCTTGGAATTTGAACTGGTTATTGTATGAAGACATGACTATACGATATTATTACCTGATTCCTTATATAAATGTAATTTGGTATTTTTTACTGTTTTCTGAAATTCTAAAAACGTCCATGTTCGCGACCTGTTGACCGGTCAATAGTTTCGACTATTTCCCTCGCGTGCTCTGAAGTCATAGAGGATTCCCCCTTGATGCCGTTACTGATTTTTTCCATAAATAAAATGTGTTAAAGTATTGAAAAATACGATTTTGACAGTTGATAATAGCAAAATGACTGTTTCCTTAAGTTTAATATGAAACCTAGAGACATATAAATTGTCTTCGGCGCGACATAGTTAAAAGATATGTTCGTGAAGTTGGCCGCCTAGCAGCCTTGCAGCCTGGCAGCGTAAAGTTGGCCGCCCAGCAGCCTAGCAGCCAGACAGCGGGAAGTTGGACGCCCAGCAGCTTAGCAGCCTGGCAGCGTGAAGTTGGCCGCCCAGCAGTCTAGCAGCCACAGCAGCGTGTTGGCCGCCCAACAGCCTAGCAGATACTTTGGCTGCTGGGCTACTTTGGCTGCTGGGATACTGTGGCTGCTGGGCTGCAGTGGCTTTTGGGATACTTTGGTTGCTGATCTGCTGTGGCGGCCAAGATACTTTGGCTGTTGAGATACTTGGGCTGCTGGGCTGCTGTGGCGGCAAGGATACTTTAGCTGCTGAGCTGCTAGGATACTTTGTCTGCTGGGATACTTTGGCTGCTGGAATACTTTGGCTGCTGGGATCATTTTGCTGCTGGGCTGCTGTGGCGGCTGCGATACTATGGCGGCTGAGCTGCTGTGGCTGCTAAGATACTTTGGCTGCTGTGGCGGCTGGGCTACTTTGGCTGATGGGATACTTTGGCTGCTGGAATACTTTGGCTGCCGAGCTGCTGTGGCGGCTGGTATACTTTGGCTGCTGGTCTGCTTTAGCTGCTGGTCTACTTTGGCTGCTGGGCTGCTGTGGCTGATGGTCTTCCGTGGCGGCTGGGCTGCTAGTTCTTAATTGAAGTTAAATAATACTTTTTTTATGCTAACAACATGTTAATATCTGCTGAGAAAATATTCTACTAGTATTTACATAATTTATGTGTACAATGAGCACAGGTAATTGTGATAAGGGGAACAGAAGTTGTAATAATATAACCGTAAGGATTAAGCAAATCAACTGCCAAAATATGACCACCTTCTTCTTCCTTTTTCAGTTGCAATTTTAATTCGCTTGATTACACCGGGGTTGACTACATCGAGTAAATTTGTTGGTTCCTTACATGACGTTCGTGGCTTAGTATGGCAAGAAGCTATTGCTATTGTGCACGTGATTAACCGTTAATGCTTCAAATACAGTTGCAGTTTTAAATCATTATTGCAGCAAGGTATTTTAAAACCAGTTTTTATGTTGATTTTATTTATCAACTTAAGAAAATAAAAGGAAAAAATAATTTCTTCACGTTATTCGTAAAAACCATCTGAAAATTCAAAAAGAAAGGTTACCAACATGATATTCTACAGCGCTTTGCATGCCTGATGATTAACCTATCTACGGTTGATCATTATGCTTACCTCTTCTGTTTCACGAAAGTGGCAGGAATTTTAGTTTATGAAGGTGTATGAGTAAATCTTACAAAACAACAAAGAAGCTCGATTTGTTCTGGTCACAGTGAGATCAATGAGTACCCGCTTTTATGCTTTACAATGCTTAAAGCTTCTGATGGTAAATATGAGTGTGTGCTTTTGCATGCAGCATTGTTCATCAGATGGGTCGGTTGGAGTTTTTCACCAAGACAACGTGTACTTGTTTGTTCACATAATCACCTGTTGGGGCAAGTGTGAGGTTGCTGCACCCTAGAACCTGGTTTAAACCCCCAGTGGATATTTGTATTACCACTGACCGTTCCTAGGCGGTAACCCCAACGGTTCTCTTTTTTGTTAATTGTTTGTAGCGTCTAATTTAATTTGACATACTTATAACAAACATGTTCTCTTTTCCCCTCTTTTTTCGCGGCGTGGGGAGGCTGTTTTTTTTGTGAGTGTGGCGACTCCTTATATGCATACATTGTATCTCACTGTTTTATTTAAAGTATGCATTATACAACAAAGCACATTCATACTCTATAAAACAAAAGAAAATAGTTCCTCGGCAATGAGAAATAGTCCCTTAAAGTTTACTGAATTTATCTGAATAGACTTAATTTAACAGAAGTACTATCTAAATATCACTATGTTATGAGTAAATACAGTTAAAACAAAATAATGCATTCATGGTTAAAAACTATTGATGTGTCTTATAGTTACATAGGTCAAGCCTAAAAACTATCTTAAAGAATATATCCCGACAGCTAACGCTGTAAAACCTCATGTCTTCTCATGTACATTTCTAGTCTTATTGATTATGATTGCTTGCATAAATTTAAAATTTCAATTGTTAATTATACATTTTTACTATATGTAGTTACTTACAAATACTTAGGTTTAAAATTTCCAATAATTGCCTTTAACTATATCAGTAAGATGAAGACGGAAGCAAATCAGATACAATGAGATTGTCGCTATCCTGTTTTTGGAAACAATACTAATTGTTCAAACAATACTCTCATATTTTGTCAAACAGGGAAAAATGCAAATAATAAGGGTTAAACTCAATTATTTGCGGACGAGAAGATGTTTTCATATACAGGCTTGTTGATATATGTAATCTATGTGTATTTTTATGATGTCCAGCAAAACGTCGCAATGAAACAGTGAATATCATAATCATAATTATACCTTTCATAATTTCATATTTCGTATGTATTTAAGAATGCAAGGTTTTATTTAAGTCTAAAAAGGTACACAAAACAAGTTATTCTTTTTAAAGACTGTAAGACTCGTCTTTTTCACTTTTTGAATTTATATCCTTCGAGTTATTGTGATTTGAAATAGATTGACAGGGTCTAAAAATGTTTTTTATATACGATGTGTTTGATTATTGACTTAAAACGCTTTTAGCAAATATAAAATACATAATTTTATATTGAAAATAATATAATATCGAAGCGTTCAGCGATCATCATGATTGTAGCATGCTACTTGTACTTGAGTACTCCATCGATTCATTAAATGCGACATACGACTTCGTAAAAAGCGTTTGGAATGCAATAAAGTAATCCTCTAAGAACAGATGATTATCAAATGTGTTTTGATATTTCGCAGTATCTAGCGAGTTGTTGTTCTCTGGGTACACCCAGATAAATGGTTTAGGTGAGAGGACAGTAAATAGAAAAGCGTGTCGCGGATTAAACACTTTTTTGAAATCAAGTATTTTATGTCCTTTTAATCTTTATTGATTGTTTTCTTAAACAAGTTTTAGCTTTCCAAAAAGCTAGTCGGGCATTAGCAGATAAATTAACAGAATAAGTATGTATTCGTGCTTGCATTTACTTTTTGACCAATGGAAGTCAAGGCTATGTCCAGCTTTCTGTCGATCAATGTCACGTAGATTGTATCTGACAAACGATTTGTGAATTTAGTTGTGCAGTGTTGTTACTCTGAGGCGTGCAAACAAAAGTTGTACGGCTAATGTTTGATTTTTTGAAAAATGAACAAGACGTGTACCGACAAAAGACATTAATGTAAAAAATGTTTCTAGTAGACG
Source organism: Corbicula japonica (assembly GCA_038501625.1). Classification (NCBI taxonomy): domain Eukaryota; kingdom Metazoa; phylum Mollusca; class Bivalvia; order Venerida; family Cyrenidae; genus Corbicula; species Corbicula japonica. Next base: position 206,917 of record JAZAYU010000468.1, read on the forward strand.
TAATTTATTACTGTTAAATTATTTTATTTCGCGCGGGTTTAATTTTCACGTATTTCGCGCTCCGGCAAGATCGCGAAATTCAACCCCAGCGAAATTAAACTCTTTAACAGTGTTTCTTATAGTAAAACACAGTTGCGCTAATTCGTATCGCCGCAAAGTTGTTATTTACTTCTTTTGCGCGAAAATTCGTCCCCGCGAAATTAAATGATACTACAGTATTTTTTTTTCATGTATTTTATGTAGAAATAATGACGTTGTTTAAGCACCAGCGAGTTGGAATTAAATATGTTATATTAACACAAATGCTTACAGAGGTACCATAGAACTTTCCACAGTCGATGCTTGTACAGTGAGCAGTATTCGTTACCAACATTCATAAAGTGTAGTTTTAGTTGAGTCTGCAGATCTGGTCAACCTTGAAGTTGATGAGCGTTAGAAGAAGTAAACAATAAATTAGGATGTTGATGCATTTATTATTATAACTTAAGCTTTATGCTACTCGTATTTTTTGTTTGTGTTTTAACGATTTTCTCTGAAACTATTACAGAAACTCGAGAAGCACTATTTGTATTTAAATTAATTTATGAAATTCTCGTTATGCCACTGTTCTGAAAATTTTTCACAATTATTTCTTTACTTTAAATGATGGTTTTGCATTGCTTGCAGTATATTCTAGTAGGTCGCCATTACATAGTAATGATAGTGCATGAGTTGTCTACCTTACTGTACCGAAACCAGATTTGTTATATTGCATGTGTATGTGGTAGCAGATATCGGGGTCAGGGGTATCCCCGGAAATCTTTAAAAAGTTTAACTCAATTTGGATTGCAACTGCGGCGAGTCCAATTTTTGACGAATTGACACTAAACATTGAAGACCAGCATATACTTATTTCAGGTATGAGTTGCTTTGGTATATTGTTCACGAATTTCAGAGTTCTCATGCAAACGGTTTTTCTTTTGTTTTAGTATGTGCTTGGTAATTAGAACATGAAATAGACTAAATTGAGCTTGGAAACATTAGTACATCCTAAGCTTAATACATTTCTTCAATAAAATCTAGGATACAATAAGTATTCCCCCAAAATTAATTTTTGAAAATTTTAGCCAGTTTTCGCCTTTTGCAATGTTTGCGATCCCTTAAAATAGATGAACAGGTAACTTTGAAAACCACCGAACACGTCAAATATGATAATATTGCAGGCTCGGTTTGACTGATACTGTTTAAGACCTTTGAGCGAAAATATAAAATACCGCATCGTAATCAGTGCTCCAGCTTGGATTTCAAAAGGACAGGGAAATAGATAGATCTCAAAAAACAGGGCAGTCTTTGCGCAACATGGTCAAAATTAGGCACTTTTATGCAAATCTTTGAGAAAGAGCATTGTATATAAATGTCCCTCTGAATGAGTAATTGCAAATAAAAGATAAAATGAAATGCAATGAAGACATCAAAAGTAATCTAACCAGCTAGTTTGAAACGATCGCAGCTCAGGTTTTAACATTCACAATTCTGAGGTTGTTTAGCTGATCGCAACTAGTAATGGATTGAAATGGTTTTTCAACATATTTGACTTACGAAGTGCTTGTTAATATATGACACCAACAACTGAGTAAACATGTCGCCTTTTATGGCACTCTGAACGTGTAATCATAAAGAGCAATTAACCTCCTGTGGCTTTCCTATTCGTTAATCTCTGACGTTCGTAGCTAATTATACGTATCGATGACTGTCTTTTAGCGTACCACCGCCCCATTGACTACGCTTATGATTTTAGATTAAAAAGAATATTGTCCATGTTGATCTTCTATGTTAAATAATTGTCTAAAGATTACATCATGACTACGGGGAGAAGAAATAATATAAGCTATCATCTGATAGCATGTTTTCTCATCCTCTCAAATGTATATGTATTGTCTTGCTATGTTATACATCGATTTATATGTATTATTTGAAATAAATACCGTTTAAACCAAATAATTGTCATCTCACGTTCGCTTAACCTCCGGTTATTTCTGATAACATTCACCAAATTGCAGTGGATATCGCAAACACATTGCAAAATCCCCGACCTCCCTAAGTTGACCTTAAACAATGGTCATCTCACATTCGCTAAACTTCTGTTAACATCTAAGAACATTCACAACATTTGCACTGGAAGTCACAAAAAAGCAAGATCTCTCTTTAAAAGTCAATATTTTTACAATTAAGCAAAAGTTCTGAGCATTTGTTTCGTCCTAAATGCTTATTTAAAACCTCTTGTCATCTGCTATAAGCCTCCACTATTTCACGACCATATGTTTGGTGATATATACCACAAGTTAGAAAATATTTTTATGTGAACGCATGGGTAAAAGTTTTCATCAATTTTCAAAGTGAACGCAGTGACAGGAGTTTTTTGAGACCCGCACTATTTCATATAACATGGCATACACCTGTATTGACATCATTAAAACAAACAAGAAAATGTGCAAGAACCTGTAATATACTACGTGTTTAAGTTCTAAATAAATAGCAATACCAACATTCTAACGAAATTGTTGACGATCAGAATAGTAATTATAATCCGTTCGAATCCCTGTCAGGCTGCTGTTGCAAAATGTTAAGATTTATCACCAGCTTAAATGCATTACTTAAAAAAATGAAAATATATATAAGTAAACTTATTTTGTATGACATCAAATAAAATTTTAGCGCTTTTATTTCAAAGCGGCTAAAAGGTTTAACTTAAGTGCCATGTTTTTGTTAAAGGTTATGCTAATGACCGACTAGCTTTTTGTAAACTTTTGTTTACAGACAGAATTTCCCGCCAAAGTCGGATATTCGTGAGTCTAAGAAAAACATAAACGGTGTCTTGCTTTTGAGGAACAAAATCAAGATAACTTAACGAATCTATTTCATATATGGCATCATCCTGAACAATTGTTTGATTCAAATAAAGGATCAGTTCAACTTATGTGCAACTTAAAACTTTGCTATAAAGGTTTGCATCACGTGACTTTCTAAAAAAAGACACATATCATTATTTCTATACGCTGTAGAAAATACAACATACGTATGTTTACATAATTTAACATGTCGTTATAGATCAGCTCAATTTCTGATTTGCGTAACTATAATGTTCAAATATTGTTTTATCAACATTTAAAAGACTTTTCTTGCAAGAAGGGGGAACGAAATAGCATTCGCAAGCTTTAGACGGGCGGTTTTGTCTAAAGTGACAACGTCCGGTGCCGCTGTTAACTGGTGTTACCTTCAAAGTTAAAGTTTGGTCCATTATAATATGTTGGTCATCAGGATGACCGACAATTAAATTAAGTATACAAGTAACAAGATTATCAACATTGAAGTCTTTTCCGGTAAACATCTTCTCTATATATCAAGCAATCAAACATCAGCCTCTACACTATCTTTTTGTATGCATAATAGGTGGCATAGTCTAAATTATGCGTTCCGTCTAGTACGTGATATCACTGTTAACCGGTGTTCAGGCTTAAGATCTCATGTTTGGTCAATTATAATATGTCGGTCGGTCATCAGGATGACCGACAATGAATCCAAGACCATTTACTTACACCGCAGGGTCAAAATAAGAACAGTCTTTAATTGAAAGGGAGGATTTTTAAAATGGGATACTTTGAAAGGGGTTTATTTAAACAAATGTGCTGTTGATTAATCATGTTGTCTGTTTTTCCTACTAATGAGGGGTCCTATTAAAATAAATCAAAGAATTAAGAGCAAATTTCTGTTTGCTTCAACTTTTTATGCAATAAATGCATTTTGGCAAAATTAAGGATAACTCCCGCCAAACTGTTCCAAAGTCAATTATTTCAAGATTAAAGATTAAAGTTTAAGACTGTTGTTGGCATATGATCATAAATAATAAGTGAATTCAAGATAGATAGATAGATAGATAGATTTAAATCCAGTCAGCTCTGAGCCTTGCCGGCTATCTTATTCTTATCATTTCTGAATCAGCACTTAACCACGCGGGCTATCGTACTCTTGATACACGTGGGTAAATCATTTCAGCATTTAACTTCGCCGTAGAGACTGCTGCGTTAATCAGTTCTGTGGCTGAATTTCGCGGGTCATCGCGGGAATGGATATATCTCTTTAGTTTAACATCGGGTTTGCATCTGAACCTCGCGGGTTACAAGACAGTGAGGTATCGCTTATCCGTATACAGTTCGGAAAATTTGACTCTACATGTACAGATATAGATAGCTTCTAAACCTCGCTGATTATCTGGGCAAATTAACTCGGTGTCTGAATATCGCCTGTTCTAATATGTGTGGATTAAGCCAGGTGAATTGCATCTGTTGCTGACATTCGCGAGCTAGCATGTGCCTGGATACGGTTGGATAAATAAACTAAAACTTGGTAAATTGACTCGCGGGTTAAGAGGAACAAATTGTCATGGTCTGCACTCGTGGTTGCTACGGCAGTGATACGCAGATAAAATTGTGTTTTTCTTTGCTTTAATTATTTTGTATTGTTACATTTTACTATTAAAATAGTAAACAACAATGTGTTCGTTATAAAACAAATATAATTATACTTACCGATATTAATTAATGCTGTGCGCGTCAAAACGTCCTTCAAATTATTCTAGAGTACTACATGAACAATTTGCATACCATTTCCGTTTAAATTATGAAGTGCATTTCTTCAATGAAGAGTATTTCACACATCTTCTAAGAGTTGTATATAAATACATGTAACTACACAGTCAAACGATATTATGTTTAAAGAAATATTATAATACTTTTACAAAAAATATTGTTGGCTTCCAATTTTGAATTTGAATGTGTCTATCACTTGACTATTACTGTACTCACAGATAGCTTACTGTACATATTTTCTTTGTTATAAAATGTTTTACATTTAAAACTGTTGAAATTAGAATTAACAGTATTTTATTTTTATTAATTAAGTAAATTTGCTCTTTATTTGCATTACACATTATAGCTTAACATCCATTCACAAATGCGACTGTCGATACTACTGCAGTTTAGTTAAACATTTATACAGACTGCATGCAACATTATCGAGTTGCTGAAAACCCGCCCCTTTCAGTGTCGTAACGAAGCAAATATTTACGACATTTGAGTAGCAAAGTGGTTGACAGTCACGTAAGCGACCCATTGTTCAATTTTCTTTCACACCAGTAAATCTCAATGCAACTATACAACTAGATTTTAAGGCATGAATCCAGGTTTAAAGGTATATTGGAAGTATACATTTACACATCGTTTAAAGCCTTTTTCTCAATGACAAAGGAAGAATGAATAAGTAATGTCTAAACCACTGGTTTAATATAAAATGTGCGAAATGCTTTTTTGTTGCAATTGAATAGTGTACATTATATTCGAGATTATTTAATGTTGATCAATTTTGATGTTGTATTTGCAGAAAAAGCCTACCTGCCTGCGATAACGATTCTTCTTTACGGCGACAGAGCGAAATCGCCTTGCTATAAGACTCAAGCAATTACTTGATTTTGTGTCCCCTCCAACCATTCTCTACACCATTTATGCATTGCTGACCACTTATTGTGTTAGAAATTTCACTTGCCAGTACTGAACAAATGTACATTTTGTAAATTATTATGCATTAAAATTATTGGAGAATCTTTGCCGTTCCAAGGCGGTAACCGCTCTGGTTCAGATTTTCGCTAATTGTTAGTGGTGTGTTTGTTGAATTTTATCATCTTATAAACCATGTTCATTCTGTCTCGCTACTTCTTGGCTGCGTGGGGGGGGGGGGGGGCTGTCTTCTGGGTGTGTCAGTTTCTGATATGCAGGTTTCACTTTTTTTTAAAATATCATTGTTGGACAATGGTACTGAACATGAGGTATATAAGTAGAGAAATCCTTATTAGCAATGTCATATCTGGTAGATATCAAGAGGGTGACATCTTTCACGTGTAGGTAGAGTTGTATTGTTGTCATATACCAGGATAGACAGACATACTTGAAGACGTGACATTCTGTTACGACTCATTAGTCCGCTACCGGAGTACCGAAGGGAACAATAGGTTTACCCTCCATCCGTCAGTCCGTACGTCCATAAAAAAGATTTTTGCGATAATGAAATAAGTACTCATGATAGTTTCTCAAAACTTGATTAATTTGTGAAATATAGTAAACGATATGCATGACTTTTTTACCAGGGTGACAGTCAGGCGACTGTTACTAAAAACAGACAAAACATTTTACTGCAATAACTCGAAAAGTCAAAGGTAAGGTAACCTATGTATTTTTAGACCACTACCTGTCCAAATAAAATTATGAGCAGCTTCCTCATTTATTTTTTATATTTATGATATATGGTTAATATTTATTTACCAAATTAGATTCATGTTTGATATGTTTTGTATTTTTGTGTGCTTTTGCATGCAACATGGTCGAGTAGATAGACTGATTGAAGCTAATTCATCAAGACAACATGGCCGGGTAGATAGATTGGTTGAAGCTAATTCATCAAGACAACATGGCCGGGTAGATAGATTTGTTGAAGCTAATTCATCAAGACAACATGGTCGAGTAGATAGATTGATTGAAGCTAATTCATCCAGACAACATGGTCGAGTAGATAGATTGGTTGAAGCTAATTCATCAAGACAACCTGGTCGAGAAGATAGATTGGTTGAAGCTAATTCATCAAGAAAACATGGTCGAGTTGATAGATTGGTTGAAGCTAATTCATCAAGACAACATGGTCGAGTAGATAGATTGGTTGAAGCTAATTCATCAAGACAACATGGTCGAGTAGAAAGATTGGTTGAAGCTAATTCATCAAGACAACATGGTCGAGTAGATAGATTGGTTGAAGCTAATTCATCTAGACAACATGGTCGAGTAGATAGATTGGTTGAAGCTAATTCATCAAGACAACATGGTCGAGTAGATAGTTTGGTTGAAGCTAATTCATCAAGACAACATGGCCGGGTAGAAAGATTGGTTGAAGCTAATTCATCAATACAACATGGTCGAGTAGATAGATTGGTTGACGCTAATTCATCAAGACAACATGGTCGAGTTGATGGATTGGTTGAAGCTAATTCATCAAGACAACATGGTCGAGTAGATAGATTGGTTGAAGCTAATTCATCAAGACAACATGGTCGAGAAGATAGATTGGTTGAAGCTTATTCATCAAGACAACATGGTCGAGTAGATAGATTGGTTGAAGCTAATTCATCAAGACAACATGGTCGAGTAGATAGATTGGTTGAAGCTAATTCATCAAGACAACATGGCCGGGTAGATAGATTGATTTTGTTGAACTTAATTCATCAAGACAACATGGCCGGGTTGATAGATTGGTTGAAGCTAATTCATCAAGACAACATGGTCGAGAAGATAGATTGGTTGAAGCTAATTCATCAAAAAAACATGGTCGAGTAGATAGATTGGTTGAAGCTAATTCATCAAGACAACATGGTCGAGTAGATAGATTGGTTGAAGCTAATTCATCAAGACAACTTGGTCGAGTTGTTAGATTGGTTGAAGCTAATTCATCAAGACAACATGGTCGAGTTGATAGATTTGTTGAAGCTAATTCATCAAGACAACATGGTCGAGAAGATAGATTGGTTGAAGCTAATTCATCAAGACAACATGGTCGAGTAGATAGATTGGTTGAAGCTAATTCATCAAGACAACATGGTCGAGTAGATAGATTGGTTGAAGCTAATTCATCAAGACAACTTCTATTTGTTTATGAATAAGAGTGTGAGGTTGGTGCACCCTATAAACTGGTTCAAACTCCCCAGCGGCAAGATTTTGCCGCTGACAGTTCCAAGGCGGTCACCACTCGGGTTCTCAATGTCGTTGTTCTCTTTCCGGTAACATGGCGCAAGGTTAATAAAAATTCTTCGAGGGCTGAATTTGTTGGAACTTTACATGTGTGTAATGAAGTAAAACAACAAAATTTAATGTTTGTTACGGAAAATAAACTATAACTGTGATTCTTAAATAAAAGTGATACGATAGTAATCAACGTAACTAGCAGAAAAATACGGTTCTTTGTGTGTGAACAAAGAAACAAAGGAACAAAGAGAGGGCGAAAACTTACGATTTAGAATAATAAGGTAAACTTTGTTATTCGTGGAGTACACATTGGTTTGTTCCTGATTTTCTACATGAGTTCATCAACTAATTTGCAAATTAAAAATCTAATACGGTAAATTTATAAAACTGTGCGGATTTTTCGAGCTTTACGTATCAACAAGGAAATAAGAAGAGTCGTGTTGAATGATAGTATACTATTGTATATTACCTAGTTTTTGATGTTTTTATTTCAGTAATCACATTACATTTTTTGTCTTTGTAAATAGTTCTAATAAATGAAACAAACAGCAAAAACGCCCACCGTTTGTGAAAACTCTAGTCACGATGATAACATTCTTCACTCTTTCTTCTTCTTGATAACCTATATCAGGGCTACCCTATCAATATTTTCTGGGGTTGTCCCGGCTAGCTCAGTCTTTAGCATTGTCCGAATTTCATGGCTGGGCCCTGTCGCTTTGATGGTGTGGGTTCGCTCCACGGTAGAGATGATAACATTAAAATTCATAGTAAGGTAATTTGTGCAGTGTTGCGGCCGTAAAAAGTCTCCCCTTACATATACCGGTAGTCAGTACTATTATCAGTAAAATAATCAGTTACCGGTGTCATGCAGTGATGGTAGCTTATATCAGGCCTATCTGATCAACCTTTTCTGGGATTGCCCCCGCTAGCTCAGTCGGTTGCGTTGTCGGGATTTCATGTCTAGGTGCTGTCGCTTTGACGGTCCGCGTTCGCTCCCACGTAGAGGCAATAACATTTCTTATGCTATTTCTTTTCATACGGTTGTTATTTCATGCAACAATTCCCCTTTCTTCTTCATCTTTTTCCCCCCGAGACCTTGTTTGCTCAATGCCATTATGTTTAACTTTGTGATATGTTTTTCTTTGAGTAACAAATGCTATAACCAACTCAAGCGAAAACGAAATTAGTGTGACAGTGACGAAGATTTCAAATAATTTTGTCAAGCACCACTATGTAAGGAATCCTGTGCAATTGTTTAAGGTATAACTAACATGAAACACTGGGATGCGTTATTTATCTTTCATCTCTTTCTATTTTCAAACTGCACGTTTATGTGTTCAAGCGTTATATTTTCATTAATATTTACATGTTTTCTGAGGGTTTGTTGTAGTAAGTACTGCATCTACTTAGTTACCTAAGTATTAACCCACCTATCGACTTTGAATAACGCACAGTGAAATGAATAATTTCTATTACTGCCCATGAACAAGCCCCGATGTTATAAAACTCAGAATGGAAACCAGTCTCAAATCTTGATCTTGAGATTTGAGAGGGTTTACCAATCCCAGTTTTATAATCTTAAAGCCAGGTTAATCACAAAGAGCCAGCAATATTTTCATTTTGTCGTGTTCGGTGGATTTAAAGTTCCCATCTCCTCTATTTTAATATCACAGTAGTGTTGTTTGTGTCGTGTGGCGACAGTAATAAAGAGTCTCCGTACATTCAATAAGTGCTGTTATCACTTATGCCTTTTAAGGTTCGTTGAGCATGATACGTGTGTATGTTAACGGTACTTGAAAAAATACTTTCGCTTTAATATTTCGGATAGTGTTAAGATTGGTAGTGTCAATAAAGTTTTGGATATCGTTCAACCGCCCCTAATATATTTATAAATCCTGCTGTTTAATATTTACCTTCTGTTCACCTCCGTTAATTGTTTTCTCGTTTAGGGCAAACCCTTTCGTTTATCTAGTGACCATACGCCGCTGATCATGGAAAGGTATTTATCTGAAAATATCGCATTCAATTTGAAGGTTCCATGTTTACCGCAACATGCACACAATCGCATGGGATGTATCGAAATTGTATTGTTTACTGGTGTAAATTTTGAGTTGCGCTTAACCAGGGACAAGGCGTGGACATGTATATGCATTTCCGTAACTGCCCATGAATAGGCTCAATCAAACCGAACCTGCAATATTGTCTTATGTATCGTGTTTGTTGGCTTTCCAAGTTTCATTTTCATTAATATAAATCAGTACTTAAAAATAATTTGTATCCACCTAGATCTTCAAAAAAAAGAAAAAAATGCAATGTGTAGATTGTTGAAAGACACAAACACGATCAAAATATATAAACTGTGTAAACATGGGATAATAAAATTGACATTCTTTTAATAAAGAGATCAGGCAGGTTTTCTCTGAGCAGTCAATGTATATATATGGGAACTGTTAACTTTCTAAATGGGTATCAGTAAGAAAATTATATTAACGTTAAGTGCAAATCCGCTACAGCTGTCATTTTATGTTACATTCTATTGAAGTACAGACAAGTGCGAGGTTTAGGTGGAATAACTTTATTGAACGATCTTAAAAAGTCGTATAGTACCATGTCCTCATTTATACCTGTTTTGTCGATAATTGCTTTTTAATATCTCGTTTAAGTCGTTTTAACGTACATATCTGGTTTCAAATAAATGTCGAATTTATATACTCGTATTTGCATAAGAACCAAAAAGGCTGAACTAACAGAACTATTGTGTGTTCTCCCTCCCCCCATGATAATCTCAAAATAGTACAATCTTTAAGTTTGTTCCCACCCTTATCGTATTTGTGCGAAGCCTTCCAAAAGTCGAATCATCTGTGACCGAACTGAAATTATATTAACATATGCTCGTGTGTCCAGACTTGAATTCGGTTGACCCGATCTACTTGCATCCAAACTTTGATTTTGTTTTGGGTGCAAATTATTTTCTTACCGAGTGAACTTGCAGCTGGACAGTGATGTTGGGACTTACAGGAAGTGGTAACTTTTTCCAGAAGAAAATGGATACTTTTTCTGGTTTTTAATTGCAGTTTCCTGCTCCTTTTTAGAGAATAACCCCATTTATTACATTCAGTCTTACATATACAATGCAACAGCAGCTAGGTTTACCAAGCACAACGTCGGAACCATTTGTAATATTTGAAATGCAAATAGCACATGTTTAAAAAGTAAATCTGTGAGCTAATGCTCACTAGTGATAGCCCCGCTGTGAGAAATGTAACTTTCAAAATGTAATTTGCATTTTTCAATAAAGATGCCCTTTGGTTTATGTAATGCACCTATATAGTGAAAAAGATGCCTTTTGGATTGTGTATCACACCTGTATAGTAACAAAAGCTATTAATAGTTGGTAAACAGAAAGTAGATGAGCAAGGAGCATAAACTCGCTTTACACCATATAGGATAAAGCAATATGCAAAATAAATGTATCGGGCTGCTGCATGTTATAGTTGCTTAGAAAATTGCGACGGAAATTTTGTTATGGACGGAATCACGGAAAAACGGATAGACAATGGTAAAACAGTATACCACCCCCACCCCCCTCTTCTTCGAAGCGGGGGTATAAATATATAGTTTATGAATCTCATCAGCATCCTTTGTAACTTGGTTTACATACTTGTGAACATGTTTCTTTCACCGATATTTGTCATTGTTGATGATCTTTGCCAGTCATCAAAGTACACACATTTTTCTAAGTTAGAAATGACATCAAGAAGAGGTTCGTTTTGTTTGTTTGAATTGAGTGTGTATTATTTTCTACTTAGAAGTTTATGTTTTAAATAACATATGAAAAGCGATGTGGTTTGGAAAAAGCTAAACTTGTAGGTTCATACATCCACAACAAAATAGTAATTATTATATAATTATGATGAAGTATTTTAACATAATGTCGCTTCCACTGCTAGAACTTAGTAGTCTCCGTTTTTATCAGCCTTTAGTTTAATATGAAGAATATTATTCATCCATTAAGTTGTGTCCATGATACATTTTAATATATCCACATTCACACAATACATGATAAATTGTTGTCACTCTTTCGCTTCGATATGAACACAAACTTCTCTCGACTTTTGTTTTTATTTTGAAAATGAATACTTATGTTACAATAATCTTGCTATTTATTTTAAATATTTGAAAATAGTTTAGTTTAATGTTCCCTGTATTCATCAAAAGTGTGTATATTAATTTGAATTCTTTGAAGTCAAAAGACCACTAATAGGCAACCACTTTTCTGTTTTAAATGTTTGTTTTTTTTTTTGTTCCATAATTGTTTTATAGGTATTTAAATTGCTCATTATTACTTTAAAAATGTACCTGTTATCTCGGCTATAATGTCCTTAAATATTTTTATATGTTGCTTCAAAACAACGTTTTGATTGCAAAATTGTGGTTATACTATCATGGTGAAAACAGAACATCTTATATATCTATGACATCTATGTACCTAAAAAGTCAATCATATCTACAGAAGTTTGATATATTTTATCGCTGCAGTTACCTGATAAACGTTTTTAACACTTTTGTTTCTCGAATTTTAAATGACTTAAAAGATGTATGAACATGTATCTTTACTTACGTTTTTGAACCTGAATTTTGAAAACTTTAAGCTCAAATCATAACAGACATCACCAGTCACATAACTTTATTATTGGCCTTAAGAAAAACGATATTTACATTTTACAAAATTTCCAATGATTGAAACTTAATAAACTGATAGAAATTTTGATGATGCAGAATAGTGTGCTGTTAAACTGTCATTCCTTCCAACTGTCAAAAACAATTTCTCCCGTCTCAACAACCAAACAAATACAGAGTAATACTAAACTCAGTTTACTATTTTACATTCAGATTTTATAATCAAGGATGGTGGATAGTTTTTTGTATGATTTTGAAAAAAAAACATTCAATGATTTCTAAACCTAGAGATACGCATTTAACCATATATTCAATTGCCTTCCTTGACCTTTTAAAGAATTGAGTTCTTCTATTGAAATAATTGCAAAGTATTGATTTCAAGCAATGAAACACAGTTAAAAAAGATAAATAAATTTGTTAAAATCAGATGAACATAAGCATGAATGGTTAGAATGACTGGCTGTTCACAACTAGATAACCAAATCAATCTTATCCGATCACTAATGATTAAATGTCTAATGTAGCGGATGCTTCACCGTGTCAAATATCTATCTACTTACATGAACGATAATCCGGTTGAATTGCCGGTGTTAAATAGAATAGATAGTTTTTTAAGGTTGTTATATACGTCGAATAGAAGAATCTTATAGGCAAAATACAAAACCCACCACTGAATGCATGCTATTCTGTATCAAAAGAGTCTACCTTTATGATGTTCTAGCATTTATCTATCAACAATTAATGTATCTGTTTAGGAATTTATATTATCGTTTGTTTTTTTTTTTGCTTTAAAAGTTCCCTTTTCATCTATTTCAAAATTGCTTTCGATAAATTATGTTAATTAGGTTGCCGGTTCGTAAAATAAGAACAAAAGCAATAAGGTCAGCAAAAAATAGATGAATGTAGTAAAAAAGGTCAACTTTGTATTGGGCTTTCACCATCGTTGAGGTATGATGATGGTTTGAATAAAAAAGTTATTGTTCAGGATTACCAACGAATCAAATTGATAGGAAAGGAAGAAAATGCACATCTCTATCACATGTATTTGCTCACCAAGGGATGGGGGACTTTAAACGGCGGCCACAATGCACAAACAGTGCCACTGTGAATTCTAAATGTAAAGGGTAAATTCCATAAGTGTGCTTGAGAAAGCTACTTCCTAGAACTTAACGAAGGGTGTGGAAGAAATGTAGCCTATTAAATAAGGTAGAGATGCCAGAAGGAACGGTGCGGTGACAAGGAATCTGGGGAATGCCTCAGCGGGCGTTGCTGGAGAATGTCTCTTCCTAGAACGAGAGAATATGCCTTGGAGGAGGGTACGGCAGATAAATGCCTTATAAAACAAGAGGAAATGCTTGAGCAGATGGTAAGGGAAATACCTCCTGGATCAAAAGAGGATGCGTAAGGGGCCCTCGTCCTGGACATGAGGAACTTACGGGAGGGTGCTGCATCCTGAAACAGAGAATGCCTGAGAGGACGGTCCGGACGGAACTTTCTCCTGCAACAGAGGATGTCTGAAAGGATGTTTGTGGATAGAGTACGAACATGGACGAGGACGGAACGTCCTCCTGAAACATTTAGAAGATGTGGGAGGGAGCCTTTCTGATAAATGAAACACGTGAGATGGATGGGGGGAGCTGCTGACGGTAACTTCATCAAGTGACAAGAGGTGCCTTCAGGGAAGATTTTAGATTGGATTATCACTGATACAAAGAGCATTGAGGACGCTGGAGAGCGTTTCACTTGGAAAAAAAACGGACATTCGGATGTTCCTGGTATATTAATTCTAAATTGTTTGGAGAAGTACATATAGTTCTAAATCATAGTTCTGATAATAGTAGTAGTCGTAGTAGTAGCAGTAGTAGTAGTAGTAGTAGTAGTAGTAGTAGTAGTAGTAGTAGTAGTAGTAGTAGTAGTAGTAGTAGTAGTACTTGTTGTTGTTGTAGTAGCTGCAGAAGTATCCTAGTTCTAATAGTAGTAGTAGTAGAAGTAGTAGTAGAAGTAGTAGTAGTAGTTGTTGTTGTTGTTTTTGTTGTTGTAACTGCAGAAGTGTCAGCAGCAGAGTTAAGAAGTAATAGCGTAGACGTAGAAGTATAATATAATTATTAACGGCAGTAGTAACGATAGTAGTAGCAGTAGCAACAGCAAAAGTAGTAGTATTACTAATGTTTTAAGTAGAAAATATCCTCAGCAGCAACAGTAACACTCCTTACTTGTACCCTTTGGAGTGATGTATATACATTATATGTACCGTACTTAAACATAAAGACTGTCCAGTTAGAGTTTGGGTAATCATTTATCAAATATGTATTATGTTATTTACTGTTAAATGTATTGAATCTATATTTAAATAATTATAGTGTTGTTGCTACGTTAGTTTATCGGGATGAAAAGAAACTTAAAATGATCATAAAAGTGATGCTTTGACTTTCGTGCCTGCATCAACATGTTAGAAATACTCAGATCATTGATAAATTTTTCTTAACCTGTCTTTATATTTCGTTATATTCTTTGTATTTAAGGTAAAACATAAACCATTGCTGATTTATTTGTGAAATGCATCTGCTTTTAATTGCTATTGCTGTTATCTTACTCTGCGCTTTATAACTGTGTCAAACTAACAATCAATGTGGCATGACATGCTATAATTTGGCGTTATTCATCGTATCTATTTAACCGACTTACAAACTCTGAATACTTATTACCAAATCATAAAGACAAATCATGTATTGGCCTTCAAAATTCAAGAAAATGTGTCACGTCAATATTTGCCGCCTCTATAGAAACCAGCTATTCACAGTGCTTTTGAAAAGGAAGCATTTATAAGATCGCGTCCGATCACCTAATTGTTTAACCAATTTACAGACATTCTCATTAGGGATCAATTCATAAGTATGATAGATATTTATACATTTCTTTTTCCTGCAAATGTATATAACAAATAAATTCTATTCTCAATCACTCACGCGGTAAACGTTTAGTTGTCAGAAGATGTTATCAAGCCTTTGTTCTGCAAAGAAAGCCCTATTTAAATGTAAGTTGAGACACGACCTCGGTGCTTTAGTTTGAAATTCTTAACTTTGACAAATCAATATATAGGATATATAGTTTAATAATTTATAAACCAGGCAGAGGACAACTCTTTAATCAATACAACTACGAGGGATAGTTCTTCGAACTTAAAACTTGGGTAGAACATGTAGAATAGAGAATTTAATTTTTCCTCTTAAGTTAGTTTACGAAATATTCGTATAATGTAAAAATGACTGTAACACACTTAGCTTTATTCTTTTTTCGTATGTGGTCGTGTTTAGTGACACAGTATTTTAATACATGTATCACAGTAGCGTTATTTTTGAGCTGTATGTATGAGTTGCCGTGTTAATATAAGCATGAGATATTCAGATTATTACTATTTTTTGTATTCAAGTAACACTGTGTCCCTACAAAAGGCTCTGATTAAATAAAAATTTGAAAATCGAAATAACATTCTTCTTTTAAATTCATATTCGTATACCGTTGGTATGTTGATGGAGATATGCAACTTATCATTAAAATGTATAAAAAGGAAGAAAAAAAATATAGCAATCGTTTTATATTGGATCTTTTGAATCTTATACGTATATCAGGGCTATCCGATCAACGTTTTTTGGCGTTGTCCC
Source organism: Corbicula japonica (assembly GCA_038501625.1). Taxonomy (NCBI): domain Eukaryota; kingdom Metazoa; phylum Mollusca; class Bivalvia; order Venerida; family Cyrenidae; genus Corbicula; species Corbicula japonica. Next base: position 223,076 of record JAZAYU010000468.1, read on the forward strand.
GGTTAGCTCAGTTGGTTACGTCGCAGGAATTGCATGGCTAGGCGCTGTCGCCGTGACGGTGCGGGTTCGCTCCCAGCTAGAGACTCTATCATTTGAAATTCACAGTAGCGCTATTTGTGCAGTGTGGCGGCCGTAAAAAGTCTCCCCGTACATTTAGTCAGTACTGTTATCAGTAAATTAACCCGTTACCGATGTCATGCAGTGATTGTTACGTATATCAGGGCTATCCGATCAACGTTTTTTGGCGTTGTCCCGGTTAGCTCAGTTGGTTACGTCGCAGGAATTGCATGGCTAGGCGCTGTCGCCGTGACGGTGCGGGTTCGCTCCCAGCTAGAGACTCTATCATTATATATCTTACACACATTACAATGGATTTGAGTTAACTTTATAGAATGTTTTTATTACGATTGTTCATCTCTGCCTTTATATATTTAACGTCATTAAGTGTTTTCACAAATAATTATTTGAATTATAAATAAAGTCAATTATTTTGATAAGGTACAATTTGATTTATTCCTAAGACGATTACTCTGCGTTATGCAAAATTTATTAATTATACATAATTTGTTTGGTAAATCGATTAAAACACTCAGTTTACTTTTTGTTGGTATGATTAATCATGATAACACTAAGAAATCATTGTGACATTTAAAGTGCAGCCTTATTCTATAATTTTGACATAAGGTTTGGAATAACAAGTACAGAACAGAACAGAACATCAACTTTATTTTCCCAGACGTGTAGTACATGCAACATGGGCAAAGTCAATATGTAATATGGTGAAGAGCAGATTATAGGTTCATTTAACATATATATCAAGATGTTAACAAAAATATTTTGAATAAAGTAATAATAGTATAATAAGTAAATAAATAGATAACTGCATGTCAGAATGCCAATCTTCACGGTGTTGGTCAGTAAGTATCGTACCATCCCCCCCCCCTTTTACATCACCTACTTTTTGACTTTTTTGTTTATTAACCATGTCATATCGTGGGTTGAGCGCAACAGGGTTGTAACTCCATTTTTTTCAAAAATGTGTTTTTTGCTTATTCCAACTCATTTCATATAATTACATAGTATAATTAAAGAAAAAAAATGTTTTTTGAAAAAAAAATGCTTTATATATTTGTCCAAAGGTTGTATCTCAGGTTGGTCCAATTTTTTGTGCGAAACAGTTGTAACTCACTTACAACTGTGTTGCACTCAAAATTAAGTTAATTGATATGAGTTGTAAGTGGAAAAGGGATGTAACTCCATCATAATTATGACATCATTTATGACATCATCAGCTAAGTCAAGGTCACTTGAAGATTAATTCAAATTTTAGTTCACAGTACAGCAAATAAAGGTTCATAAGACATGTGTTACCATTTTGAATATATTTTTCTTGGACTTTGGATTTTTGGATGGTATGTACACTTTTTTTGCTAGTTTTTCGTTATAGATCTAAATACATATATGTTAAAGATCTAGTTCTGCGCTATTTTTTCTTTATAGACTATAATATATACATATGATATTTTTAAAGATCTAGATCTATATAATCTAAAATTTTCATTCATATCTGATAATAAATAAAATAGCATATTTTTATTTAAATTTTCTTTCAAAAATTTTAGCAAAAATGTTTGCTATTAAAGAGATTATTTGTTTGTATTGTATGAATTAAGTAAGTTTAGCATGAATAAAATGCATTTTCAGATTGTAAAGCTCTACTGTGCCCTTGTAAAAATAATGACATCTCTCAAATGATGAAATTCATGAATGGAAAAGAAAATTGAAAAATAAACTGAAACAGTAAGAAATCAATTCTTGTTCGATATTTAACCCTTTTGGCACCACAGTCTATTTAACCACTAGGCAGAGCACCATATAATGTATTATTATAATTATTTGCTACAAAATATAATATAATTTTATTATATCTTTATATAATATTATAATAATGATCATTTTTGTGATTATAATAATACATATAATATAAAAAATAATAAATATATTTATTTAATATAAAGAAAGAAAGAAATAATATGAAACAAAATTATTTTTTAAAAATTCCATTGGAGGTAGCATGTTTTAAAATAAAAAAAATCTATATAATAATATTTATGTACATCAACAGTGAAAATCTGGAAAAAAGATATTTCAAATTAAGTTCCCTCGGTATTTTTTTCTTAGAATTCAATGTATTATTTTGGCATTGAATAGAATTTTTTACGAATAAATTCTGTGCCAAAAGGGTTAAATAAATTTCTTGTTGTTTTTATTAAATACAAATAATATTATAAATAATATGACATTTTTACTTAAACGTACTTAGATCAACTTAAACATGACACTATGAAAAGCATCAAATAAATTAAATTAATTAATTATAGAATAATATTAAATCATAAAATGATGTATTATAATTGCATTTATAGAAAATAAATTCTTGATTTAAGTCTGTGATTTCAAATTTTTCAATTTCTAAAACTATCAGTAATTAAAATTCTTTTTAAAGGTTAAAATGCTTCAAGCTTCTCGTCACCAAGGCCATGAAGTGTTTAAAGGCAGAGGAAGACAGTGCGTTGCAAATTCTGTTATTGCCGTAATCACAGGAGATCAAATATCACCTTCAAAATGGTCGACACAAACAATGAATGACATTCTTAATTTAGGTGATAAATTGTACTGTGACTTGATAACCAATCTTAGTTCCAATTACATGTGTGTTGATGACATCCCACATAACATCAATGATGTTATTGTATCAGTGCAAAATTCTCTTCATGGAACTATTCAAAGACAATGTTCAGAAAGTCCATTCTTTAGCTTAACAGATGCTGTTACATCACTTACCTCTGGTAGCTCATCTTCTTGCATTTTTACTATGGGAACTGTACAACCATGTTATACATGTGCAATTTTAAAGAATGATGGAAAGTTTTATTTTTTTGACCCTCACTCAAGGTCGGAAACAGGTATGGCTTCTTCCGATGGTTGTGCAACCATGACGGTGCACAAAGATGTTCATGCCTTATGTTTATTCATAAAGCATTTGTCAGCGACCATTTTTGCTGATAAGTCATTAACAATACCTTTTGAAATTGCATCTGTACTTGTCATTAGAAAAGATTTTGAAAGTGATACAGAATCAGATTTTTCTGGTTTTAGTGCCCTTAGCGAGGGAGATGTATCATGTAAGATGTATCTGGCAAAAGAGCAAATAGATTTTTGCATGTTCACAGACAATTCAGAACAAAGCAGTGTCTCATCTTTGGACAGTTCAGAGATTGATAGTATTTTTGAAAAACTGAATGATAGTTCAAAAATTATTGATTTTATCAATTTAGATGCATTTGAGACCAGTGTCTTGGACACTGCAGATTCCAAAAGTCAAAACAATGCTCATGATGATGGTAATTATGTTGCAAAAAGTGTTGATAGAGAAGATGATAAAAACAAAAATGATGATAATGATGATGATATTAATGGTGGTGCTATTGATGATGACCATGATGATGATGATGACGATGATGGTGGTCATGATGATGACAGTGGTGACAATGATAATGATGTTGATGTTGGTGGTTGTGATGATGATGGTGTTGGTCATGATGATGATGGAGGTGATGATGATGATGCTGATGATGATGATGAGAAACCTTTGTCTTACTTTGTTAAATCTAATGTTTCAGAGTCACATCAACAATATACTGCTGTAAAACTTGATGTTGTAAAGTCTAGTGTAGATTGTCTTGATATAGCCAGTGAAATGTTAGATAACGTTTCCAGAGGTGTAGAAAACAATGATAATAATATTGTAACCAGATCAGCAGAAATGATCTCTGGTAAGTCTTTTCCTATGTCTGATGAGGTGGGACACATTGAAGAAGTACCTTGTGAGCAAAACAATCTGTCTGACATCAGCAGTACTGATGATGAAATACCACTTGCACAGTTTTGCAACTCAAACAAGTCAGTATTAGATTCTAGTTTTCAAAGTTCAGGAAATAATAATGTAAAAGATCATGAGTCTAGTACCAAAAAAGAGGTAAGAGGTCGAAAGCGTACAAGAAATCCATCTCAGTGGAAACGGTCAGTTGCCAAGAAGAGGAGAAACGAAGGACAAAGCTACTTCAATAAATTTGGTAAATTTAAGGCCAGTAGAACATTAAAACCAGGATGTGGTCACGCATGCAGATACAAATGCAAACTCAATTTCGCAGAAAGAGATAGAGAGGTAATTTTTCATTCTTTTTGGGGACAGGGGAATATTAACTCGCAAAGAAATTTCATTTTAAGATATACAACTAAGAAGCCAAAAGAATCTAGAAGGAACAAAAAGAGAGAAAGTAGAAGGCAAAACTCTGTATCCTGGACCCTGCCAATTAATGGGACTGCAATCAAGGTTTGTAAAACCTTCTTTTTACATACTCTGTCTATATCTGACAAAATGGTGATCACCGTTCATAAAAACCTTAATGAAATTGGTGTATGCAACGATGACATGAGAGGCAAACATAACACAAGGCCTAACCGCATTCCAGAAGAAAGCAAACAAAAGGTAAGAACACACATTCTTTCTTTTGATACGGTAGAAAGCCATTATTGTAGACAAGATACTAAAAAAAGGTACCTTCCACCAGGATTATCAATTTCAAAGATGTATAATTTATACATAGCCAGTTGTGAAAAGGATGGTAGTGAACCAGTTACCTCCTTCATCTACAGGCATATTTTCAATACAGAGTTCAATTTAGGGTTTCATGTTCCCAAAAAAGATCAGTGTGACCTGTGTACAACCTTTAAAAATGCATCCCCTGAAGAACAGGATCAGATGAAACAGGTATACATTAAACACATAGAGAACAAAAACATTGCTCATGAAAGCAAACAACAAGACAAGCTGCTGGCTACAGACAGTGGTAACAATTCAGACTTGGTAGTTGCCTGCTTTGATCTTGAGGAAGTTCTGATGACTCCTCATAGTTTTCAGTCATGTCTTTATTACAAAAGACGACTAAATACATTCAATTTTACTATATATGACTTGGCAACTCATAACGGTTTTTGTTACGTCTGGAATGAGACGATTGCCAGCAGAGGCGCTTCAGAGATAGCTTCCTGTGTTTATAACTTTATTCAGGAAATGAGCAGAAAAGGTAAGAAGAGATTCATTTTTTACTCTGACAATTGCTCTGCTCAAAACAAAAACAGGTTTTATGTTTCCATGCTTTGGTACTGCATTCAGAAGTTTCATCTTCATTCCATTACACACAAATACTTAGAAAAAGGCCACACATACTCTGAAGGGGATTCCATGCACTCAGCAATAGAAAATGTAAGTCGTCATATTTCAATTTATTCAACAGCTCAGTGGGCAGCCACTATTTGGTCTGCAAGGCCTAAACACCCTTTCCAGGTAAGTGAAATGAGCTTGCTGGATTTCTTTGACTTTAAAGATTTGGCAACTTATATAAGAAATTTTGAGGTTAATACAGATGGAGATAAGGTTGTCTGGAAAGGTCTCAAAGTACTGCATTTGTCAGACAATTGTCCCAACTTCTTTAATTATAAAACAGACTATACTGGAGAAACTCTTTCTGTTAATCTGTTATATAAGTTAAGAGGCAAAGAAAACCCCTGTCCGAAGAATATAAAGCTCAGACAGCTTAGGCAAGAAATGATCAAATTGCAAAAGCAGAAGTATATGGACCTTCTCGAGTTGTGCCAAAAAAACATAATTCCAAGTGTTCAACATGAATTTTATTTCTTTCTGCCACATAAGTAGAATCTGATATAGCAATGTTGCTAGCTACCTGTTACTGTTAACTTAATATGTTTGTCAACATGAGTTGTGGACGAGTTTACAATGTAAGTTCTAATTGCTGTTTTTTATTCATTGTTCACTATACCTTGGTGAACTTAACCCATTCCACTATAATTATGCCTTAATGGCAAGAGCGAACAATGTAGATCCAGATCAGCTTGCACATGCTGGCTGATCAGGATCTAAACTGTTCTATTTTTGATTCATTATATGCATTATATTTATGCAAGATTCCTAGGAGTATTTCTGATTAAAAAACTAATTTCAATGGTATGTTTGGAAAATTGTTGATGTGGATCACTGTTAGGTATCAACAGAAAGATGCTGAAAAGTAGAAAATAATATGAAGTCAAATTTAACCCTTTTACTCCATGATTATGGCTATTATCCTGTGGGCGAACATTGTTGAACCAGATCAGCTGGCACATCTGTGCCATCAGATCAGGATCTGCTCTGTTCACTTTTGATTCATTCGGTTATTTCTGACCAAGAAGCCACCAGTGTAGATCCAGATCAGATGACACAGATGTGCCAGCTCTGGATCTACACTAGTTACATGATTGTGTGATAAATCCTGTTTATATTGAGTAATGGGATACCTCTAAATGAAAACCATTTAGAATGTGACATATAAATTAATATTTAAGGAATGAACTCCCTTGGTGGTGTATGACCAAGAGAGGGTTTTTTGTTTACATTCCAAAAGTTATAAGATTTTGTTAAAACAAGGACGTCTTCATCACACACATAGAAACAGGATGATTATTAATATATTGAGGAACCTTTTTATCGCTATAGTTTTTACCAGTCGTGTCTTACATCAACAAGGAAATGAATATTTTAAAGTGGATGTATATCCGGATAATTTTATTTCGGACAGTGTATCCGTGTTGCCTTTTACCTACGGACATCTCACATATTTTAATACTTTTATGAATGTGAATTTTACAGTCTGTGAAAAGAAGAAATTCTCATGGCCTTCCACTCGGCGAAATAACTTACTAGTGCCATTTTGTCTTATGTTATGTGGTGATATTCATCCATGCCCTGGACCTTCCACTGAGGAGCCTACATTTAACATGTCCAGTGACAATGTCTTCAAAGTCTTCCAGAAACGTGGTTTGCATTTTTCACACATCAATACGAGGAGTTTGTTGCCTAAATTGCATCAGTTAGAAATTATAGCTGATAGATCTAAAGCTGCATGTATATGTGTAACAGAAACATGGCTTGATTCCGAGGTGTCCATCAAGAATTACTGTATTCTGCGCAAAGACCGTAACAGACAAGGCGGAGGAGTGTGCATTTATATTAGGAAAGACTTGTCTTTTAACCATAGAACTGACCTGGACCATGATGGCATAGAAGCTTTGTGGATTGAACTTTTTTTACGCAAGACCAAACCAATTTTAATTGGAGTGACCTACAGACCTCCTACACAGCAGGACTTTTATTCTATATTAGATTTTGTGTTTTCTTCTAGCAATGACTTTTTACAATATGAAACTATTTTACTAGGTGACATGAACACTGATGTTTTATGTTCCAAATCTTACCCTCTTTTACAGTGTCTTAATTCATTTATAAACATGTTTAATCTTACACAAGTGATAAAAGAGCCAACTAGAATATGTTCAACCAGCTCTACAGCTATAGTCCTTATCCTTGTTTCAGATAGTGATAAAATATCTCAGTCTGGTGTTATTCACACAACTTTTAGTGATCATAGTATGGTTTATTGTACTAGAAAACTAACAAAATGTTTTTTTGGTTCTCACAATACTGTTACTTTAAGGTCTGCTAAGAATTACAACAAAGAAAATTTTCAAGCCAGGCTCCTATGTATTGATTGGACTCCAGTTACTCTAAGTGATAATGTAAACAATGCATGGGTTTGTTTTAAGCAATTATTTTTATCAGTTTTAGACAGTATTGCACCTGTAAAGCAAATAAGAATCAAGCAAAGGTCCCAACCTTGGATGGATTCTGACATTCTCCAGGCTATAGCAGAAAGAGATAAAGCATTTCATAAATATAAACATGATAAATGTCAGGACAATTTTGAAACTTTTAAGTCTTTAAGAAACCATGTACAGCAGTTAGTGCATAAAGCCAAGAAAGAATTTTTTACCAATAGCATTGAGCAAAATAAAACTGACTCTAAAGCTTTATGGAAAACTCTCAAAAGCCTTGGTTTACCTTTTAAAAAAGCATCTACAGACTCAAGTTCAAACATTTGTTTAAATATAAATGACAATATTTGTTTTGAAAAGAAACTGATTGCTGAGACTTTTAACAGTTTTTATACTACTGTAGCCTGTAAATTAGTGGAAAAGCTTCCTAAATGTATACAAAAGTTTGGTTGTAATTTTGTGAGCAGTTTTTACTCAAGTAAAGGTGTTATTCCTAACAGTTTTTCATTTACTTTGGTAAGTGAAACCAAAGTATTAAAATATTTACAGTCTCTAGGTTTAAACAAAGCGACTGGACTAGATGGCATTTCCTCTCGTTTCCTAAAGGATGGGTCACCTATTATTGTTGGTCCTATAACACACATTATCAATCTTTCACTTATTCAAGGTATTGTTCCAGATGAACTCAAGTCTGCTAGAGTTGTCCCCCTTTGTAAAAAGAATGATAAATTATCAGTTGGTAACTACAGACCAGTCTCAATTTTAAACATAGTGTCTAAAGTTCTTGAAAAGGTGGTCTATGATCAGGTTGAATCTTATTTCAAGGATAAAGATCTGTTGTATAAATTTCAATCTGGCTTTAGAGGTGGATTTTCCACTGACACCTGTCTTATTTACCTGACAGATTTTATTAGAAAAGAAACTGACCAAGGTAACTATGTAGGTATGCTGCTACTGGATTTACAGAAGGCCTTTGATACAGTGGATCACTCAATCCTTATCATGAAGCTGTCAGCCTCTGGCCTGGGTAAGAACATTGTTAGGTGGTTCAGCTCATATCTTTCAGATAGACAGCAACTCGTTGATATATCTGGTACTTTTTCATCTACAGCCACTGTAACCTGTGGTGTGCCACAAGGCTCTATTCTTGGGCCACTGCTTTTTCTGATTTACGTTAATGATATGTCAGCAGTGATAAAAAACAAATTGCTACTTTACGCTGATGATTCAGCTATTTTGGTGTCTCACAAATGTTTGTCCAGAGTGGAACAAGCTCTGACTGAAGATTTGCACTTAGTTAGTCAGTGGCTTATTGACAATAAGTTATCATTACATCTCGGTAAAACCGAGTCCATTGTTTTCGGGTCAAAGCACAAACTTAAGTCTAAGTCCGTTCTTGACATTAATTGTAACGGCACCTCCATTCAACCTACAAAGTCAGTTATATTTCTTGGGGTTACTCTAGATCAGCATTTATCATTTGCCGTTATGGCCGATGCTGTTCTTAAGAAAGCAAATTCACGTCTTAAATTCCTTTACCGCAAAAAAGAGTTTCTTACAGAATTTACGTAAAAGCTGCTTATTATGTCTTTGGTACAATGTCACTTTGATTATGCCTGCTCAGTATGGTATAATGGTTTATCCCAAAATTTTAAAAACAAGCTACAAACCACTCAGAATAAAATGATAAGATTTGTACTTAATCTGGATGCCCGAGCCAGCATTCGTAAAGAACATTTTAATCATCTTTCTTGGTTACCTGTTGAGAAAAGGGTTCATCATTTGATGTTATGTCATGTTTTTAAGGTTAGGAACAATTTGGCTCCTAGTTACATGGGTTAATTTTTTGTATCTCAAGACTCTGTTCATAGCCACAATACCAGGTTCAGCAATACAGGTGGATATGGTCTCCCTAAGGTAAAAGGCTCCGGCTCTAAATCATTTTGTTTTTTAGCGTCCAAACTTTGGAACAGTTTACCCTCATTTTTAACAACAATAAAGCATCTTAACAATTTTAAAGTCTCCATTAAAGATTTCTTAATGAAAAACTTATAATAAATATTTTAACTTTTTAGCACGCATATTTATGAACTTATTTTTTGTTTTACTTATCTATTTCGGCGTAGGCGAATTCTGCTGTGACAGAAAGTTTTTAAATTTACAAAGTAGATTATCGTTTTACTTTATATTGTTAACAATACCCACTGTGATAGTTTGATAATAACAATGTGATACTTATTTATTATTATTTAACTTCTTACTAGTTTGCCTCTCTGGGTCATGCAACCAATACAAAGGACCGCAATGGAAATAAGTGCTTGCACTTTATTGCGTTATCCTTGGTATTTGAAGCATTCCATGGTTATCTCTGCTTCTAAACATTTTATATGATTGTTATTTGTCGGTAATATTTATTTTTATTGTTCACATGTGTAAAAAATTATGTAAACCATTGTATGTTTCCTATGCCGAAATAAATCTATCTAATAAATCTATCTATCTATCTATGAATTTGTCCCATGTTACTAATATAGATATAAGTTTTTATTACTCGTTCAGTAAAATCATGCAGTTCTCTTGTTTTATTTATACTGGTAATACGTCAACATGTAAATTTAGAGAGTTATACTTTTAAATCACAGAGTTCTTAGTTAATAGAATTTAATGTAAGAACAAGTATTATCAAGTTTAAAATATTATATTAAAATATTATATGTACATACCAACAGAAAAGAATAAACTTTCAAATATGAGAATCACAAATTAGTTTTTTGTTAATACTGAAAACTTTTCAGAAAGTGACTCACAACCGTGTTGCGCTCAACCCACGATATGTGATTATCCTATTTAAGGTATAAGTGTATACCCATGTACCTGTATTTATTGCTTTGAGTTAATAAAGTATTGTTCAGTTCTGTTCTTATAAGACGCGTTTTAATAATTTTATGTGTACTTCTATTAACGTCGAAAAATTGGTTAAGCCATTAGTCTGATCTACCAGCAGAGTCCAAAACACTTTTTACCTTAGAGATCCATTTGCATTGGATTTCTGTATGGTTAAGCATGTAATTATATAGTAAAAAGAACAATTTATTCGCTTTACCAAGAAGCAAATTAGACCCTTTTTTTCATTCTTGCTTAACAGTTATAGAAATAGGATAACGACAAAGCTCACCTAGTAACATGTAACCGGGTGTTCTTGATCGAGCATTTGTTATTCTTTTGTTGTTCTATTGGAGAAAAACGTTATAATTCCATTGGACTTTTTCGAGTATGTCTAAATTCTCGTAACCGAAGACTTCACTCCCATAAGTAAGTAGTCACTATACAATATCACTTAACGTAAAATTCTCTCAGTGGACGCTTCAAAGGCATGTTTAATTACCATTATTCTATGCTTAATGTTCAACGAACAAATGCATGTGATATACTTCTAGCCATTTATGCAATTATAAAATCACATAAAATGAATGTTTCTTAAAGTAAGTATGTAAAAGTGGCAACATAGGTTCTTTTAAAAAGACAAATCAAAATCTCAAACACCATTCGTACATTTAAGATTGAGTCTAGTTTTGACGTACGCTTCACTTAAAAACTCGACCATGCCTCAGTCGTATATTTGAAGATTACGTCGAGTTTTGACATACGCTTCACTTATAAACCCGACAATGCCTCATATTGAACTTTAAAGTCTTTGTTGGTATCCTTGATTAACTTGTTTTCACTTCGGCTTTACATTCCTTGACAAATGTGTCTAATTAATGTCAAGGTTACCAATCTGCTAGATACCAACGTGATAAGCCCGCGTTTTTGCTTCATGCAGTCGGACCAACAACCATACAATGTGATGTTTCATCACCAAATGCTACATGTCGGCAACAAGTGCTGCCACAATAATTATGGTTTCATGCAAACAGTCAGACACATGTATGTATTACCTCATAATTTAGCCGAATTTATTGCAGCTAAATGCAGTTGCTGCAGTTATTGTAGCTTTTCTCAGACAGACATGCATTGTTAAGTATCAGCACAAAGAGTAGTACCGTAATTATGACTGTATGTAGTTAGACACACACTGTTGTGTGACTGCACCAAATGTTGTTGCAGACAGACAGACAGACAGACAGACAGACGTGAATGATACTGTATATTTTGTGGCTTTATAGACAGACCGAAACTGTCAGCTACGAAATTTAGAGACTCAATTGCCATTAAAAACTGGGTGTCGAAGAAATAATGAACTAATCAATATTTAGAAAGTCTTAAAAATTGTACTCAAGTCCTTGTTGTGAAATTTGCTGAAACTGTTCCGAGTAAGGTTTAGCCAGCGCTATCAGAACAAATGATGAAAATCAACATTATAATAATCGTTTCAACGATAACTGTTATATCCACAGTACAGCTTGAGAGGGAATAAAATGTGTACTGTTTATGTTTGTAAATAACAGGCGCACTGTTTATGTTTGTAAATAACAGGCGCGTAGGAGCAGGGGTCGAAGGAGCCGCTGCTGCGGCCCCAATATTCCGGCAAGTCGCGGCCCCGTCGGCCAAGACTTCCAAAAAGGGTTCTTTGGCGATTATGCAATGCCAAAAACAGTACAATCGTTCCATAATATCGTCGTTTTTACCTGAAAATCGTTATCGGCTTAGCTTTATTGCATATTGTTTGATTAAATAGATACGTCATAATGAATCAAGCACAGCTATTGATTTGCCATTCAAACCTCAATTCAAAATGGCAGCCTATATCATCATTGGCTCTGATACTTTAATGAAACAACATTTCGGCTACTGGGTCTGGAGGCTGCAGTATTTTTAAGTTAGTTACGAGGGATGAAACAAAAGACACAGCCCAAGTTATAATTGACCTAATGGTAATTGTTGCAGACAATGCTGAAAAGAAAACACAAATTTCTGGTTTTTGAAGAAATTTTCGAAAATTTGGGGTTTTAATGGTACGTTTACTTGTCATGATTTATGCAAGCACTACATGTTTTACATGAAGTGATGATGCAAAAACAACCCTTAATATTCAAGACGAGTACAAAATATACCCTCTAAAAATCTTGAATACTCTTTTTCGAATAATTAAGTAAGGTCTTGTACGCCTAAAAAACCAAACCCTTTACCCTTAAAATTTAACCTGAGGTCTGCTTTATGGGTTGTTTGGGTTTAATCAGGAATTACGTTTGTATTTATAGTTGCAACATTTTTTACATCGTTGCTTGTCAACTTAATTTATGCACATAAACATTTGCAAAATTCCAGCTGCTAAAACTTTGATGCTGACAAACCCAGCATAGATAACACATGTATGAGATTGTACTTGAGATCAAAATAGGCAACATGAAGGCTTATAAATGCAGCAATTTCATTTTCTTTTCATTTTGAGACTTTTTGTTTTTGCTCTTTTTTACAACATTGATTTTTTTGCAAGTAAAGTAGCTGCAACTGATAAATATTATGTATATTTGTTTCACTTGTTTCATTTTTAACTTGTGAGTAGTATATTAACCACATGTGATACATGGAAGTATTCCATTCGGAAACGAGAATAGACAGATGTAATATAATCAGTATAGCACAATTTTTACTGATTTTTTATATATTAAAACTTCACCTAATAATTATTAATCGACAATAATTTCACAAATGACTTGGTATGATGCAAGTCTTGACAGAGTTTTCTTTATTTTAACCATTAAATGTTGCAATATCCTTCCTTGAGGATCACTAGTTTATCAACAGAGTTTTTTTCTAATGAATGTGTTTGTTTTTGATTTTAGAGGTTTTGACAATAATTCATCAAGTTAATGGAACACTCATCTTCATTTCTATGTTTCATCAAGCACACTTGTAATGTTTTATTAGCTCATTTTCATGACTTGTATCAATCAATTCCAATATGTTTCACAACTGATGTAAAGTTTTACAGTTGCAGTTTAACACATGATTGTGATACAACATTAGACTATGCAAAATTGATGGTAACATTGCAATCTTTTATACCAAGTCCTGGCCCTATTATCATGAAAAATATTAAATCAGTTTTCTGATTCTTTTTGGTGATCATTTTTAAATCAGAATTTATATCGCTTCTTTAAATGTTTTTAATTTTAAGAATAAGCGTATATAAAAGCATTTTAAAAATATGCACATATTATATTCCAATTAAAAATTTCCAAAATAAAATTGAAAAAGTTCAAAATCAAAACATTTATTCTTTAATATCTCTGTATGACTTGGTGTTATTAAATATATAACCACAAATAAAGGTATAGTTCATTAAAAAAAAAGGTTTGTAGTAAATTAATTACATTTACAAACAATTTTTCTTAATGTGAATATATGTTACTTATATATGTGCATAATATTCTTCATGATATTTGGGCTGATTGACTCGATTTCGGTGTCACTTAATTATGAACTCCATATTTTGCGGTCATATTTTGGGTTTTGTTTCCTTGATCTTTTTGATTCATTTCTGTCGCTCAATATTTCAATTTCCGGTTCATCACATTTCCGTTTTGTTTTTGATTGTGAATAACAATGTACATCTTGCCACTCGGAAGTATTGTTAGTGATGTTAATGATGCTTTTTTTTCTAATTTTTCATCCACTCCTGCATCAGTTCCATCTTCGGAAGTGCTGATTTTGTTAGTTAATAATTCTAAACTGATGGGTCTTTTGTTAAATTTGTTGAGCGTTAATATGTGCAATTGTTTTTTCTCATTTTCATTCAGTTTCAGACTTTTACCAATGTAATTGGCTATTCCATTGTTTACACAATCATAATGATACCATCCCTTTTCTATGTTATTTTCTTGTAATTTTAATTTGCACCAAAAGTGGTCATGTCCATGAAAAATAATACTGCAAAGTTCGTATTTATTTGATGATATTGTTATTTCAGTGCTAGTGATGTTTGGTGTAATGCATTCATGTTCATTAAGAACTTGTACAGAAAAACAATCTGGTGAATTTAACATTCTGTTTTTTACTGAACACAAACTTTTACAGTTTGGATGATGGCATTTCACTTGTTGAATATTATTTGCATTATAAAGAGTCTCAATGTATTTACAAATGTCAAAGTTATTTTTCTTTGTAATTTCAGAAGCTTTAACATTGTTCAAATTTATACTTCTTAGTTTGTCATGAATTATTCTTTGTTGTTTATGTCCATAATCAGAGCATATATGTATTCGTTCATACTTTAAGTAGTGTCTATCTTTTTCATTCTCGTTCATATATTGAAAAACTCTTTCGAATATTGCTGAAAGAACTGCTGGCATACCAATTTTGTAATATTCATTTCCTTTGTCTGTTCTGTCTTGTAGAAATTTCCAAAATAATATCTTGCTGTCATGGAATTTTTGTTGACAGAATAGCTCATATGATTGAAGTAGAGTCTGTACTATTTCACTTGGAGTTGTTGATTTTAAAAATTTGCTGTAAAATTTATGAAAGACCAGTAAAAACGTATCCTGATGACAACAGTTAAAAACTTGTCCACTTCCATAAGAATATGTTGAAAATTGTTTCATTTTTTGTTTACTAGAGTACCGTATGATCCGTTCTATGCATGGATTTAATTTGCAAAACCATTCCTGTTGTAGACAATTTGAACACCATCGTCTTTTTGTAATATCCAATTTCTGGTTTGTATTAGTGAAGCTATAAAGATTTTCATCATTACTGGGTATGTTATTTCTGATTCTCAGATATTTCTTTGCTCTGTTTTTTTTTCAAATTCAATCTAAGGATATTGTTCGTGTCCCAGATATTGATATTTTTATCAATGTTTTTTGAAAGTTCTGCTAAGTAAGACACAAGTTCCATAATGTAATTGTCATTTCTCTTAACTTCAAATATTTTGGTTTCTTTTGGTGACCAGCACACTAATTGACATTTCAGTGTTTCGGTTGCTTTCATTTGTAATTGTACTTGAGGAATGTAATAAAATGGTATGTTATTAAAGCATTCAGGTTTACCTCGTTTGTATGGACATTTAATTTCAACGACATAATTTTCTTTATTGTTTGTTACAATTCCATCAGATCTTGAAGCAAGCCATTTTGATAAAAACCATATACCAGTTTCATGAAATAATGAACCAGATTGTTTTTTAAGTAATTTTGTAAATAGGTTGCAACAGCATGTTTCTCACACATAGTGCCCCACTTCATTGATAATAATGTCATTTCGTCGTGCGTTTCCTCGAAGTGTTCATTATGTCTTTGCTTATATATTAAATTCACGTACTGTTGTTGTTGTGATTTGCCATGAAAACCAATAGCTGTAGCAGCTTTTGACGATGTTATGACTCCTTTTCTTGCATTTAACAATTCCGGTGATCCTTGTTTGAAAGAATGTTCTTTTAAATTTTTGTTTACGGTTGATTTGTGCACATTATAAAATTGTTTTTCGTTTTCCAGATTTATGTTTATCATTCCGCATAGTATTTCAGCTAAATTCTGCCTTTTATGTGTATGTTTGGTTTCACAGTCTTTCATAAAATGACCAGTTTTTTTTGCATTTAAAACAAGTGTTCTTTTCCATCCATTCTTCGGTTGGTTTTTCTTCACAATCGCGAGCCCAATGGCCAATTTTGTGGCATCTAAAACACATCTTTGAGATTTTTCAATCAATACTTTAGGACTTTTTATGTTTACATATTGAAGAACCTGAAGCAAGTGATCCTTAATTTTTGACTTTTCAGAAACAGTGTAATTATGTTGACAAGGTCTTGAGTTTGTTTTCATTTCATCATTCATTTTCCATTCATTTTCTAATTTGTTTGTGTTAGATTTTTTCTTCCTTTGTTCAAGTGGTTTACTGACAAAATTTGGTGTAGCTGCTAAGTTGTACGATCCCATTCATGTTTGAAATGTCATTTTTCTCTGCTTTAATTATGTTAGATGTTGTGATAGCAGTGTTGTTCGACATATATTGTTCTACTGTTAATTCACTGGAACATCTTGCACGTTGCAAGCTGAAGTAATTTTCAACATCATCTTGATTGGTAGTGCGATGAACAAACAATACATCTTTAAAATTTAAAGATAAGAACATGGCAAGTCCACAAAATCCTCTTATTGAACGTTTAAGGTCTCTGTAAGTTGTCAACGATTTACAGATTTCGTCAGATTCTACTGATTTGTTTTCAGTGTTCGAGAATAATTCTCGTTTCCATTGCTTGAAAAAAGATAAAGTCAATAAAAGTGTTTTTATATCTCCATGTGTTATTTGTAGTCCATTCATAATTTTGAAGTATTCTTCACAATGGTATATATAGTTGACTGTAAATTCTGTGTCAGTATATGATGTATTGGCTAGGATGTCATTTTTTACTTCTTGGGATAATAATTGTGCTGCGAGTTTTACATTCATTTTTGTTCTGTTGTCCAGGTAGATGTGCTTGTTTTGAAATTTTGTTAAATTTCTTTCTGCCACTTGTTTGAAATGAGAAAATTTAATTGTTTTGTTGTTTTTTCTTAATTGTCTGTTTGATGATAAAGCATGATTTCGTAATTTTTTCAACATATGAGGGGCATCACTTAACAAATATATTGGCATTTCGCAATGATATGGATTTTTGGTCACAAAAGTTTTAGTCCCTGCTCTATTGCAAAATGCAGATGAGTAAGGTGCTCCATCACACACACCATACAGAACATGAACATGTTTACATTTAGATTTGATTTTCATTTTCAAATCTGTCAATGCTTTTACAACATTTCATATACAATCTGTTAGTTTTATTGTGTTTAAGTTGTTAACTGCAAATGATGCCACTGGCCATGAAAAGTCTCCACTAACGCTGGTCCAGAAGAATTGTAATATCATTTTAGCAATGGGTTGGTTGTCAGTAATGTGTGAATTTTGAGTTTCATTTTGACTGTTGTCACTGTCAATTGCAAAATCAATGTCACTAGATATTGGTCTGTCATATAAATAATTTGGTATGTCAAGATTTTCAAATCAAATTAATTCGTTAGTTCTTGAATTGACTTTAATTCCTTTTTTGATAGTTATTTCGTCCCAGTGAATGCCACCTATTCCATTACATTGTCTTCTGTTTATTTCTTGTACCATTCTTAGTAAATTATCTTGATCTATTGGTTTTGTTGAAAATGTTGAATTTTTTTATGATTGAATTGTTTTGAAATGTGGAAGAGGAATAATTCTTATAGCTTCATAACCGCCTTTACGGCACTTTTCACTGAGGTCAACACACCATTTGATAACTAGAGGACTGAATTTCATTCCTTTTGAAGGCTTGCCTCCATTAATTTCAGATTGTACCAAAGATAATAATGTGTCTTTTAATAAACAATACAGTACAGAATTTTCAACTAAATAGTTGTTTTCAACTGCAAAATTTATGGGTTTTTCTAAGTTTTCAGATTTAATATCAAAATTTGATGGTGGTTCAATTTTGTTTGCTATTTTTTGAAAATAATTTGTATTGAATAGCAAGTTCACTCTTGGCTTTCTTTAATTTTTGAATTGTTTTCCTCTGCTTCTGAACCTTTTGTAACAGTTCGATGTATGATAGATTAGTTAAAATTTCTCTTGTTTTGTTTTTTTTCCCCCTTTTAGCATTTCAATTTCTGCACGTTTTCTTAATTTCTGACGGACAAGCTGGTGGCAGTTTTCACACGAGTCTCTTTTACTTTGTTTAGTTCTGTTCCATATTAATTTACATTCATTGCTTCTAACTGTCTCTACTTTAAGTTCATGTTCATGTTCGATTGAAATATAATAATCAATGTTTGGTTTGTTTTTCTTCATGTTGTCTTTACAGTAATTTGATATTTCTTCATTTCTTATTCCTGAGCAACATGCAATTTTTGTTACATTTTCACAAATTTTCATAATACAAGGTACAGGGTTCATTTCGTCAATTGCTTCATTACATTCAATTACTTTTTTGTTGATAATTATTTTTTTTGTTTGTTTTCAACCATTTAATACATATTCGTTCAATAATGATATTTTTCAAAGAATAATTAGACCAAAGATGCATCAAATGAATTTTGTACTGGTGCGTGACTGCCACTGTCCATTCTAAATCTAATAATTTCTCAATTAGTTTTCCAGCTAAATTCATTACAGTTTCTTTGTAGTTGTATGTAGATGTTGTAAAATTATTTGTTTCAATTTCAGGGTTTTCTTGACTTTTGTTGTTAACATTTTTTTGGTCTTGTAGAGATATATTTTCTGTTTCGCTTTCAACAAAGTTGTATGCAGATGTTTTATACTTATTTGTTTCATTTTCAGGGTTTTATTGACTTTCATAGTTAATATTTACTTGGTCTTGTATAGATATATATTCTGTTTCACTTTCAACATTAATGTATTGCTCAGGTGATTTCGTCAAAGTTGGGATTTCTGATTCTTGGCTATTGGCATTTGTTGTCGAACCACTTGTAATATTTATGTATTCTTGAGTGGACTCCTCCTGGCTATAGTTTTCATCCTGGCATGTCTCTCGATATGTTGTAGATTCCGATGCTGAAAAAGTAACTCTGTAAGAGTAAACACATTCCAAAAACACTAGCATCTGTATACCTATTAATGAACATTAGAAATGAATATTTCATTAACCCTTTTCTCCATATATTCGCATTTTTAAATGTTTGCGACCAGTATACATCCAGGTCAGCCGGCACTTCTATTGAATCATAATGTGAACAGTTTAGATTCTGATCAGACGGATCAAGTATGCCGGCTGGTCAGGATCTTAACTGTTTGCTCTCGCAATAAAGATGTATCTATGGAGGAAAGGTTTAAGATTTTGACATGCACAGCAGCTGATTAAAAGAAACCAAATTTATTAGTGTAATCAATTTCACACACCAAACATACAAAATGAGCCTTTTAATTACACTATTTACCTAGTTTGCATTGTAAAATGCACGATTAAAAAAACAACTAACCATTCACTCCATACATACATATATATTGACACTTGTGCAACCAGTGTAGATCTAGATCAGCCAGCATACATACATATACACTCACCGGCATTTCTAATTACACACTTTTTATAGACGAAAATAACTATCAAAACATGGTGTTTATGGTAATTGGTTATAACGGGAGTTGTACCTGGAGTTGATGTCTAATCGTAGCACGTTACACGAAAATCCCCATTCGAGTTCATTCATGCGAGACGAAAATTTGAAATCAGCATTTTCCTCGTGCACACATGTACAAAATGTTAGGCAAGTTTGAATTTAGCCAAAATCATTAGAATTCTAGCCAGAGATAAAAAGGCCGGTATAAAAACTCACAAAAAATGGCGCGTATGACTTTGGTAGAGAGAGCGCGTGCCGTTGGAATGCTCCAAGCTGGCACGTCAGTAAGACAGGTAAGTTACAATTCTTTACCTTCATTTTACTGCCCTTTAATTGTTTTAATTAGAATAACTACGGCATAACGTTGATATTACGATGATTGAATACCATGTTGAGTGTACGAAAATGACGTAACGCGATGCACGTGACGTCATATTCGGCGACGGTCATTTACGCTACAAATGCTTTCACAGAACTATTTTATTGTGCAATTAGTTTAAGAATGTCAGTGCTATAATAATTCGCTGTTAAAACTTAAGGTAGAGCAACTGTAATGCTTTCCCGCGCAAAAATTTGCGACGTCATCAAACATCGGCTCGCTTTCGGTGACTTCCGATGCTACTCGTCAGAGCCGACAGTAGCCGAAGCAACATCGATTATTGTCGACTGTTAGTGACAGTTCACCGAGTATTCCCGACATTCGAGAAAAAAGCGCGGGAAAGCATTACAGTTGCTCTACCTTAATCCAATTACTTTTTCAGATTTTAGAAAAAGTCAAATATTTTGATAGTTATTTTCGTCTATAAAAAGTGTGTAATTAGAAATGCCGGTGAGTGTATATAATGACACTTGTGCAACCAGTGTAGATCTAGATCAGCCAGCACATTTGAGCCATCTGATCAAGATTTACATTTGTCAATTCTTTGTCAGAAATAACAAAACATTAGACAGAAAGCTGTGTAGGTCTGGATCGGATGGCACTGATATGCCATTTGTTCATAATCTAATCTATTAATACAAGCATTAAAGATGTGTTCTGGAGTGAAAAGTTAATGTCTTAATATATGAAACTGATGATTGCAAAACTTGATGCAATTATTATGCAGCAAAAATTTATATTTTTGCATTTAAATTAAATTCCTATCTTTTATTTGAGTATGACAAATTCTAATTCTAGTAGTTATTCCTCAGATATGTTAAGAAGTACTAGAGTAAAGTTAACTAATCAAATGCCAACCATTGTTTATAACACCTTCATCTTAATCAGTAATATTTAATCACAATATGAAAGGATTTGCCTTCTGTGAATTTCTATATATTTTGACACTTGTATTGTTTACTTATTACTAAATATGGTTTCGAGCATATGTCTCAACATGTGCCAACCAATTACTATTGCCTTATAAAAAGGCAATGCAAAACATTTTGAAAAAAGAATGGATTTTGCCTTCTAAAGTAACACATAGAACGGATTTTACCTTCTACTGTGACAGTAGGATTAACCACTGTGCACAAATCAGACTAATGTTTTAATTAATATTGTTAAATTTTACTTGTGGATCTACAATTGTTATTTTATAAACTACAAAAAATAAAAGTTACAAATCAATAGACAGTTGTGTTCATCAACCAAAAAAAGGGACTCCTGCATCGCCGCAGCTTCATAAAACAATAATAAATAACAGCCACGATGAGTCAACAATATTTCATATATTAAATTAAGTAACACAACAATATATATCGTGTGGTTATTACCAATGACACAGTAACAGATTGGAAAAAAATGTTTGTCAGTTTTCCAAGACATTGTTTTCTACCTTTACTTTTTTACGACATGTGGAAGTCTCTAGTTTAATAAACATTCATATTTCCCAGTTATCTTTATCACTATTCTACGAAAGACCGGTGGTGACTTCAACATTCATACTTCACACTTCGCACTTCAGACTTCACATTTCATACTTCATATTTCAGACTTCACACTTCACACTTCAGACTTCATACTTCAGACTTCATACTTCACACTTCATACTTCATACTTCATACTTCACACTTCATACTTCAAACTTCATACTTCACACTTTACACTTCACACTTCACACTTCATACTTCACACTTCATACTTCACACTTCAAACTTCACACTTCATACTTCAAACTTCATACTTCACACTTCATACTTAACACCTCATACTTCACACTTCAAACTTCACACTTCAAACTTCACACTTCACACTTCGCGATTCTGTAAATCACGTGACTTGACGTCATCAGGATGTTATAAAGGCGCACTTTACCAGTTTAACCTTAGTGAATCACCAAATTTCCTACTCCATGGCTTACAAGAATTTTAGCGTAATGGTAAGTTTTTTATACCGCTGTTTTTTTTTTGGAACTGTTCTAAAATTGTTAACATATTTCCCGATGCGTTGTTATTCATAATCTTATTTATTAATGTTACATTAAATGGAGTTTCTAACGATAAAATAACTAAAAACTAGATAATCTTGACTTGATAACTCTAACAAGAACATTGTTTTGACAATGAAATATATCATTAAAACAATCGCTGCATGACAAATTTAACTGTTTAGAAAATACTGTCCTAAAATGAATAAAATAAAGATTTTTATTGTCAACATGTAAAATATTTAAAATAAACTTAAGTTGTTGCTTTTAAAAAAAACAAACAATCTATTCGTGGTTCAATTATTTTTACAAAGTTTAAACTTTTAAACGATTCTTTTTAATTTTCAGGTCACAATACTGTGTATGTGTTCGATTATCTGCCAGGTATATGCTGCGTTTCCTGCCGGCTAACGAAGTTAGCAATCGTGTCAATAAAAAATGGAACTTATCATGCATTACTTCTTTCTTGGCTACAAATACAAGGAAATTTTGTCCGCTCTGAAACATGGATTTAAGATAATTTACAGAAATTTAAAAAGGCTGTTGAAGCGGATGGACTTACAAAGAAGAGTCTCGGAGTCTCCAATTGAAATTATTATCAGTGCCATTTTAAAAGAACTTTCTGGAAGTGGTCGTTGCTTAGATTATAAAACAATCTGGAAAAGATTGAAGAGAGTGTATGGTGTACATGTTCGTAGATCAACAGTACTACGCTTAATGTGGCTCGCTTGCCCAGAGGATATGGAAAGAAGAAAGGCTAAGCGCTTACTTCGTCGTCAATATTCCTGTCCGGTCTGGACGTTATTTGGCATGTAGACGGTTATGACAAAATAAAACTTTTTGGATTTGCGATGGATTTATTTGGAAAATTTTGTGGCTCGAAGTGGGTCAAAGTAATAACAATCCCAAAATAATTTCGCGGTATTTTCTGCAGGCTATAAAGAACAGTGGTTGCAGGGTTCCAGCAATGATACGTAGTGACATGGGCGAAGAAAATACAACGGTTCGTCTGCTTCAGATATATTTTCGGTATAATCACAATCGTGATCATTCAGCAGAAAAGAGCTTTATTCACGGTAAAAAAACCTCCAATCAAAGAATATAATCAATGTGGAGCATGTTACGACGTCAGTGTCTTGACTTTTGGATCATATTTTTCAAAGACATGAGAGACAACAATATTTACTGTGATGGGGATATTTTTCAAAGACGTTGTCTAATGTACTACTTCACACCAATAATAAGACGAGAATTGGAAAACTTCGCTAATGAGTGGAATGTTCATGATATTTCCCGTGGAAAAAATAATGGTCCAGTAGGAAAGCCTGAATTACCAGAATTTTATAACACTTCAAGTTACAGTCACAACTTTTATGAAGACGAAATTTATGTGTGTATGAGTTGTATTCCCAACCATTAAATCTAGAAGGGAGCTTTCCTGAATTCTACAGATTGTTCCAGCTAGTAAACCCGACGTTGCCATCTTCCACGGAAGAAACATTTGATCTCTACATAGAGATTATATCGAAGCTTAGAGATTTTCTGTGAATATATTGAATAATAATATAGAAAATAGAAAAAAAACACATATTGTCATTTATTCCACTGTTTATAAAAACTAATATCCGCCATTGATGAATCGCAGGATCTGTCACGGGCGAAGTTAAGAGGCGCAAAGATGTATCACAAAGGGCGTGATCTGAATGTGAAAATAGACAACCCATGCAAAATGATCGTGTCCTTTTGAATGTTGAAAATAATTGATTAAAAGTATTATTTTGTAAACACTGTTTACATATCCAGCTTTCAACCTCTCCATACATATATTCACACTCAAAATAGTTACCACTTTACTACCAACTTACATATGTTGATCAAATGGTTTCATATACATTTTTCTTGTTACTAGGTAGAAGTTAAAAACTTTCCAGAGACGTCATTCTTGAAAAAACGTACTCGTATTTGCGGTTTCCCGCAAGCTATCGTCTGATGAAACATTTTCGAACCTTGAATAACAAAGCGTTCTACTCGCAAGAAGTCGTGGAAAGCATTTTGGCATGATGCACTAGGAGGCCATTAAGAACCGCTGCGGTAGCTCAGTTAGCGGGGCACTTTACTATTAATCCGAAGGTCGTTCATTCAATCGTTTTTGCTTTGGGTTAGGACAGGGTGGACTTGACGTTAAATGACACCACATACTAGATGATCCCTGTCGTTATAGGTCACTCCGTTAACATCTAATGTTACAGTACGAGGTGTAAATGTTAAACCGTGCTTTCTTAAGTTTGATAAAACATTGATGAAACTCCCGCGCCATGCAACAGCTGCTCTTAGCTCAATGTAGGATAATGTTTTCCTAATGAAGTCAAGTCCAGTAAATTTTATTTAAGTAGAATCGGATTTTAAGCAATTAACATATCGAGGGGTCAGTGCAAGACTATTGTAACTACATTGAAATAAAGAAGTTACAATAGTCTTGCACTGACCCCTCGATGTGTTCTAGAGAGCTTTTAACACTGACTAGGTTATTATTTGTTTGCTGCTGTTTCTTTTTCAAGTCAAGTTTGTCTTCAGTTGCGCTATGAATGAAATGACAGCATTGTTCCTAAAAAGTATTGAGATGTTAGTCCTGGAGAACTAAACAAAATCATATCTAAACAATATTTTCATATTTTAGACCCCATTCAAACTGCGTCATTTTCTATTCTCAGTCTTCGATCAATCCCCTGCCAGCTTAAATCTTACTTTACTGAGCAAAATTAAGAAGTATCCACTTTTATGCTTATGTTTTCATCAAGGTATTTTTATTTAATACGGTACACACAGAATAGTGTTTTATTATTACACTTCAGTTGTTGTTTTTTAGTTAAATTGCTTGTTTTCCACACAGAGAACTGAGCGACTGAATAACAATTAATAAAAGATTTTAATACACAGTACTTTGAATCGAAACGGAGGTAATTGGCTGTTTTAAATTTCTAGCAATGTTTATGGAGCACTACTTGTTTTATAAACAAATGTTTTGTGATTTTATGAACCACGAGAACCTAAGAAATTGATTTTTTAATAAACATAAATATTTTTAGAACCACTTACTTCTTCCTGAAACCGTTGTTATAAAAAAAGGAACAGATAACCCAGTCGTGACTATACTTTTTAAAGAATTTTTTTGCAATAACATAAACTATGGAAATGCACATTATTTAAAAGAAATAATTTGGATGTTCGTTTTCTAATTTTAAAGTGGATAAGATTTACTTTTGCCGAGTATAGACTAGAAACATCCTCAGTTCAGCTGAAGGAAGCATCCTGGGCCACATCCTTTCTGGATTCCATGAAACGTGGGACTGGTATCATTTATGAAGTAAAACCTTTGATGTCTTCTTTATCTCTTTAATAAGGCATTGTGATTTACAAAACTAAATAAACCAAAAGGATATTCAAACCATAACATGCAATCATCTGCTTATTTAAACGTATAATAATGTTTAACACTTGTTTAAAAAATAATTATACATGTATGTCAACTCTTTTCCAAACCCACTCTCTATACAAAATGTGTCTACAAAATGCTTTTTTTTTAATAAAATAAAACACTATGTCATGTTATGGAGTTATTTTGAGGATTAAAAGGGTGACAACTGACACTTCTAGTATACACCATAAGATATTTATGTACTTTAAGATGAGTATTGACTGTTAAATTCCCAAAGGGGGAATCCAATCATGTTGGGAATAAATAGTTGAATAATTCACAACATTAAATTTCTTTGAAAAAGTTTCAATTTTATGCTGGTTTAATATCAAATTTCCTTCTTAGACAAATGATCAAGATGTATATACTTAATGCACACTTCTATATTTTCTACAAGATCACTTAACATCACACAGCTGAAATAAACAAAAGATTACACATATTGTTTGTGCACAGTGGACTACCGAATTTGCTAAAATCATTTGTTTATAAACAGAATATATGAAAACAACGGTGCTGGTTTTTACCAGAAGAAAATTTATAAACGATTCAAACAAAAGTAACAACAACAAAATACAGGAAAATGCTCAGAACAACATCCTCTTCCAGATTTAACTCAAAAATTGAACAATCGAAATAGTCTTTAACATTCGAAAACATACAAACACCAACCGTAGTGGTCATAATGGCAAGGGTATTCAACTGCTAGCCTCATTTTTTTGTAAAACCAACCATAATGGAAATACATCAACATGCAATCTAAACAAAGCTACTTACGATCTAAACAGAGATCGATACATGTAAAATCTCCCCAATAACAATTTCTGAATTAAGAGGGAACAAAAGCTATATTCATGTAGCACAGCTGATATTTAAAAAAAATAACTGCTTTATTCCAATGCTGACTATATTTTCCATTACAATTGCCATCATTCTTGTCATTAACACAAGCAATTATATATTATTGTAAAACCAGATTGTAATAATAAAAAATTAAATGTAATTTATCAGTAGGTAGTACATTCGGTGACAGACTGGAAAAAAATAACAAATGTTTTATTTTTCTTTTAGCAGCACACTAAATAGTGTGCATGCTTGCAAGTCATTCTAGTTTGTGGCAATAAAAAAGGGCGAATGTTTCAATTATCAGTAAGTATTCATCCTTATTATCACACTTGCAGCAGCTATTTGACAATCACAATTTCCTGTAACATAAATCTAGTATGTATCCATGAAACAACCACCAAATATGAGTTTCTGTGACGTAACACTGGAAGTCCAAATTATACCTAGTCAGATGAAATGCATATTCTATTTTCTGGAAGGGCAGTAAAAGGAAAGGCAACGTGGCTCCTCAAGGCTTTAATGATTTTGGAATATTTAAGTGCAGATTGTTTTATTGTTTAAATAAAAATATAGAACAAATAAAGGCATTTTGTTAATTCAAAGTCCTTTTAACAAAGCCCTGGAGATTACCAAAACATAGTTGGTGAAAACCTATCTTTCATTTGCATTGTACATATTCAACCTACATGTAACAAACCAATAAGTAGCCAAACGTTTTGACCTAACTATTTATTTTGCTAATCGTGTGACGTCATTCGAACTTTGAACCTTGATTTGTTGAAGCACGAAGCATGAAGTGTGAACTGTGAAGTGTGAACTGTGAAGTTTGAAATGTGAAGTATGAAGTTTGAAGTGTGAAGTATGAAGTGTGAAGTATGAAGTGTGAAGTATGAAGTGAGAAGTATGAAGTGTGAAGTGTGAAGTTTGAAGTGTGAAGTTTGAAGTGTGAAGTCTGAAGTGTGAAGTTTGAACTGTGAAGTTTGAACTGTGAAGTGTGAAGTGTGAAGTATGAAGTGTGAAGTGTGAAGTGTGAAGTTTGAAGTGTGAACTATGAGACATGATGCTATAATAATAATATAGTATTTATCTATGAAGTGTGAAGTCTGAAGTACGAAGTGTGAAGTTTGAAGTCTGAATAGTGAAGTCACCACCGGTCTTTCGTACTATTCTTTTGGCATATTATATGCAATGTAACCCTTTCCTTCGATATATATATATATACACATATATACATATATATATATATATATATATATATATATATATATATATATATATATATATATATATATATATATATATATATATATATATATATATATATATATATATATATATATATATATATATATCTACTTACGGCATTAGGGTGACCATATATAATTTAGAGCATAAAGGGGACATTTTGTATATTTTCTATTTTTTAGGTTAAATTGTTTTTCTGTTGATTATCCAGTAGTAGAATGATCATTTATCATGTGTATAAGATTAGCACTTATTAACTTAACAAATAAAAAATATACATAATTTTTGGTCCCCTTAATATTTTGTAATGATGTTGTAGGTTTTATGGAGACCAGCATATATATATTATGATCTTTCCGACATTAAGGTGCCCATCCATTTTTTATAGCATTAGGGTGACAACTTGTATATTTCTTTCTTTTGACATTAAAAGTTTATGTAATCTATAATTTGTTTATTATTATTCATTTTCTCTGTAGATACGTCTTTATCACATGGGAGAACAGTGTAGATCTAGATCAAATGGCATGAACGTGCTGCCTGATCTGGATCTACACTAAGCGATAGAACCCATATTTAAATGAAGTAACATTAAGACATAAATATTTAATATTCATAAACAAAGAAAAGTCGAAGTACTACAGTACTGTGAGCGTTTAAAGTTACAAATTTTGCGTCTATCGTGCATCCGTCTAATGTCTATAGTGCGTCCGATTATCGTGTATCGTGCGTCCGTCTATCGTGCATCGTGCCTCTAATCGTTTAACGTACATCGTGTAACGTTCATCCTTTTGTCTCATAACATTCATTAATCATTCATCGAATATTTTGGTAGCATTCTCAAATTTTTAGAAATCTCTTACATGAAATTTATCGATCTGAAGTACCGGTATGTATACACACAGTGTGTAACAGTCTACGTTGTTAAGGTTTGGATTTTAGACCACTCCTTTCAACATGAACAACAACAAATAAAAACAAACACGGAAGTGAAAATGTTTAGATAAAATCGTAGATATTTTAGCGGAAAATACATGCTGGAAATTGTTAATTTGGCATAGTTGTTAAGAAAATCTTCCTCTTTCAACTATGGCGCTGTTGTCTTAGATCTTGAGCTGAAATGGAACTGGATTAGAGAATGAACTGAAAAGATTTGACAGATAGGAAATTTCCTGGCACAGTGTTTATGAATTATTTGGTGCCTTGTATATTAAATCAAGGCATCTTATATAGCTATGCAGTGAAGCCAGTGATAATCATCTGGATTAACAAACAAACTGAAGAATCAATTGCTGTGTGCCCTTTGGAACCTTAGTTACCCACTACACAGGTGGAAAATGTGTCTTGACAATTAAAAAAAAGAAGGTATATTAAATAAATGAAGCAATTTGATTTTTCCAAGACTCCGTCTCATAGGATTCTTGTCCCAGAATCATTATATCAAACAGATATTCCCATAATTTGATAAACTGGAGGAAAACTTGTCAAACACGTCTTGTTGTAACAAATTTTGTTTTGTACTGGTAACATGATTTCTACAAAATACATTTGCAAAATGCATTCCAAGATATTCACGAATAGTTATACAAGTAAAATTATATGTAAACATTATATAATACATACCAGTATCTGTTTTCTCCTCTCCTTATTTTTTAAATATTAGTTTACAGGTTTTAATGAATAAAAACATGCTGATTACATTATCTGGGGCCAAAATCTTACAAAAATGACAAAATTCTTACCTGGAATATATAAAACAACTAAATGGGAAAAAACTTCCAAACGACTCTTTTCGCAACAAACTTTTTATCATAATAAAATGATTTTGACAAATATTTTTCAGGCAAAATGCTATATAGATATTTGGTTTCTTGGCAGGGTGTGTGAGGATATATACTGTAGTCGGTCTTGATGTCATATTACCCAAGTCGCAGGCGAGTGATAATATGACATCAAGACTGGCAATATATCCTCTCATACCCTTTCAAGAAACCAAATAATTCTTGTATTATACTGCAAATCATTTTTCAGACAAAACATAACTAGAAAACATTAATTTTTCATTTATTTCGCTAATTTTATCTCGAACAACACATTTCCCCATTGAGAACCTAAAAAATTGCCTGTATGATGTCACTAAATTACCTATGTGACATCACTACTAAAGTCTACTATATATTTATTTTTAAAAACTAATATTAAAATAAATGTTTTCAACTTTAAGAACATTACACAAATATTCTCAGTCATGATTTAAATAATCCTTCAGAATACTGCTTTAAGAAGTAGAAGATCGGCTTAATTACACGAATTTTTCCAAAACTTTGAAACAAAATGGCAGATGACAACAAAAGCAAGGAGGCCAGAGGGGGGATTTAAGGCACGTGCATTCGTATTTACGGCCGATCAGTAAATACCGACTTCCATTAACAGCAAATCATCCAATCTAATTCAAGGAAATTTCTTTGCAGTATAATAAATTCCAATACATTTGCAAAGAATGAGAGAAACATGTTGAGATGCAAAATCCTTAAAAAACCCATTTGAAAACTATCAAATAATATGTGTTGCAGACTAGTTTTATTTGTTAACCCTTAAAAATTCATTTACACTAATCAAAGTACATAAATTATGAACAAGTATAGATATTTTATATAACATATCAACTATTTTCACTAAAGTGTGGTTCATATTGTATAATTCTACATGTTTTAAGGAATAGAAAATGCTAAATAATAATATCATGACTTTAACAAATATGTTTGGGGCATATTGCATACCAATACATTATATTTGCATGCAGAATATTGAACGCATGCCGTTCAGATATTAGTCCGTATTGAAGGTTAGTCGGTAAATACAAATGCAAGTGCGCAAAATTTCCCACGACTTCCCATCTTTTGTTGTCGTATGACATTTTTGTTTTATTTTTAGGGGAAAAAATCCATGTAATTAAGCCGATCTCATATTTTGTATGCGTAATATTCAGGGATTATTTCAATCGTGACTGAGAATAATTGTGTATAATATTATGTAATATTGTTGAAAACAATAAAATTTATCTCAAGGTTTGACAAACAAACATTATCTTAAAAGTGCATTAATTGTTTACTTTATTGTTTAAATTATATATTGCTTTTCAGACGTGTCTTAGGATTTTTCTGATAAGCGAAACTATCGCTAGTTTTAGTTTGGTAAAAGCCAGATTTATCAAATATTACATTTTGTTATTATAATAGACACATTTGCATAATTATATGTCCATTCTTTTAAATAATATTTTGGGATTTTCATGTGACCTTTTTCGGTTTACAACAATTCAACTAAAGAGACTTGATAAAATACGAAACTCAATAGAAATGAAATGTGGCAAAATGTGTGAATAGGCAGCTTTAATACCGTCTTGAAAATTTCCTTTGCACTCAAATTTGTATGTAAATGTTTTTGACAGTAAATCCATGGTAAAACAATCCTGTTGTTGGACCGTATATGTCACAAAACGTATATGTTACATGTGTGATATATTCGGTCGAATACATCACACCCTTCAGCCGAATATGGGACATATTATGTTGACATATTCGGTTGGAATTAGTTTTTCCATGCTCATCAAAACGTATTTGTCACCTATAAAAATGTGTCGAAAATGAAAATGGTGTAAATAAATAGAAGTCCAATTATTTAAAATATTAAAGAACATTAACTTAGTGCTGAAATTATTAATATCATCATCACCATCGCGACAACACGATGCGACAACAGTATCACGTTGTCATGTTCGATACTGTGACACAAATCTGTTGTCGCAATGTAAAATGTTATGTTTTCTAATGTTTGTTGCTAGATTTTACATCTAATGGTGTGGTGTTCTTTAAAATAACTAAATATATGGCAATTTGATCTTGTTTATTAAAATTAAAACAAAAGAGATTATAGGCAATAGAAAATTAATTCCTAGATCCTCATATAAATTTTGGGGAAAAAATGGTGTGGCTGGGTGAGTTTTACTTTTTTATTCATTATTTCAACTGTGAACGTATCCATATATTTCCAGTTTCTAACGACGCTTGTGTCGTGCAAAGATAAGTAAGAGTCTAGCCGACTATGCCCATTCGCTCTTAATTGTTTCTTACTGCGTCTTCGTACTCTACCGATTCATACTTGTATTGTAAATTTTAATTTTCCCCTTTTTTTCAAAATAAAGAAATGTTTTGGAGGAGTGATTTTCGAGGAGTGGACGGGGATGAGAATCTAGGAATTTATTTTCTTTTGCCTTACGTGTGATGATGTGATATTCTTTTAAATAACTGTTAAAGTTATGTCAGTTTCTTGTTTATTAAAGTTATAAAGAAAGATCCTAACATTGTAAATTTGTCTTAACCCTTTCCTCCATAGACTTACCATTATTGCGCGGGCAAACAGTGTAGATCCTTATCAGCCAGAACATCCATGCTGCCTGATCAGGATCTGCACTGTTCGCTGTTTGTTGCATTTGGTTATTTCTGACTAAAGTGACCATTGCAGACCCTGATTAGACGGCAGGGATGTGCCGGCTGATCTGGATCTACACTGGTTGTACATGCGTAAAAATGCATACATACGGAGGAATAGGTAAACTTAAAAACTTGATGTCAGTTTCTTGTCTACTAAAACTATTTGTGTTAAAGTTCTAGTGGCCCCTTACTGTACATCGCATATCTGCAAGTTGAAAACGATACAACAAAAAATCACTCGTGATGATGATGTTGATGGTAATGTTTCGTTGGCGTTTATTTAGGCAAACTGCTTCTGCTGCGGACAAAGATAATGGCAACAATGTTTAGAATTGTGTGATATATACGGTCAGACATTTATTGCTAATTTGCACAAACATATATGTCACATGAAGACAGGTGTGATTAATTCAGCTGAATATGTCACACACATGTGACATATATGTTTTGTGACATATAAGGTCTAACAGTGGTTAATACATGTACGTGTTCCTATTTAGGATAAATGCTCACAGAATGGTATTTGTTGAAGGTCACTTTTTTAGGAGCGTTTTCGTTTTGTAGCACATTTTTACTCACGAGGTGTGACAGAAGTGTTATTAAGGGGTCACAAACATTGCAAATGGCAAAAACTGGTTAAAATTTCAAAAATGAATTATGGGGTAAATACTTATTGACACCTAGTTTTTAGTGGAGAAGAATGTATTGAGCTTAGGATGTAGTTAATGTTTGCATGCTCGATTAAGTCTAATTCATGTTTTAATTACCAAGCAGATAGTTACTAAAACAAAAGAAAAACTGGTTGCAGAGTGGAAGGGAAACAAAGTCATATGACCTGTGACCCCTAAGTCTTACTTTGACCTTGAAGCGAGCCATCCTGAACATGGCTTCTGCACGTTGTCCCAATGTGGTTAACATTTGTGTCAGGTTTCATCTGAATCCTTCAAGGGGTTAAAGAGTTACAGAGCGGAAGGAAATTTTCTAACAGACAGTCAGACACTGAGGCACTAACATAATACATCCCTTTGGGCGTATAAAAACCAGATGAATCTGAAACTTAACAGTTAAAAGATCTGATCAGAAGGCATGTATGTGCCAGATGATCTGAATCTTAATCTTTTTGCCTATGTGATACAAGCTGAACTATGGAGTAAAGGGCTAATGTTATCACAACTGTTTTTTGCTAGTGAATGCATGGATGGAAAGTATTAATTGCAAAACATTCTTGTTATTGTATTTAAAAAAATTCAAAAGAACACCAATTACTATCAATATCATTTATTGAAAACATATAACTTGTATATTCATTTTAGTAATGTCTGTGGTAATGCTTCATTAAACATGGTCCATTTCCAATACTTTCAAGATCACCTTGCTATTTAATATAAAAGAACCTTAAATTATTTACAAAACACAATTTTATAAATCTTTCTAGAGCATAAAGATTATCTTTCACAGAACATAACCCTTTCTTGTACAGTTACACTTTTATTGCTAGGGCGAACAGTTTAGATCCAGATCAGCCGGCACATCCGTGATCTGGATCTACACTGGTCGCACATGCGTAAAATGCGTATATATCCAGGAAAGGGATAATTTGATCTAATTGTAAAAGGCAAAGCTCATGTTAGACATTTTTCAAAACCAAAGGTAAAACTTTTTTTTCTTAACATGTATGAATTGACAGTTTTATTTTACAACAGTCAAACCCTTGTCATAAAAAACCTACTCATAGAGACTATTTTTAATGCTTTCCTGTGAATTAAAGAAATTTTTCTCTTAAAAATATCAATTCTGGACCTCACTGGTGAAATATATTTCTACCTTACATTTATGAAAATAAATACCCTCTATTTCTCATAATTTGTTAAATGTGACCATTTTACCCTTTCCTCAATAGACACACCTTTACTGCATGGACAAACAGTGTAGATCTAGATCAGCCGGCACATCTGTGCTGTCTGATCAGGATCTGCACTGTTCACTTTATTCCTGAGGTTATTTCTGACCATAATGTGTCGAGTGCAGATCCTGATCAGACCGCATGGATGAGCCGGCTGATCTGGATCTACACTGGTCGCACATGAATAAAAATGTGTATATAAGGAGGAAAGGGTTAATAGATTCTTAGCAAAAAAAGCGTTCTTGTAATAACAAATGAAGAGAGAAACGTTCATGTATGTAATAAAAATTAAATAAATAAATAAATACAATAATCACCCAAAAATATTCACTGTTTTTACTATGTACACCATGAACACTGAAATGCCACAAAGTACTTGGTGTATTTAATTTGGTTAAAGGAACACACACAAAACTTGTAGTTTATTTCACAAGCTAATAATTATGCACAAAGGCAAATCACAAAAGGTAACATGCATAAACCAAGAGGAACTTTTCATCACCAATACAGTTAATTCGGATAATGTATTTTAAACATGTCATGAAATCAACCAAGGAATTATCAAACCATTTTGTATAGCTTACTAATTAGTTATATATTGAAGGTCATAACAAAACAATTAAGTGTTGCTTATAAAAATTGAAATTAAAACCCTTTGTTGTTAACCCTTTTACTTCAAATCTTACCAGTTTTATCAATTCTATGAGCAGTCTAGTTCCAGATCAGCTGTAACAAACTGCCATTTGATCTGGATCTACACTTATTGCTTTTTTGTCATAAGTAACTAATAAATGTAAAAGTTAACAATGTAGATCCTGATCAGATGCCAAGGATCTGGCTCTACACTGTTTGTGAATTGGGTGACAGACATATCCCTTATAGCTTAGGGTTAATTTTAGCTTAATGATAAAAATAACATCAAGAACTGTTTTTAAAATCATAAAACATTAATTAATATGTTATGGTGTAATAATAAACATTAACAAATGCAAAGTGAAAAATGACACACTTTATTTTCATATTCACCATCAAAGCTGTTTACTTATTATGAAAATAAAGTAACTTGTTGTACAACTGGACATAAATATGCACAAATCTTCAATAATATTTTCTGAAAGAACATCACATCATAATTATGAACACACAATTTGTTAAGTGCTAGAATACTTGGATTAAAACGAGTTTCTAGTTTATGCATTTAGTTTTTTATGTTTATTTTCCAAGGTAATGTTTTAAAAATCAAACTTCAAATATGAATTTGAACAATGGTCGTTTAAATTAGTGTTAAACTATTTATTCCATAAGGCTTTTATCCATAAAACATTGCAGATATGGATCTGCCAGCACATTCTAGCCATCTGATCATAATCTTCAATCAGAATCTACACAGTTAAATTTTGATTTATAAGGTTATGTCTGATCAAGATGCAACGAGTATAGATTTAGATTAGATGACACAGATGAGCCAGGTGATCTGGATCTATACTGTGGCACATGCCACATAATCCGTACATATGGAGTAATTGGTTAACATACAAACTTGAAACACTTTAATGGGGCGCATCACAAGACAAGTTACATTAGGACAGTAAAAAGCAATTCTTAAAATGACATCATAAAGTTTAGCAAATGACATTTTTTTGCAGTTCACAGAAAAAATACTGTTATGTTGTTGAAATGTGTAACAGTATCTCCAATAAGTAATGAGAAAATAACAGATAACTGCAAGTTCTTACCAGATAGGGTTACAACTAAAATGTCAAAAAAATACCAAAGAGACCTTTCCTGTTGTGTGCCCCCAAATCATTACAGAAACTGCAGTACTGTGAATGTACAATTTGACAAATAATACAGACTATAGATATTTCCAATTGTCCAACTGCACAACAAATGTAAAACAATAGGCAAATTAATTACATTTAATATATAGAAAATTTAAAACAAGGTAGGGTCTGTTTTCAGAAAACATTTAGTTCTTAAGATCATCGTGTAAAAAACTTTCTGGTGCCAGAATTTAAACATAAAAACAATATAATTATAAGTAAAATAAAAAGGCAGTTGTGGTTATGGAAATAGTCATCTTCATGGTGTCAGGGTCGTGACCATGCTTTGTTGAGTGTTTAAACATTCATGAAATGTTACTGATGCCATCTGATCTGGATTAATACTGCCTGCTTCTTGGTCAGAAATGACCCAATAAATATAAAATGGTGTAGATTCTGATCAGACAGCAATACACTCTCTGTTAACCCCGAGGATAACAGCCATATCCCTTGTAGTAGCAGGTTACAGCTATTGTTCAACATTAACCGAATTTCCTGCATTTAAGCTTTCCAATTACTCCCTATTTTTTTTCAAATTTTGAGGTCATTCTGTGCTTAGAATGATGTGTTAGAAGCTTTAGTAATTAACTGAAATGTTTATTAGTATTGAAATGCTTATTACACTTTATAATACATGTTATTTTTGAAGAACTTCAATTTTTTAAAAAGGAGATGTTTTCCATTATCTTTACCAAAATATATCACATAAAATAATTCACAAATAAATTTTAAAAAATAAATCAATACTTAATGAACCATAGCATTAATACAAAAATATTTTTACTCCATGGGACATGGCTGTTAACTCCTGGCACAGTGTAGATCCAGATCTGCCTGCACACTGGCCATCAAAATCAGATAAAATAAAATATTGATGAGTGTGTATTTATTAGATGACATATGAAAAATTTATTCCATTGCGTTTCATGCAGTTCTGCCATTTATATTATTTTTTAAAAAGTCACAGGAAGCAGCATTTTCTCGGTGGAAACTCCATTCACTTGAGTTTATTGTCATTGCCAGTATTTTCCTGGTTGCTTTCGAGCGAAGTGTTTTGCTCTCATTAAATAGTGTTATTCTTGTTTTTCTATATTGCTCCTCTCTCTTCAATCCTTGCAGATACCGAAGCTTGTGTATGTCCAGAAATTAAAGGATCTCTTGTTTACCTTAAAATACAGTAATGAATTATACAATTTGTGATAACAGGGAACAATTAAATCCTAAGCTTGCACAGAAGTGAATGTCTGCCTTTGTTATATCTTTTATGAAATATATATATATATTTAACTATAATTGCATTTCAATAACAATTGCAAGCAGCAATTATTTGAAAAAAACAACAACAGCAAAACAGTCCATCAGGATTATCAAATATAGCTTTAGCTAGTTTATGAAGTCAAATCAAAATTAATTAAATGAGCTATATTAATAATACCACTAATATAGCTCATTTAATTAACTTTGACTTGAAAGTCAATGCTGCTTATAACTATCAAATTGACTGCCTTACTGACAGAAAAAGCTTTGACCAATTATCTGCATAATACCAAGCAAAAATCCTGGTGGCCCAGTGGGCTACCAAGTAATTTCAGGATTTGTCGTGCCCTGCACACTTCAACTATTTATTTACTTAACAAACCATAATTTCTTATGGTACATAGTGTGATATATTACTTTTAGAGGTGCAGCAATAGAAAAGCTGCTAACAATTTATTGGACTGTGCACAATGTTTTGGCATGTGACGTTGATAAGCACTCATATTTTGCAATGAGTTGCTGCT
Organism: Corbicula japonica; assembly: GCA_038501625.1. Classification (NCBI taxonomy): domain Eukaryota; kingdom Metazoa; phylum Mollusca; class Bivalvia; order Venerida; family Cyrenidae; genus Corbicula; species Corbicula japonica. The sequence goes on from JAZAYU010000468.1 coordinate 260,867, forward strand.
AAAATGTGTGGTGTCATTCACTTTGTTGTCAACTAGGCTTTTCATACAGCTATTTGAAAAAGCCATAATTTCATTAATTCTTTTCATAATTTCTGTATAAATGAAGGCATTAATGCATGTAAATATGAGGGGTTGAAACAATATTTGATGGTTCATTTGGGCTTCACATACTACTACCCAACTGTTTTCCATACCCAAATGAAAACCATCAAATACCGATTTAATCCTTAAATAACTGTAGAATAAGTCAAATACCAGTTATCACTCTTGTTGTCAAAATTATCTGTTATCTAATGACAAGGTTCTCTTAAATGTTTTCAAGAAAAAAAAACACAATGCAATGACATTTCATGGGTATAAAATGAAACTCAAACCGAAAGTAAAATTGGCATTATCTGGTATAGCCATTCAGAAACACAGTCAAAAATCAATGAAAAGAGATTGATTTGATAACCTGATCATTAATTAAGTTCAAGTCCAAACATAGTGATCCTCTTGTAAATGTTTTTATTAATAAAAATTAACAATATCACCTCAGTTCATCATACTTACTTGGTAGAGCTCCTTGTTTGACTGGCCATTATCAAACACACAATGTTTGACATGTTTGAAAAGGCTTCTGAGAATTAAGTGTCTTTACAAGACCTCTTTACTGAAACTGGAAAAAAATATATTTTTCTTAAATTATTTGGGAATTCTTGTAAACATTTAAATTTGTCTCCATAATTGGATGATATAATACAACCAAAGAAGACTTTAATTTCTTACTTAAACTTAAAGTAGGAAGCAAGAATTCCCCAAGAGTACTCTCAATGATTTGATAATATTGCTACAATAAGTTTTTAAGAACCAGAACCAATATGCCAATCAATAAAAAGAAAATAGGATAGCATTAAGCACTACTACCCTGTTCATTCATTTAAAGTCTTCATTAAATTGTCTTTCTCCCTACTATGTAAAATGTGACTTGTTATTTTTATACCTTCATTTGCCTAAGGACAATTTACAACAGATTAACACTGTAACTGAACATTGACATATTGCTCCTAAAATGCATAGAAATTAAAGTAAAAATAACTTAAGGTCCCGTAAAAAAAAATTGAGCAGAAACTCTTGAAGATATGCACAACTAGGATAGGTGACAAACATTCCTGTAAAATTTTCATGAAATCCCCAAGCAGACAGGGCTTTTCATCAGAAAATTGGGAAGAGGCCCTGGCCTTTCAAATTGGGTAATTTATGTGTGAAAATTGTTTATTTTGGGAAAAAGATTCAATGAAAGATGGGTGCTAGTTTACACATTGAATAGTAATAAGAATTTTCAACTAAAATTTAGTGTTTTAAAGCACTTGAGTTTTAGACTATAATTTTTCATTCCCATCAGAGGATTTAGATATATTTTTCAGCATCTTACCAAGCATTTCGGGAATAGACTCTTTGGATTGGGAAAAGGCCTGTATAAGGCCTCTGTTATATACATTTAAGGATGAAAAGCCTTGGCAGTTTTGGAGATGAAGTGAGGCCAAGATTTAATCAGACATATTGACCAACAGCCGATTGAGTAGATTGATTAAGGCACATGTTAAAATAACACCAGGTGTTTCTGTTAATTGCACTTTGAATTCAGGTGAAAATAACAATATTTTTTTGTCTATTTAAAATTTAAATATTCAAATACTTAAAAAGTAATCCAATACCTTCTAGATATTGGAATATTCATTGCCATCCGTACAAACTTAAAATCAATGGCTTCTACCTGATTAATCTCTTCCAGGATCAACCCAGTTTAACATATTCCCATGTCCTTTACATGTCTTTCACTAAGAGGTGCTTGGTAGTTGTCCTTGTTGATGGAACTCTGTCCCATGTGATCCAAAAAATCTGCTGTTGTTGTGAACTCATGTCAAGGCTGGCATAAATTAATAATAAACTATGTTGCCTGAATCACCCAGTTCGCAGAGCCCTGAAAGACATACGTGTACTCGTATTTATATGATATCTGGTTTATTAAGGAAAAGTAGTAAACACAATAAAAACAAACCAAATTTTAAGATTCATTCATAAACTAAAGACTGATCAATAACTGTCTGTGATTCATACTTTTAACAAACATCACTGAATAAAAATCATTAATTTACAAATTAAAATGGCCATTTTACACAGATCTGTTTTTTTTTCATGGGGAGGTGAATAAAAATGTATTTAATTATTCAGATAGTGGTTAATGTTCCAAAGCTGTCTAATCAAACAACACTTCAGCAAACTGCCATTAATTTGATAAACTTTTGGGGTGAAACACTGACTGAGGTACTGTAAAATGCATTAATTTCGCGAGGTCACAATTTCGCGATTTTTGTCAAAAATTAGCTTGTTTCTTTATTCACGTATTGATGATTCGCGACACCTTCAGTTCTATTTTAAGTTGCATATTTTCGAATAAACTTATTTCGGATATATGGAAACTCATAATATATTTACGGTATTTATCAATTTACGAGGTAAGTGATTCGCGAATATTAGCGAAAATAAAACTAACGCGAATAAAACCGGTATTAAAGTATTAGCCCAACTATTTGTGTGCAACAAGTGCTTTTCTATAAATACAATGGTCGCCCTTCGCGCACTACCCAGTTACTATTCAAATCAATGTGGAAAATTTTCCATCTATGTCTATATGCCAGCGATAAGAATCTTTGTCACAACTTTTGACAGCTTCAAATAGTTTTTTTAAACCTTATATATCTTAAAACAAGAGTGCCAAACTGACACAAAATACATGTACGCACGTCACAATGCTGATCATCAAAGTTGTGTAACGATCCGATGAAAATTTTTTGACTTGGAGAGCAGATACCGCTAATTCAGTTTTTGGACAATTCAAGGGCCATAATTCAGTAGTGTCTGGTGGGATTTGGCAAGTTATAGAACTTGGTTGAGATATTATGCTCACCAACATATTCTCCAAGTTTAATAAAGACCGGATGAAAACTCTTTGACTTAGAGAGCGGAAACAGTAATTTTGGACAATTCAAGGGCCATAATTCACGAGTGCCTGGGGGAATTTGGCTGGTTATAGAACTTGGTCGAGAAATTATGCCCACCAACATATTCACCAAGTTTGATAAAGACCGGATGAAAACTCTTTGACTTAGAAAGCGGAAACCCTGTGGACGCCGCCTGCCCGCCACAGGTGTTCCCATAATATGTCTCGTTTTTCAAACAGGCGTATAAAAACTTGAACATACCTGAAAAGCTTATTCCAATTAGAATCAATATAATTATGTGATTCTTTTTAAGAAATTTGGTTGTTCATTATGAAAAAACTTATAAACCTCCACAGGTCAACAGTTTTTAAGTTACACCGCTAAACGTCTACCTGACTGTAGATTATCAGTTTATAAAAGAGATGCTTTCATTGGTTATCACATTAAAATCAACAAATAGTTACATGTACAGTAAATGGCATAAACAAAAGTAAGTTTAAAAGTGGGGTCACACGTCTTACCAGAATCTACCAAAATTACCGGAATCCACTCTGATTAACCCGAATCCACCTGAAAAATAATTTTCAGACTTATTTTTTTGGAAATTAATGAATGTATCATGATATCAAAGCATTTTAAAGCAATATGCATCTAGATTTGACTGTAAAGCTCCTATTTTAGTTGTCATGTACGTATAAAATTGCTGTACATGCTATAAAATTAAAAATACCTTAAGAAGGATTTTCAGAGATATTATTTTGGAAATTATTATATGTATCGTGATTTCAGAGCTTTTAAAAGCATTATGCATCTAGATTTGACAGTACCGGTACCATTTTTCGTTGTCATGTAGGTCATTCTTTATGATCATGACAATTAAATGGTTTCTTTTTCTAATTATGTTAAGTATTAAGATAAAACGGGTTTTTCTTGGGATTTCGACGTGATGTCATGTTTTTTTTGCATAACACAATATAGCCACAAAAATCATTTATAAGGTGGATTCTGGTAAATCAGAGCGGATTTTGTGGATTCCAGTAATTTTGGTGAATTCCGGTAAGTCGTGTGACAGTTTAAAGTTTTATTTGAGGATTATTATTTATTTTATTGATACTTTAGAGACTATTAAAAATTTTATGTATTATAACAACAAATGAACATTGCAGAGCTGAAATTTTCAAATGGAAGTGAAAAAATGAGAATTTAAAGCAGTGTGATTTCCACTACAGTTTTGATCGTTACTGCTTGAGACGTAAAGAACAGACATCTGTTAAAAGTCAGTATGATAGTGGGTCTGTGCTTGCAGTCGAATAATTGAGACTAACCAAGGTATCTGATTCAAACCTCGGCATTCCCTTGCAGACACTTGCAAAATAATCTAGAAATTACTCAGAAAGACCTTGAGGTAGCTTATTCAGTACTTCATAATAATTTGGTAGTGTCATCACATTACGCAGAAGACTTGAGGTTCAAGTCATGTTTGATGCTACTATTTCTGACTAAAAACTGCCACTTGTAATTAAACAAAATACACCCGTGAAACATGACAGAAATTTAGTTAAAATAATCTGGGAAAAAACACTTATCTCCTACAGACACATGTTTCAGAGGTCATTTTCTGGCCAGTATGTCGGGTTTGGACAATATCAGCTAATAAATGGGCGATTTGTATCACGAAATGTCTTTGTCCTAAATAACTAATAAAAATCACAGGTGCTTGGAAGACGGACCCCGTATCTCCAAACAGGCCGCCCCCCCCCCCCCAACAAAAAAAAAAATAAGGTCTACACGGGGTCTATACTACATAAAGTCATCTTTTTTGTTTTGTTATGATAGATCGGGATCGATATCAGTCTATCAACACCAAATTTAGTATCAAATACCAAGTTCTCTGAAAATTCGTGTTCCGACTATATAAGCCAGTGAAGGTAAATAACCAAATCTCGATTCCGCCATTGACGTCAAGCCCAAATGTAAACAAAATTTTAAAAATCGGCACATCTCAACAAATATTGCACTAACCTTAACAAATATGGTATCCTTGGAAAACTTATCTATTCCTCTGTTGAATTCCGTCGAGCATCGGCTAGGAAATCAGAACATAACATCCAATTTTTCATTTTTCCGATGCACCTGTGAAAATTATCGACTCTGGACAGAGTTTGGTTACAATGCAGATATAGTGAGTGAATTTTGATTGGACGAGCGATAATTCAAGGAGCTATTTTTAGCCGCGGAGTCTATCGCGTAACATATTCTTGCGCCGGCTCTCAGTCAGTTCCAGCACTTCTGTTGAAAGGTGGCAAAACTTTTTGTCTTCAAGTTCTACAAACTGTAAGTAATGTTGAGCAGTCAGCAGTCTCAGTTTTATTGTATGTGTTTGTCCGGGCATAATGTGTTACTTACTGGTCAAGGTGGGACAGGGAAAACATACGTTGTTAAAGAGGTTATTCAGAGTCTTCGTCGGACCAAAAAAAATGTCGCAATAACATGTACAACTGGAATAGCTGCTACTCTATATGCAGAATTTGGAGGTGAAACACTTCATAGGTTCTGCGGTATAGGGGATACACGCTTGAACAAAAAAGAGTTGCTTGCTATAATGAAAACAGACGAACGGTATGCTGAAAAATCTGCAGAAATAATAATGTCTAGAGCAATATAATGTCGAACTTGCGACACGAAAGCATGCACGTGTGTGCCTTTCCACAAGATGCGAGTAACGTATTTTCGTCAGCCCAGGGTCGAAAGTAAGATTTCCAGAAATGAGTATGGAACTTGAATGATAATTTCCCACTTCATATTCTATTAAATCGACATTAAAATTTAACAGGGTAAATCTAGTTTAGCGGAACTTAATATTTCAGTACAGAGCATAGCTATTGCTAAAACTGTTAGGTCATGTGCCAATCGAATTTCAATAATTATGAGTTTTATAGGGGGGAGGGGGGGGGGGGGAGGGAGGGCAACCGCCTCAGCGCTTTTTTTCAGTTGATTTTATAGCCGTTATTCGGTCATGTTCCCAATGGCAAAACATATACTTTTTTCCCAATTTGAGAAGAAAAATTCCCAATTGAATCAAAACAAACATTTCTGATGAAAAACTACAGCATCAGCACTGCATCTTTTGCTCTTTAAGCCAGGAATTATTGACAATATTAGATATAGATGGCAATGATTAAAAAACAGCAGATAACAGTAACACTTCTTAATCCCCAATGATGCTAAAAAAATTACTAATTTCTGGCAAAACGGCGATAAATTTCCCAATTCCAGGGGTATGGGTCATATTCCCAAAATGGTGAAAAAAAGCCCTGCGCCTGCACACACTCCCACCCCCTTCTATCGCTCAAACGCAGCTGGGATTTTTGTTTATTTTTTCACATCTGCATCGTCTGCTTAATAACCAGATTCTATCCATTAAATATTGCAGCCCCATAAGGGTGTTCGAGCTAGCCATCTGAACACCATTTAGGATCCGCCCCTGTCCTCTGATCTCACAATTTCACAAGCTCAGCTCAAGCTTGCAAAATAATCTTATCAACCTTGACTCGTTAACTGGTATCAGAACCCGCAATGATCGTTCTGCTACATTACGGATCCACCACTCTGGACACCAGTCCTGCAGTTTACCGGTACGTAAACTTTGTTGTTATCGCCCCATAACCTCGCTGGCATTTTAATTTATTTATTCATCGAACAGTTTGTTCAGAATATAATGGTTAATGGGGACTCCCGCCCACACGCTCTTGCTTGCATCAAATTATTTAACCTCTCCTCCATAATGTATACGCAATTTAACGTATGTGGGATCAGTGTAGATCCAGATCGGCCAGCACATCCGTGCCATCTGACCAAGATCTACACTGTGCATATTTTGGTCAGCAATAAATTAAAGACTCAAAAAGCTAACAGTTTAGATCCTGATCAGTGGCAATGTAGTGCCGGTTTATCTGGATCTAAAATGTTCGCCCATGCAATAAAGTTGTATCCATGGAGGAGACTGTAACTATATAATTATTACGCGAGCTCTATGTAAACATTGCATTATAGCCCACCACTTCAGTAAGGTAGTTTATTAACATCCAACAGCCACATTTTTAATATTCATTATAACAAAATATACTCACCAACTTAACGAAAACATGTTAATATGCAGTTTCAAACGTTGAGCAGCTTCATCAACCGTGACTGAACTATTCGATTAAATTTTTAAATACACGCGGTAATTTTCCAGCTAAAAATAGCTCCTTGAATTATCGCTCGTCCAATCAAAATTCACTCACTATATCTGCATTGTAACCAAACTCTGTCCAGAGTCGATAATTTTCACAGGTGCATCGGAAAAATGAAAAAATGGATGTTATGTTCTGATTTCCTAGCCGATGCTCGAAGGAATTCAACAGAGGAATAGATAAGTTTTCCAAGGATACCATATTTGTTAAGGTTAGTGCAATATTTGTTGAGATGTGCCGATTTTTAAAATTTTGTTTACATTTGGGCTTGACGTCAATGGCGGAATCGAGATTTGGTTATTTACCTTCACTGGCTTATATACGAACGTTGATTGTTATTGTTTACATCCGAAAATTTACGCGCATGCGCAGTACCTGGTTGGCAAAATATCGTTTTCGGAACCGTTACAGCTACGGAAACCATAGCCATTTCGGCGGATAATAGTGCAAAAAAATTCAATTTGGCATGCAATAAAATGTAGATGTAAATCAAATTATATTTAACTTACAGTTTCATTTAGCGTTTATGCATGCTGATCATGCGAATATTAACTAAAACCGTTCCGTCGATATATCCTTGCGGGGATGGTTCTTAGTTAATGTGTTCGCAAAAACGGTTATTTTGGGGTTGAGTAATAAAAATTATATACTATTTTCATTTTGTTAAGTAAATACATCATCTCCGTCTTAGCTTATTATACAGCGAACTGCATATAATATTTAGAATACATTTAAAAATTGAAGACATGCCTATTAATATAGCGTAACCCTTTTGTATCCGCCTATGGCTATATGGACTAGAATATAAATAACTCTGCGCTTAGCAAATAGGCGATTAATTATAATATACAACTATCAAAATGTGTTGCTATCCTAAATCTGGTTTTAAATGACAACGATACAGAACTCGAACAGTCTCTTTATTGTTTTAGTAAATAAGCGTATTAAGAATATGCATTTCAGAAATACTCGTAAATTCTTCGCGCACAGCCTCAAGGTAGAGATGTAAAGAATGCATTATGTTTAAATTTGCTCTAATCAAGACAAATAACGTTTATTGATTATCATAAAAGCGCAAGGTACTTGTCCCTGTTCTGTTTTACTGGTTCTGTGACACGCGTGTGATCTATGCGGCTAACTATCTGGGACCTCTGCCGGCCACGCTCTAGTATTACATGATATAATGGCCCCGGTCCCCCAAATCACTGATTTAATCAGTGCATCCGGTGATCAAACGACTTGTGATATATGCCGCACACTCTACAGCCGCGGGAAGCAGGAAGTATTCAGACAAGTGTCATGTATATCACGTATGGCCGATAATCCCTCGATATCGGGCCAATTAATTTTATGAAAGTATGTGAAGTTTAGTATTCCAATATTATCGCAAGACTTTATTTATAATTATATTAAATTTAGTGACATGAATTTCGTATCCGTTTTCCGGCGAATTTTTTACGAAATGATTTGTACTGATGTTGTCTTATATTTATTCTTGATCCCACTGCAGAAAATAAGAAGAGTGAACTCAATGGTAAATACTGCAATGCCAATCTGTTTTTTTCTTTGTTGGGCAGGTACTACGAAATATATGTGTCCATATAGATTTGCGAACATTCAGATATTTTACGATCATTGACGGAAGATTGTTAAATTAGTTAGTCCGGAAGATTGTTAAATTAGTTAGTCCAGTGCAGAAAACAATATACAGCCTTTACTTGTTTGATTTGTAGAAGTTGGAGTATTGTTTTGAAATTTTGTGATATTTCTTTGAATTAAGTAGAAACACTAAATATTGACGAATCCGTCTATATTTAAAAAAATTCATAGGCGGAAACAAATTCTTACTAAATTATTCATGACATTTAGAAATAAGTCTGCGTCCCCTATTTGTCTTTTCGATATAGTTGTAAATTAAAATCCGATTAATATAATAAATCCAGACGAAAGTCTAAAAAGGTGATAATTGTAACGTTTAAGGAATAAATTTCGTGTTTGATAAGTTCACCGAGTCTTGAACGTCATTAGGGCTGGTTAAAGTGTGAGTCCGAAGGACTCCACGCGTGCTTTAACCAGCCCTAATGACGTTCAAGACTCGGTGAACTTATCAAACACGAAATTTATTACTTATATTTACACCTCATTTTATCATTTTTTTTCTAAATTTAATATAAAATATATACTTTTTACTAATTTCGAAATGTTGTTTAAAACATTTCTTACCCCGGGTTTGGCATTTGGACTGTTCCGCCTATTTACTCAAATAAAAAAAATCATACTATGACCAAAAATAGTTCCATGTTTATTGAACACATTCATCCGTTTTTTTTCAAACATTTATATACATAAAAAACTTATATTTTACAACAAACATCAAATTTGTATCACAGCAAGTACTATCTATGCGAGTAAATGATAGTCTAAGTAAAAACCATTAGTTTGGCGGGATGTTAGAAAAGACTAATGTGAAATTTTTTCAACCAATGATAATTCTAGATTTTATTACATGTGTTTAATTTTGACGCCAAAATGTATGACGTCAGTGACGTCATTAATGTGTAACGTCGCTGACGTTGCATTATTTTGGCGGGATGTTAGAAAAGTCTAATGCGAAATTATTTCAACCAATGATAATTCTAGAAAATGGAACGTGCTTACCATTGCGCGGTGATAAGGCTAACGGTGTTATTGAAGATTGACCTTCACTCGTCCGGTAAAGGATATTGAAGCAGTGGAAATAAAGGTGTAAATATATAACAATGAACCCCAGATAAATCAAAAGGTAAGAAATATGAGTCATAAAAAAATGTCAATCATAAGAAAGTGCATAAAGAAATTAAAATCGTCATTATATAGTCTCGTAACATATAAGCCATTAAGCCTATCTAAAACAAAAACCACATGTATATTAAGTTGGAACACACCCCCATTTGTTTTAGAGTTTCCTCAGGAAAGTTCGCATACATGTATTAATTGAGCATATGCCTGAGTTGGTATTCTTAGCCGTTTCGAAACTACACGCCATCAAAGTATGCCACTAACGTCATTCAAGTTTGAGACGTCTGTCAAATTACAAGTGTTCAAATACGAACAAATCAATCAATCAATCAGCCAGGAAATGAAGGAATTAATCAATAAAGGAAGGAATTCTAGTGAATTATTTTGGGTTCTGATCTGTAACAACATGAATAGATCTAGTAATTCCGCTGTTTTTATTTTATTGTTTTCTGTTTGTGTCCTTTAAATTAAAATAAATGTAAATTGTAATTTGAAATTGAAAAAAAAACGAATGTTTACTGAACTGTTGATAAACTAATTTTATTACTTAATGTTATTGTTTGTTCGTTACACTACATAATAGACGCTATTTTTTGCCAACCAGCCGGTGCGCATGTAACTTTAGCAAGTGCGTGTGACGTCACTCGTCAACATTCGTATAGTCGGAACACGAATTTTCAGAGAACTTGGTATTTGATACTAAATTTGGTGTTGATAGACTGATATCGATCCCGATCTATCATAACAAAACAAAAAAGATGACTTTATGTAGTATAGACCCCGTGTAGACCTTATTTTTTTTTGTTGGGGGGGGGGGGGGCGGCCTGTTTGGAGATACGGGGTCCGTCTTCCAAGCACCTGTGATAAAAACAAGGTAGCCGAAAAATATGTGATCCCATTTGCACGTAAATTTCGAAGGCAAAATCGTAACTTACCGAACAATTGTTGATTGCCGTTGATAGATCGTTTATAAATCTTTCATATGAGACCAGTAACTAAACATAAGTTTGTCTATTAGTGGAGAAAATCAACATTTAATATCAAAATTTATGGACGTTTTCTCATTGTTAACCGCCATGTTTACGGTCACGAAAAAAAAACGGATGACGTACAGTTACTTTGAACAGTCTACCCGGTCCACATATTAAAAAGAGGGAAAGAAACTCAAAATATCACATTTGTATTATTTAAAATAAAAACGTTAGCAGTGTTAAATCAATTTATTTAAACTTCAGTTTTACCTTTGACTTGACGGCATAATTTTTATGTATAATGAAACTGACCGAACGGAAAGCGACTCACGGAAAAGACCGGAGTGTTCCGTAATATTCCGTGGGTTCAACAAGAGAAAGACTACATACACACAAACTAGATCTATAAAAATATCGGCTTTTTTAGTTCTGATTATTTATGCAAAAAACCAGTTGGAACTTAAGAATAAGGATTGAATTAAGATACAAAAATTGTGAAAACATAAATATATAGCCGTTTCTTGCGAAGATCTTATATTTTTACAGGTCACCTTAATAACTTATTTTATATACAGAGAAATATACACAGGGTCATTTTCAAAATCATTTTTTTCCTAAAATAATTAACACAAAGTTTCAAAATTAAGTATTCCACTTAAAAGTGTCTTAACAAATACAGACTTGCGATTAAAAAATGTTTCTTTGACAAAAAGCATTCTAAATATAGACCGAAAACATTAAGGCACCCAGTCGCGGTCCCCGTAATCCATCGGTCTCCATAATACCATCTTTAATATATATATGGTCACCCTTATGACTTAAGTAGATATATATATATATATATATATATATATATATATATATATATATATATATATATATATATATATATATATATATATATATATATACACATATATACATGATTTACAACACCCAAGGATTATGTGATGTGCAAAGACAGATCTAAATAAATTAGGATTAAATCCCAAAGACAGTGAAAACAGTTGCTACAAAGAAAGATTGCTTGGACATTATCAAGTTAGAAAATATAAAATTTTGGTTTTATTGCTATTTCCAAAGGTATTATTATAAATACATTGTTATAAGTAGTCCAGCAATCTACCTCTTTATACTGGTGCATATAATACCAGTTTGAAAAAGCCACACACCAGATATCTTACCTTTTGGCTATTTCTGTGTGTATTTAAAACAAGCAAATATGTAAATAAGATAACTGGTGTAAGATGGACACAAACAAGTGCCTCCAAAATATAAATTTTAAATATGTTTAATCAACTTACTGTAGCAGCCATTATAATTTATAGCAAGGTTTAATGCAAGGAAGGGCAAGAACATAATACTGGCATGATATTGTCATTATTGAACAGCAATTACAATTCTATGTTTAAAAAATATTGAATAACAGCATGACTGACATATGAAACTATAGACAACATATATATGATTTATTTCTTATACCAAATGAGACTGCCTCTACCTGGGAGTGAACCCGCACCGTCAAGGTGACATCGCCTAGCAATGCAATTCCGACTACGCTTCCAATTGAGCTAGCCGGGACAACCCCCGAAAAGGTTGATTGAATAACCCTGATAAATGCTATCATCACTGCATGACTACGCTTCCAATTGAGCTAGCCGGGACAACCCCAAAAAAGGTTGATCAAATAACCCTGATAAATGCTATCATCACTGCATGACATCGGTAATGGATTATTTTACTGATAACAGTACTGACTATATGTACAGGGAGACGTTTTACGGCCGCAACACTGCACAAATAGCGCTACTGTGAAATTCAAATGATATTGCCTCTACCTGGTAGCGAACCCGTATCGTCACAGCAACAGCACCTAGCTATGCAATTCCGACAACGCTACCAACTGAGCTAGCTGGGACAACCCCCCAAAAAGATTGATCAGACAACCCTGATAAAAGCTATCATAATTGCATAATATCAAGGTTACTACTATAACATAATGTTATTCACAGTAATGCTGCACTATAATCTCCTAAGCTATATATGGTAACAGCAATGTGTAAGTTATTAGCAAGCCTGTGAAATATAAGGTAAAAGGTACCTAATAATATGTCGCATATAGTTTTATGTTACACTGATAGAATAAAGATCCCTTAATACACTAATACATGATTCACCACACGCAAGGATTATGTGATGTGCAAAGAAAGATATAAACAAATTATGGGTGAGATCCAAAAGCCAGTGACAACAGTTGCTATAAAGAAAGATTGCTTGGACAATAACAATTAATTAAGATAAAATTTTGATTTTATTAGTATTTCCAAAGGTATACAATTTTTTTAATAGATTCATCTGTTTTAAGTAGTCCAGCAATCTACCTCTCTATACTGGTGCATATAATACCAGTTTGAAAAAGCCACACACCAGATATCTTACCTTTTGGCTATTTCTGTGTGTATTAAAAACATGCAAATATGTAATTATAATCACATTGTCAATATACACAATATGTATAAAATTATATACTATAAAGACACTGATAACATAATATGAAACTCTTGCCTGAACTGCCCTTTTGTGCTTATTGCTCAAATGTTTAATTCCAACTGTTCCATTAAATTCATACGATGAAAAATATATGGAAAAGGGGTTTAAAGTAATATTTTTTTTATAAATTAACGATAATATACTGTTTGAAAAAATGATCAAAAGTAGACCATCTAACTAATTATGGGAATAAATGTCATTGTTACTTGTTTTGATAGTGGATTATTATATTTGGTAAAGAACATTTAATTTCGTCTCCTCTAACTCCTCTACATTAGAACAGTTCTAATTACTGGTACTCAAAATTCATTATGTAATTTGTCAACCCAACTTTATATTTTACATTTTATTTTGATACTTTGATAAAATGTGCATAACACAGCAAACCAAGGAAAAGGAGAAATATTTTAGTATTAATCACTTTGATTAAAATACTGGTATCAAGTATAACCAGCGACACTTTTACTCAATAAAACTAAGTTACATTATATTCAATAACAAAATCAGGTTTAAGACTGTGACAGTGCATGGGAACCAATCTCCCTACCATAATTAAAATTGCAGCAGTTATCAAATAAAAGGGCTATTTTAACTTTCATATTGGCCACTTATAAGAAAAGTCAACAGATTTCTTTGGGGGAATCTTATACTTTAAAATAGTCTGACAATGATTTACATTTCATATATTATAATTTTATGTGCAACTCAGTAATTTGACATTTTGTCAATATACATATATAAATAATAGATTAAATTGTTACTTTTCTATGGGTTTTTTTATTTTTGTTTGCAGTAGGGGGTTGGACAAACAAACGAAAAAAAATGCATAGGGGATAGAAAGAAACCTAAATTATAAAGGGAAAAATGACCTTCATAAACCTTTTAGCAGCACTTTCATATTTTTACAAACATTGTGATACATTTTAAAAAATATTACATTTTAAACAACATTAGATTTGAACAGTGTCCCCTTTATTAATTGTTTAAGAGAATAGTACATACCATCTCCACACTAGTTGATTTTGGAATGTCAACTGGCAAATAACCATCAGCAATTTTCTACAATGTAATCATTTATTCAAATGGCAGACATCATAAACTTCACATCAAGAATTTGTTGATCATGTCACTAGTTATTTACGTAAATGTCATGGTAATGTGGGAGAATTTTGCTTTTATATGATCACACTGGACATAGCTTTCGCGCTAACGACGCGTCTTTCGCGCCAACGACGAATTTCTATCGCGTTAATAACGCATTTTGATGGCGGATTTTGTGGCAAAAGAGCGTCACCTCAATAAGTTTACACCTTGTACTTCTTTAGGTGACGATACATTTTTAAGGGAATGATCGCAAAGTACCCCCTCACCATTCTAGTTTTTGTTTGTATCACTAGAAAATGCACAAACCTTGCTGATTTTTTGGAGAATCGCCCACAGTTTTGTGAGGTAGGTGCAAAATGTTGTGATTTCAAAGAAAAACTTTTTTTGTACAATACACCAAGGCATATGCCCATTCCTACCAGAATAAAAATATCGGAGGAAGTTATTATTTGGCAAATAATACATTTCTTGTAAAATATATGCATATTCTGCTAATTTATCGCAGAAGAAGTGAACTGAACGCGTCTAGAACGCTTTCGTCTGAACGCATCTACGACGCTACCCGGTTTGTTTCATGTAAATTGTTAGGTTTGGCAGAGGAGCATGTTGCTTTCAACAATTCAAAGTATAAGCTCGTGTGGATTGTGTTTAATAGACATAAAATTTAGTGTCTGGGAATATCTCTTCTCTTTATAAGCTTGACAGCTACGCGTCTTGTCAAGATATTGCAGATGTTCTGATGCAGACTTTTCTTGAATGTTCTCAAATGGTTTCAATGACAAAAGAGCTAAAATAATATCATATAACATAATGCATGTAAAACCAACGAAGTCTTTGATATTAGGCGTGTAGTAGCACTTAGTGATTCTATCTTAAACGCTTTCTAATTTGCTCTGATTTCAAAATTTGCCACGAAGGATTTATGAAAAAGATTATTTTGGAACAGTATTTCTTCACACATGACACCACTGGTCTAAAAACTGCTTTGCGCGCATGCGCATTAAGAAAGTGAACACAAACATTATATGACTATGTTTCTAACAACACAAAAAAAATGCTTCTGCTTTTTATCAACTTGTCAAAGTCAACCAAAGTCAAATAACACCCATAAAAGTTGAACCGATGCTCATTGAAAAAAACAACAACATTTTTGCAAACGTTAAAGTGAAAACAAAATCTTCTCAAGTTTGAAATTCTTCTCTTCTTTTGCTTCCGAATTAAGAATTATGTTCGGGGGTTTCAATATCGCATTATTTCCCTTATAAAATTAGATTTTAGTCTGCCTTTCAGAAGATTTCATATTTACTTCTTAAATAAATCGAATTATTTTCATATATCCCCTGTACTGCGATGAGTATGGTTGAAAACATGCCACCAGAGAAGAAATGTCTATTGGGAATAGTTAATGTTTTAAGTTCACATACATGTAAGTTGAATGTCTCTTTACATAAGCATGTTCATTTACGTTAGAACACACACACATATATACTTACCTCTTTTAACATTTACTCGTAAGGAGATGTTTATGACTGTGCTCCTGCAAACATTATCGTTAAAACGGACGCGAAAAACATGCTGACGATATTTCCTAAAGGTCCAAACGGAACATCGTACTTTACAAATACGGCATTTCTTTTTCGTTTCAGGCCCTGTTTAAGTGATGTCTTCCCCATATATTCTGTATTTTATAATTATAATACAATATTACAATCATTCAAAGATCGAATCTGTAAAACATAAATAATATTACAGTATTGTGTTCAATATCATGTATCACAGAAAAACGTATGAGATGTGTTTTGCATGAAAGTAGAAATGTATCAATTGGAATATTTAATGCATTTCAAACGTCGCAACACAGGTCTTATTTTGCGTGCTCAAGTGAACAAACATCAATTTTTCAAGGTTTATAATACGCACACATACCTTATAAAATAAAAAAAGAATCTACAATGTACAGCGTGCAGACGTAGGTTACATCGATGCTAAGTACTTCGTCATTAACTGTGACATAATTAAACGAATATTTACTTTTTCAGACAGTGCAAACTGTTGTCGGCTGATTTATTTCAAAGTTTAATAAAAAAACCATTTGAACAGGACAGCAAAATGTTAATGTTAATGCTAGTAGTTTTTACCATCGTCTGGAAAGTCTTGAAATGCTATGGTTCGGGAGTGTTTCCTTCATATACTGCTGTTAATTAACTTTAAATAGGTATAACGATTTAAGGAAGAATCTGATTTCCGAAAAAATGCTTTGAAAAGGAATATTTAACTTTATCTACAATAAGGTTTTTAATTAGTCTTTATTTTAAACAATTAAGAGTTCCAAAGAGATTACCTCAAATCCTTCTGCGTAAATCGGGTTCGTTTTTCAAAAGTTTTATTCTGTTAAACATGTAATCGATATCGCTTCCACACGAGAAATAAGAGGAAAATTGGCATGTTAATAATACACATGATATATTTTGACAAATGCGTGTTCTTTTCATGGGGTAAGCATCATCTACCACGCATCAAATTTACTAGGCAGATAAACTATAAAAGGGTAGCGTCGTAAATGCGTTCAGACGAAAGCGTTCTAGACGCGTTCAGTTCACTTCTTCTGCGATTAATTAGCAGAATATGCATATATTTTACAAGAA
Organism: Corbicula japonica; assembly: GCA_038501625.1. NCBI lineage: Eukaryota > Metazoa > Mollusca > Bivalvia > Venerida > Cyrenidae > Corbicula > Corbicula japonica. The sequence goes on from JAZAYU010000468.1 coordinate 278,134, forward strand.
ATGTATTGTTTGCCAAATAAAAACTTCTCTCGATATTTTTATCCTGGTAGGAATGGGCATATGCCTTGTTGTATTGTACAAAAAAAATTTTTCTTTGAAATCACAACATTTTGCACCTACCTCGCAAAACTGTGGGCGATTCTCCGAAAAATCAGAAAGGTTTGTGCATTTTCTAGTGATACAAACAAAAACTAGAATGGTGAGGGGGTACTTTGCGATTAGTCACTTACCATTGTATCATCATCTAAAGAAGTACAAAGTGTAAACTTACTGCGGTGACGCTCTTTTGCTACGAAATTCGCCATCAAAATGCGTTGTTTACGCGATAGAAATTCGTCGTTGGCGCGAAAGACGCGTCGTTAGCGCGAAAGCTATGTCCAGTGTGATGATATCTAAGTGTGGTTCTTATGACTACACAAACATACAAATAAATACTTTTAGAAAACAAATTAAGGAGATAGGAAGAAGCCTTTTCCTTGCTAACAAAGTAACACATAGTCACAAAGTCTTTTCTGGGTAAAGGAGTCCTTACCGTATCCTTTCTGGTATCTAGTTGTACCAGTTATCATGTTGCTCATTATGCAGGTATCACCATGTAAAAACATTTAGTTATATTAGGAAAACTTATGTCATTTTTATGAAATTAAAACTGACCCACTGTTAAAGAACACTAACATTAAACAATCATAAATTGATGTTAAGTACAATTTGTACATGAATATGTTTAGGAATTTACCTGAAGGCAATAATCACTGAAAGCAGCCATAATCTTCTGCAAACTACTGCCTTTTAGCACTCGTCCACCTACTTCTATAAAAGAAAAAAGACATAGAAAAACAAGTTATGAAACTGTAGCAAAGATACAATCATTGTTTCATAAACTAAAAGTGTAAAGGATAAATATTTGAATTTACTGTAAAATTGTAAAATTTCAGAGCTGTCATTGTAAACAGAGGTGATATTTAAATGTGATTTAAAGTTAAGTTCGAATCTTTAAACACCACTGGTGACCTTGCCTTTGAGCCGGACAGGTTGGAACATGGGTTCTGCACATCTTGATGTGGTGAACATTTGACCAAAGTTTCATGATAAAACTTCCAGGGGTTGAGAAGTTATGGACTGGACACTATCTGCATACATGCACTCACACACAGACGGACAAAGACCATTCTTATATACCCCAACCACAACCTGCGGGGGATAATAAACACATAATCAAACAATACCATTTTCCTTTGAGTGGCTACAAAACGGCACATCCTTTGGCCAGTATCCTGGTTTTTTTTCAATACTGTAACGAGTCATTGGTGAGTCCCCTAAAATAATAAGTGCAGCTGTAAATCATGCTAAAATGTAGGCACATTCATAATATAGGTGCAAAATATATTTAAAAAATTATGAATTATTCACATAAATATGAAACAAACTTTAGGTTAAACAGTCCAACCTGCGTTAAATAAAACACTGATAAAAATACATTTTATTTGTACCACTGACCGATTTCAATAACATATTCACCTATGAATAAAGAATAGTCTTAGAAAACAGTTTTGACTGTGTGCATTTTTAACTTTTAAAAACTGCTGAGGTTATCTGCTTTATCTAACTGTTCAAAACAACACTTATAACAAGGGAATAAATCATCTTCCCAATCCAAAATTTAAATTATACAGAGTTGAGTGATAAAATTAGCCTGTACATAACTTACCTTCTTCTGTACAAATCTGTGCACAGGCTTGCCTTAAATTTGGCACACTCACATCCTGCCAGGTAATAAATGGATCGATGCCCTTCAAACTGACTGTTTTCTTAGGACCTGAAACTTATGAAGAAATCTTATATTTTTAAGGTATTCTAATAGTAAAGCATAGAGTTTTAACATATATTTCAAATTCATGGTGGGTCAGATGCAAGATTTCCAGAAATAAAGGTTTGTTTTGGGCAGTCATAGGGTAGTTAAATGATAATTTCCAAACTTCTAGTCAAAATCCTCATGAAAATTAAATAATGCTGCCCCAAAATGATTTGAGCAACCCCACTGAAACCTCTTTGCACCTGCAGATTTAAATACAAAGTTTAAATAATTGATTTAACAGCCAGCACATCAAGTATACAAAATATACAAGAGGGCCATGATGGCCCTGGATTTCTCACCTATGTTTTTTATGAAGCAACACTGTCTTTCAGTGCAGTGCAGTGCAGTACAGTACAGTACAGTTTTTTTAAGAAAAATAATTGCTTATAAGCCCTGTGACTTGGAAAGGATTGACCACAGGGTCATAATTTGAACAACTCGTAAAGAGGTAAATGCCAGGATGCTTCAGGCCAAATTTAGATAAAATCTTTCAGGTGTTTTTTAGCTCACCTGTCACGTAGTGACAAGGTGAGCTTTTGTGACCGCCTGATGTCCGTCGTCCGTCGTGCGTCGTGCGTCGTCCGTCGTCCGTCGTCAACAATTGCTTCAATCGACTTCTTCTCTGAAACGGCTTGGCCAATTTTGATGAAACTTGCCACGTATGTTCCTTGCATGAAGCTCTTCCAAAGTTGTTCAAAGAAATCAATTCCATGCAGAACTCTGGTTGCCATGGAAACCGAAAGGAAAAACTTTAAAAATCTTCTTGTCTGAAACCACAAGGCCTAGAGCTTAGATATTTGGCATTTAGCATCCTCTAGTGGAGCTCTACAAAGATTGTTCAAATTATTTCCCTGGGGTCAAAATTGGCCCCGCCCCAGGGGTCACTTCATTTTACATAGACTTAAATAGGAAAAACTTTAAAAATCTTCTTGTCTGAAACCACAAGGCCTAGAGCTTAGATATTTGGCATTTAGCATCCTCTAGTGGAACGCTACAAAGATTGTTCAAAGTATTTCCCTGGGGTCAAAATTGGCCCCGCCCCAGGGGTCACTTCATTTTACATAGACTTGTATAGGAAAAACTTTAAAAATCTTCTTGTCTGAAACCACAAGGCCTAGAGCTGAGATATTTGGCATTTAGCATCCTCTAGTGGAACTCTACAAAGATTGTTCAAATTATTTCCCTGGGGTCAAAATTGGCCCCGCCCCAGGGGTCACTTCATTTTATATAGACTTATATAGGAAAAACTTTAAAAATCTTCTTGTCTGAAACCACAAGGCCTAGAGCTTAGATATTTGGTATTTAGCACCCTCTAGTGGAACTCTACAAAGATTGTTCAAATTATTTCCCTGGGGTCAAAATTGGCCCCGCCCCAGGGTTCACTTCATTTTATATAGACTTATATAGGAAAAACATTAAAAATCTTCTTGTCTGAAACCTCAAGGCCTAGAGCTTAGATATTTGGCATTTAGCATCCTCTAGTGGAACTCTACAAAGATTGTTCAAATTATTTCCCTAGGGTCAAAATTGGCCCCGCCCCAGGGGTCACTTCATTTTACATAGACTTATATAGGAAAAACTTTAAAAATCTTCTTGTCTGAAACCACAAGGCCTAGAGCTTGGATATATGGCATTTAGCATCCTCTAGTGGAACTCTACAAAGATTGTTCAAATTATTTCCCAGGGGTCTAAATTGACCCCGCCCCAGGGGTCACTTCATTTTATATAGACTTGTATAGGAAAAACTTTTAAAATCTTTTTATCTGAAACCACAAGGCCTAGAGCTTAGATATTTGGCATTAAGCATCCTCTTGTGAAACTCTACAAAGATTGTTCAAATTATTTCCCAGGGGTCTAAATTGGCCCCGCCCCAGGGGTCACTTCATTTTATATAGACTTGTATAGGAAAAACTTTAAAAATCTTCTTGTCTGAAACCACAAGGCCTAGAGCTTAGATATTTGGCATTTAGCACCCTCTAGTGGAAATCTTCAAAGATTGTTCAAATGATTTCCCTGGGGTCAAAATTGGCCCCGCCCCAGGGTTCACTTTATTTTATATAGACTGATATAGGAAAAACTTTAAAAATCTTCTTGTCTGAAACCACAAGCTGAGAGTACTTTTGTACTCAGGTGAGCGATATAAGGGCCATCATGGCCCTCTTGTTTTAGAAGTCTTAGAAAATGTTAAAAGATTTTGCTTATAAGCCCTGTGGCTGAGAACCAATTAACCCTATGGTAATAACTTCAACAAATTTTGTAGATATCATTGCCAGGAAGCTTCATGACATATTTTGTTAAAATCCATACAGTGGTTTTAGAGATGTTGTTTAAAACAAATTGTTAGATTTTGCTTATAAGCCATGTGGCTTGGAAATGGTTGCCCCTAGGGTCATTCTTTTAACAACTTTTGAAGAGGCCAATGCCAAGTTGCTTAGCCCTGTGGCTGACAAGCAGTTGCCCCTGTAGAGGATCCATAAAATTTGCACCACCATATCAGAAATAAATGCAAACAGCACCCAGTGCAATTGTTTAATTTGAATCCCAATTCTGTATCAGTTATTTTTTATCCATATGTTCAGCATCCACCTCAGCCCCACCCCATATGCCCTTGCACAGACTTTATTGACTATACTGGCTTCTTGAAAGTGAGTGTAATCTTCAAGAAAGTTTAACAACTTAAATAGAGTGAATCTGTAAATATAAATTTAAATATAATATAAGAATAAAAGCATTCTGATTTGATACAAATACATATATACTATATCACATTTTGTATACACATTTGCCTAGCATCCCAACTTTGGGACATCATAATGATCAGTAAAAAGTGCAAGGAAAGTTAGCTAATACAATGTATTTATATTTCCAGTATTGTATTATATCAAACAACATATTTCCATATTACAAATTGCTAATTTTGATTATTTTCGTGAACAGTATTTATTGTGCATGAATTAGTACATTCCTATTTTCAAGTAATTTGTGTAATTCCTATTTTCGAGTAATTTGTGTCTGGTTTTTGTAAGTTTGGCCTTGTGAATTCATGAAATTTATTTCAGATTCATCTCTTATTGATGTTACCAGATACAATGGACTGATAGCTCAGCCACATTACAGAGATAACAGCAACTTTATAATAATAACAGGCCCCTTAGCACACCTGAACAAAAGTAAAGGTTTTTATAAAGGCTTCAATCTATGTAAATAAAGGCCTTTTAGTGGACAATATTAAAAAATAAAGAGTAAATAAAGGCTATTCTTGTCGTAATTCTCGTTGAAAACACATAAAATATATGTTTTTACTAAAAAAGTTAATTTATATTTATATGAAAACCCACATTATAAAACCTGGGAATCAGAAATAGGCATGGTTGATGTTATCTCATACTGTTTGAATCATACATTATGATTGATACACAAGCAGTATCCTAATAACAACACTTAAAATGGGGAAGAAACACAGTAGAGCAACCATTACTTGCTTTAAACTGCCGGGCACTGCAAGCAGTCTGAAAAAAAATAGGTTTTGAGTGAAAATTACTGGTTATTTGGCTGTTTTAAAGGTTTTTTTGAGAAGATCTAAAGGACAAATTTAATCTTAATCTTCAGGACAAATTTGGTTAAAATCCATCCAGTGGTTTCAGAGATGATGTTGTTTAAAGCAAATTGTTGAATGAAGACGGACGTCAGATGCCGGATGAAGACTGGTCACAATAGCTCACCATGAGCCTAAGGCTCAGGTGAGCTAAAAACTGAAAAAGGCCCAATATTTTAACATAATTTAGAACTAAGTTAAAAAAAAACTGGGTGTTGGGTGTAACTTAGACATAATGAGGAAACAATATCACAGAGAAAGATATACATATATTAACCAGCAATTGCAATGGTTTTGTTAAGCAAGAAATATCTGGTATATTTTATGAACCCAATTTATAAAAAAAATCTTTATTATTCAAAAACATTAAAATTGACTAGGCTTGTTTTAATGACTGCATTGCTATGATAACTAGCAAATTTATATGTTTGATAATAATGTACCGGTAATAAAAACGGTAATTAATGTAGTCCAAACACAAACAATATTTGGAAATAACTTAAAAACATCAAAAATATTGTTGGAGTAACTGACTACTATCAAAGAAGTATATTAATTTGTAAATCTACATTTATTCATAACTAGAATGTGTCCTTGGACACTGATGCCCCCACTGCTGCAACAAAATTTGTAATAACAAAGGGCCATAACTCTGGTAAAAATGGTCGCAGGAAAAATTCCTTTCTTTACGATCGTCTACCCATCCTGCTTGATCATCTGTGCAAGTTTGAAAGAAATCCGCCTTATAGTTTAGGAGGAGTTGATGCCACAAGATTTGGGGACGTACGGACAGACGGACGAGTGCAACTCTATATGCCTCCCACTTTGTGGGGGCATAAAAGTATTAAACAAATCCAGTCAATCTTCAGAAAACAACCTTCCAAACTCTCCACAGCTTTTGCCTGAATCACAGGCGTGATTAAAGCTTCTAATGCCTCCCCCTTCTCACCTCCAATCGCTTTGCAAAGTTGAGGAGTACCTGTAATTACATATTAACTGACAAGTGATATCTGCTGAGTGTTGAAATTATCAAATGACTACTTTACTTACTTGAAGAAAATTGTAACTTACTTGAAGAAATTTGCGATTTGATATTATTATAATATTTTGAATGCAGGTCATTTGAAGCATACTATTAAGTGAAATTCTTCTCTACAATAAATGAGACTAAATGGAAATTGTTCCTGTTTTCATTAGTAATTTTCAATAAAATGTGTTTGAATATAACCTTATATTCTATAGTTTTAATTGTTTGGTCTGGGATTAAGTTGCAACATTTGAACATTTTCTTTCATTTACACTTACAAATTATTTTCTAAATATATCCTCTTGTAATGAAAATACCTGTGATTTTGACAGTTCCTCCGTCAACATAAACCAAGGCCATTGGTGGAGCATCATTTTTTCTACATAACTTCTGAACCTATCAAATACTGTTAAAAATAAATATTTATCAATAACGAACTAAAGTACATTTGTGTAAAATATCAATTATAGCATAAGAACAGAAGTTTACCATGGCAGATACAAGCAAATCAGATTTGTTTTAACAAGTTACATGTAATTTGTTTCCAAATTACAGTACAACTGGGTCAGACAAATATTTTAAAAACCTATAGATATGTTAAAAGCTTCCTATATTAAAATATTATATAAAATTATAAGCTACCAGTGAACACTAGTATATACTTGAGTATGGAAAACATATACATCTCAATGATAATTTCTTTTCTTAATAATAATGTTTAATTTGAACGTCCTTTTTCGAAAAGTGACATTAATTTTTATTGGATATTAACTATTCCCCTTTCTGAACATCTTGCTATATACAGTTGAACCTGCCTTAGCAGTCACCTGCATTCAGCAATCCCTGTCTTAGACAGCCAGTTTAAATATGTCCTAAACTAACATTTTGTTCCAATTTGTACCTGTCTTAAACAGCCACCAGTGTTAAACAGCCACTTTTTGTCACTCGCTTAAGTAGCTACTTAATACAGGTTTCACTGTATTGTGGCCAACATACCCGTTTTTCTAGCCTTGCCAGCTTTCTAGCGATACTTCGTCCTTTTTTCTTAGCTGAGGTCTCTGGATTCACCTGAAAAATTCACCAAAAGTAACTCGTCACAAACTTAATTGGTAATTTTTCTTTAATTTAACAGTTTAAAATCATACGACTACGAGGCATTTTTTTAGTAATTTCAGTTTATGTACTAAATGCCACATTATTCCTTTTATGTTTGAAGGCTACAAATACCAGATACATACACGCTGTCATTTTATACCATTAGGTAAATATTATTTAAACGTTTACCCTTGTTTTCCCGGAAACTTTTGTCCTCTTGCGGCCTTCTAAGGCAGATTCCCAAGCTAAAAAAGTAGTTAATGTCAAAAATTAATATTGCTGCTCATAACGGGGTTTGGAACAACCCCACCGAACCCCGTCTGTATGCACCCCTGAATATATAATTAACGTTAATACCATGAATACCATTCATGCCGTTGACGGAAGCAAAACTTTTGAATATAAACATGCAGCTTGTGTCAGAATCTGCTCTTGGACAAAACCGCAGAGCAGTATATGCAGGCATGGAGGCACAGGGATCAGTATGATGAACATGACATCACAGCAAAAAAGAGTTGTTGAAGGCTGTTATGACTTCATTTATTACTCAGATACATAATTAAACTGTATTGTGCATTTAATTTGTTTATAAATAAATTATTGGTCAAATACATTAAAAATAAATTCGCCAATTTTCAGTCTGGTTCGATTTTACTTTTTTATGTTGCCGTCCATCCAGTGAGGCACCAGCTTGGCTCTTGGACACAATTTAATCAATCTGAGATATTTGCAAATCAATATTTATAATTGTATGTATGCTTGACAAAACACGAAAATGAAAAAAAAAGATAACAAAACCGTTATAAACTGATAATCAAATAAATACTCACTTTGGCGATTCATGATATTTGAATATGAATGATATTGAATCTCACTAAAATCAGATCAGCTAAGCGGTTCTCAAGAGAAGAGTACTGAAGGGACACAATTACGAATAAAATACAATCTCTTAAACGACACTGATTATTTTTTCTAATCACTGCTCCCTGGCGCAAGGGAGACAATTACGAAGCGAATATTGACCGTGGCTGAAATCGTGGCTGAGGACCCAATAATGAGCTGCTATTATACCTCTGCTGTAGGTTTCTATATATGGTCCCGTTGTTTTTTTGTTGTATTTGATTTCTGTAGACTCCACAGAAGACTTTTTGTAGAGAAATTAACAATATACATATTTAATAGTTGTAGGCGTACACTTATTTTTACAAGCTTCTTAAAGAAAATTAAAAAAATTGTTTATTAGTTATCACTACCAGCTGTTATTACGATGTTATTGTTTGATAAAAGATAAAAAAATGTAATTTTTTATTGTTATTCTGTGTTGAATAAGAGAAAAAGAAGAAGTTTGCAAGGACATAAATTAATTAATGTGGCTATTGTACACATAAACAGAATTGAAACTGCATTGCATTTTCTTTTATGAACCATGCATTCTTCAGAATTTTATGCATAGTTCAATCTATCTCCATTACCAATTAGATTTTCTTTTTTTCAGAGGGCATGGTTGATTTGGATCCTGACAGGTTGTACATGTGTAAAAAGCCGTATATATGGAGTATAGGGATAATGCTTTTTGTTATCTCCCAGCTTATTTGAGAAATCAATGCTTGTTTTCCTCTTTTGGTATGTTTATCAATTAGGTTGTACAAAATGTATGTTGTTTTTATATATAATTCTCCATAGAAATGCCTATTATCTACTGTGCAAAAAAATCTGCTTGCGAACCTCTGATCAGGATCTGGAGTAGTTGTCTTTAGATTCCTTCTTCGTTTTTTCTTCTTAAGTAATGGCAAGCATGCAGTTACTGAATATGATGGCCACCTGTTAGTCAAAAGGGACAGGTGCTTGTGCTCCTGGGCTACTCAATCCACCCAGAAGTGAAATAGCAAAGTGCAAAAATGGTGTAAAAAAACTAGCAGTAGCAGCTTAAGCTCCTAAGACTAAAATATATACAGATTGATTGATTGATTGATTGATTGATTTCGGTAAAATAGAGATCATACATGGAGTAGGATTACATAAACATACAAATGCAAATTATAAATAGAAACATTAATAGTTACTAAAAATTAAAACAACAATGATAATTACATTTTACATAAAACACAAATTTAAATAACTACCCATGTTATGCCTTCTAACCCAGGATAACACAAAAAAACTACATTATTGTAATTCTTATTTCCATCGTGGTCCTGTATAACAAAAATGGGGGCATGACACAGAGAGGCTTGTGTTATTGACTAAATTGAAAAATTATGTAATAAATACAAATGTACTTCATTTCATGTATCTCACAGAAAATTCAATCACTATCGTTAGCAATATCACAGACAAAGTTACTTATATTTACTATTTATGTTTAATAAAACCTCTTTTACAGCCTTTTTAAAGAATTTTTGAGAATAGATTCTGCCATCAATTTAAAAGATAAAAATTGGTCTAAGCTAACACCTAGATATTTAACAGATGAAGTGTGACTGATAGTAGTACCATTACAAATAATGTTAAGATTAGGTTGTGATCTGAGCTTCTGTCTGGATCCAAAAAATATTGATTCAGTTTTACCCAAGTGTAAAGAAAGTTTGTTGTCTATCAGCCATTGACTTACACCTAGTAAATCATCAGACAAAGCTTTTTCAACATCAGAAACATTTTTACCCGAGACTAAAATAGCAGAATCATCAGCATACAGTAGAAGTTTATTTTTAACAACTGCTGGCATATCATTAACATAAATTAAAAAGAGCAGAGGGCCAAGGATAGAGCCTTGAGGAACCCCACATGTAATTAACGAGTGACTGGAAAAAGTGCCAGAAATATCTACCAGTTGGTGTCTGTCCGACAGATAAGACTTAAACCAATTACAAATACTATCACCTAAGCCGCAAGCTTTAAGTTTCCTTAGCAAAATTGAGTGATTGACTGTGTCGAAGGCTTTCTGTAGATCTAAAAGAACCATGCCAACAACATTGCCTTTGTCAATTTCTAATCTGATGAAGTCTGTTAAATATAAGAGACATGAGTCAGTTGAAAATCCACTTCTAAAACCAGATTGAAACTTATAAAACAAATGTTTTTCTTTAAAATATGACTCCACCTGATCATATACAACTTTTTCTAACACCTTTGAAATAACATTTAAAATAGATACTGGTCGATAGTTGCCAACATTTAACCTGTCATCCTTTTTAAAAAGGGGAACAACTCTAGCAATCTTTAAATCGTTAGGTACTCTCCCTTGGATAAGTGACAAATTTATAATGTGTGTAAGGGGGCTTACAATAATGGGTGCTGCATCCTTGACAAAGCGTGAAGGCAAACCATCCAAGCCAGTAGCTTTGTTTGAGCTAAGGTTGTTTAAATATTTAAGAACTTTGTTTTCAGACATTAGGGTAAAAGAAAAACTATTTAAACGTATACCTAGACTCTGGTTAAAACTGTAAACAAAAGATTCACCAAATTTGCAAACACATGCTGGAAGTTTTTCAACAAGTTTACAGGCAACTGAGGTATAAAAATTATTAAAAGATTCTGCAATAGATGATTTCTCAAAACAAACGTTGCCATCAATATTTAAACAAATACAGTGGAATCGCGATAACTCGAAACCCGATAACTCGAAATGACGGTTTAACTCGAAGTCGGCCGCCGGTCCCGTCAATTTTCCTTATATATTCAACTAAAAAAAGTTGCGATAACTCGAAACGCGATAATTCGAAATTCGCGATATCTCGAACATATTAATAAGTCCCTTGAATAGGAATTAAGAACAATTTAATCGCGATGTATTAGAACTTGCTGAATTTGTCCCCTTTTTGGAAGGTAACCCTAGATTTTTCAGTGCCTTCCAGAGTGACTTAGAGTCATTTTTATGTTGTTCAATAGAGCTTGAGAAGTAGCATTATAAACTAGGTATTGAGCTTTATTTCTAAGAACTTTAAAAGAGTTAAAATTATCCACATTTCTGTCTTGTTTATACAACTTAAAAGCTTGGTCTCTCTCATGAATAGACTGAAGAATATTGCTGTCCATCCATGGTTCAGATCTTTGCTTGAGCCTAATTTGTTTTAAAGGAGCAACTTTATCTAAAATAGAAAGAAAAATATCTTTAATTGCAGTCCAAAATAAAAAGGGAAAATCTTTTTTTCCCTTTTGAAATCAGGTTTGCTACAGAACGATTTTTCAAGGCAAACAGCAAACAGCTGTCTATATTCGACGTTTTGCTCTATAAATGCAGTGGATGTTGATCATTTCCGAAGAAATTTCTACTGAAAATCTCTTAAAGGTCCAAAATAATGAATATAGGAACAGTGGAAATTAATAATAACCCTTGACTCTATATAATTTCACTCTCATAGCAGTAATATCTGTTCAACTTGCAATATCTTTTTATTTCTAGCAGAAATTTCTGCTGGAAATTTTACCGAAACAACTGTGGTGGAAAAAATGCTTTGAACTTTCCAGCAGAAATTTCTGCCAGAAAATTTATCGAAATACAAGCTGGTGCAAAAAGTGTATTGCATTTCCAGCAGAAATTTCTGCCAGAAAATTTATCGAAATACAAGTGGTGCAAAAAGTTTATTCCACTTTCCAGCAGAAATTTCAGCTGTAACCTTCACCGAAATGTGCAGAACATTTTTTCAGCAAACAATTCAATTTAAAATATAAAAATAATAGAAATTATGGAACAACGTCGTAAGATCATTAAAAGTTGAATAATTTTGGTCGTTCAAACATAAATTATGAGCACGACAATGTATTTGTATAGCTTTACGTTCAATAATTGTCGATATGAAGACTCAGTTAACGTCTAACATAAACATATAGCAGAAGTTTGTGTTTAGTCATGAAACAGATAGGTTGAAAAAAAGTTATTGCATAACTTAGGAAGCATATCTGAAAACATCTTGGTAAAAATTGTAGGTGCAACCATATCATTCACGGACATGAATTAAAATATGACGCTTATTGCTTCTTTGTTAGTAAAAGTATCAAATAATTAAAAAAGCACAGTAAAATATATAAATATAAGAAATCTAAATCGTTTATCTAATTTTAATAAGGACAAAAACGTAAATTTAATGGTTCATTAATTTGAAGCACTACACTCGTCAAAAGTTCTAAGTGCACACTTTTCTTTTTTGAATATCTTAAAGTAAACTTATTCTAATTGAATGAATGTTTGATATAATGTTAATTATGGTCAAACAATAATATTTTTTGAAAACCGTGCATATGTTTTTGTATTACGTCATCCACGACGGCATACGCTATTTATGCGTAATCCCCGTGAGGCAATCGAAATTAATTTTTTTACAATCGTTTTTGTTTTTCTCATGTTTACCGACTCCAGACAAACACGAAAAACACACCAACAAATTTTAACCATCGAACGGTTGACGTCAGCAGACAACGACATTCCCGTCAAAATTCGTTTCACTGGCACAACTTCAAATTGGTTGTAAAAAATCTTGACGGTTTTCGTAAATGCAATAGAAATACCTCATTTTTGCATATTTTATTAATTAAAGAAGAAAATCAAACGGTATTATGTTCTAGATTGATTACGCTGCTTACATTGAACGCTGACGTTACTCGAAAGCGTCATTAAATATTTACGTAAATAAACGTAAACTCAAAAATATTAGTGTAACATCTGTTGGATAAGAGTCCAATAAATAACAATTTAAAACTAAAATTTATAGAAATTCAATAAACATTAAAATCGAATTATTCGAAAATGACGTTTATTTGGTCAAAAAGCGTGTCCGAAAACTGGTCAATTTTATCGAAAATATACATTTTTTGGTTCGGAAAAGCTGTTACACATCTATCATAGAAAATTGCATCATCCCAAACTGCTAGACAATGCAAAAGCTTTTTGCACAAAGAATTGTGAAAAAAAGGAATTTTCTCCTGAAAATTCTGTAAAAACGTTATGGATAAAATAGAGAAGAGAGCGTGGTCTCATCGTGCCCAGCAGACCATTACAAAGCTACAGGAAGCTATTTCAGTGCAATGGAATTGCAAACTACAGTATTTTCTTTAAATGTACATGAACTTTAATTGATACAGAGATGAGAAAACGATCACAAATGATAGCCGATGCAATGATAATTAACTTGAGAATTGCTCTCTGAGTACAAGTGAGCTAAAATGTTATTATTTTTAATCTGGTTAAGCAGACTTAAATTTTTTGGTGTGCTTTAATAGAATATTGATACTTCTTCATTGTAATTTACACTATTTTGAAATATTTAATCAAATAATTTGAAAAATCAACATTTATCAAGTGTGCACTTAGATCTTTTGACTAGTGTACAAGAATACAAGTCTGTAAAATATACGTTTGTATGATCATACTTGTTTACTTAAAATATATTTCCATAAATAAAGATTATGCTTATAAAACTTCGTTTAGTCGACTTAAAGCCATGCGTTTTACAGAATCATTTCATTCCTATACTATAACATTCCCAAATGAAATTTAAAAAAGGCAACGATTCACACATTTGTCGGAATGATCCATAGATGTGTGAAAAGAATCTTCCAAAAACGAATCACAAATAATTACTGTAGCATTTAAGTGTATTGGTCATCAATATCGTCTACAACAGGTGACTCATTATGGTTTCTATGTATGTACACAAGATTTTATACACTTTCTACACCATAATAAATGAGATAAATACAGAACAAAATATGAAATTAGTATTTTCTCAATATGATGTTCATGAAAATAGTCCTAATTAGTAAATAATTCAGGGTCATACAATATTTATAAGCATAACATATTTTTGCACAAACATATTATGCGAGAATCAAACTAACTTTTAAGCAGTACAAACCAGCTTCTTTATACCCTCAGTTATTACATTTCTTCAATAAGACATATGCAGTTATATTCATTTTTCCATTCGTTCTTCCATTTAAGAAAATTGCTTTAGTTCTTGTAATATAATGTCAAGTATCTATCTCACCAGTCGACGATGACGGTTCTTAAACAGGTATATCTTCAATTTTCTTTCCAAAACTTCTATATTTAATTTAAGTAACGATGGTAAAATAATATTAGGGTTTAAGGTTCTAAATTGCTCCTTGTACACTGTAATCGTTTTCAATGTCTGTCGTAAGTTCCTTTTGCATTCTAAAATAATTCGTTTATTGTTTGTTTCCTTTCTGCCCTTTTGACCTCTGAGTTGTTTTGCTGATGGTATTCGTGAACGTTAACAAGTACATTGTACCAGCGTCACCTCTGCGTAGAATATCTACCGTTAAAACCAGAATCTCTACATCCTGATGGGTATGCCCGACATATTGAAGTGAACCTGAAAAAAGACAGTTAATCATTTAACTTGCTGCAATTTGTTATCTTTATAATATTTGAGGAAATAAAGAACAAATACTATCAAAACGGTTAGCCAAGACCGCATGAAAAATATAGTTAAAATCTGACTGGCAATAGTTGAATAAATGCTGTTTTTATTTACATAATAATATTATCCTACCGTGCTTACCATGCTCATAAATAAGAGTAGTGCCAATAAACAGACACCATTTCGACTAATTTAATTGGTATGTTACACGTGGCGAAATTAGTGTGCGTCATTAGCCAGAAAACTACAAATCACAACATAACATTTTGTTTCTCTTTATAACTTTTTTCTTCAAAGCATTATTTGTATGAGAACGATTTACATTTGTTCTGTATCAAAGTGGATTCATTTTGATATTCATCAAACATTCATCGTGATTCATTTGGAGCAATTTTTATAACATTTAATACCGGTGAAGACTAGAGTTGATAAAGGTGATTTGTTGCGGACGGGGAGACACACGGGGAGGTAAACCTATAGTCCCCTCCGATGCAGATTACGAAAAGAGATTCCAGAACATAAATTAATGGTATGAATCAAGAAACAAATTTATAAAACATCGTTAAATGTACGGGGTAAGCGCAAGTCATTTAGAAATTACTGTTTTTACTTCGTTACTATTGTTAACATTTCATCAAAATGAGATTTACATCAATACTATCATAATTATTTACCATATAGGCTTGCTGTTCTTCTGTCCGCAGTTGTAGATGACACAGTAAGCCGAGTGTTCTTTTCATTTAATATGATACATATGGTATTAATTGTAAAAAAACAAAAACATTAAAAGCTATATAAATACCTTGATTCACGACTCATGATGACATGAACTGATGTTGGTTCACCTTTCCCTTTTCTCATCTTGTTTTATAGTACTGTCACTCCATTCTGCAAACCCCTAAATGTTTTTTTACAACATAAAACTAATTAAAACAGATGTTTATTAGTTGAAAGTACTTCATGTATCTTAACCTAGCGGGGGTTTTTCTGACCAAGTACTGCATGGTAGTATAAATTGCTCTTATCAGTTTATCTTTATACTCTTATCAAACTAAAGATAATGACGTGTAGGGAATCTGTGTCTTTTGTTTGTGGCCGCTCGTGGTTTGCTTATTTCACTACTTTAATCTTTCGTAATAAAGTTTCAGCTGTGATTTACGTTAACATTTGTATGTAAAAAATATGTTTTGTCTAGAGCCGAGTAACACATTTCGTATGACACTGAATTATTTTTTGTAGAGTTCATGTCTACTGGAGTATCATTTTATTTCGCGTGAGCTTAATAGTCGCTTTGAATGTGCACACAATCAAACACCAGCGAATATTAACCACATGATTTCTTATACTATGTGGATAATACTACTGAGCGAATCTAGTTTATGTCAGCGTAAAGTTTTCGTTGGCGTCGAAAGTTAAGCACCGTGAAATAACATAATACCACAATTTATAATAATTATGCATTTCTATAATATAAACATAATAGATGATATATATTATTCACATATTACTGAGAATTTTTAACTGATAATGAGTTTTTTCTCTCTCTTTCTTTATGTTTTTAATCATCAAATCAATTATTTTGTCATTTTGGGCTTTTTTTTTTATTTCAGATGTTTATCCTTTTTAATATCACAACATACAATACAAACGACTTGATATTAAGGTTCAAGCAAACACGATAAAATCCTTAATATTTAGTTTGTCTTAGGCTAATGAGGGTGCTATTCAACTATTAGTCAATGGGTTATTCTTCTTTCGATTTTCTTGTTTTTAAGGAAAAATTTTACGGTTCAAATGATAGTGTCTCTAGCTGGGAGCGAACCCGCACCGTCACGGCGACAGCGCCTAGCCATGCAATTCCTGCGACGTAACCAACTGAGCTAACCGGGACAACGCCAAAAAACGTTGATCGGATAGCCCTGATATACGTAACAATCACTGCATGACATCGGTAACGGGTTAATTAACTGATAACAGTACTGACTATATGTACGAGGAGACTTTTTACGGCCGCCACACTGCACAAATAGCGCTACTGTGAATTTCAAATGATAGTGTCTCTAGCTGGGAGCGAACCCGCACCGTCACGGCGACAGCGCCTAGCCATGCAATTCCTGCGACGTAACCAACTGAGCTAACCGGGACAACGCCAAAAAACGTTGATCGGATAGCCCTGATATACGTAACAATCACTGCATGACATCGGTAACGGGTTAATTTACTGATAACAGTACTGACTATATGTACGGGGAGACTTTTTACGGCCGCCACACTGCACAAATAGCGCTACTGTGAATTTCAAATGATAGTGATTAACCATTATAAACTCCAGACAAGTTCATCATGGTTACATGCAAATATGTTCTTTCTATATTCAAAAATGTATCTTTGTCAATTTGATATTAACACGATTTAGCAGTTTTTTAAAATAATAAATAACGTTAGAAAGTATAATATGGAGGTTTTCATCAAATTGTTTGTTTCTGCTTTGAAAAAAAATAAATTGCACCTAATTCGCATAAATTCGGTTTTAAAAAGAGTATGGTATATTCTATGAATAACTTGTTTAGCTTACTACTAAAATGTTAATTGAAATGATAAATATGACTTAGGTAAAACAATTTGATATTCTTTCGAACTGTGGAGAAATAACACAAATTATTTGCTTACCTGTCTCAGATTTGATGCTATCATTTTTTATCCATAATAAAAATTACAAAACACCGCAAAACAAGAAACGTTTCGTTCTAATGCGCGCAACATTATCACCCTTCACAAAACTAATTGAACGAATAATATGCCAATCGGCCTCATGCAAAATGCCTAGACTGGCTCCCGTTCCTATGTTTTGTTACTATTTATATTCCCTTGTCATCCAGTTATTTACTAAGGCACATCAATTTTTCTGATTTTAACTTTGCTTAACTCTCAGAACATAGATTGTTCGACAGAAATAAGAAAATGAAACTGAGAACTGTAATAAAGATATATGTAAAACTATTATTAAAAGTAATTAAAATTAGAACCATCTAGCTGACCGATAGGCTAACCCATTTCTTATCCTGGATTTTATGCTGACTGATCAGTACATTCCATGATAGTTCACCTCACCACAGGAATCATAAATTTGCACAACTGATATCGCGAATCGAATTACAAATTTGTGTGCCGGTCGATTGAACATGTTACACGTTGAAAGTAATTACTAACAGAAATCAATCATATATAATTTTTATTTATTTGATTTTACCAACAAATATGTTACATAAACAGTAATCTCAACAGGTATAATAGACTAAAATGAAATTTAAGCACTGCTTGCAATTTCCAGATTTTGGAATTTCAATAGTGTGTGTCTATTGGTATATTGCCTCATAAAGAAGATTCGAAGTTATCGAGCGCTTGTTGAAAAAATAGAACTGTAAAATGTTTCATGGTATTGCATTAAACGATTTTTTCAGCATAACTGTTATCATCATGTTCTCTTTCAATAAATTGCATTTACCTTTTAAATTTGAATCTATACACTACTCTTTAACTATTATCACATCGCTTTGCACAGTCAACATAAAACAAATTATTTTATCAAGAATTTTATTGTAAAATATCTTCAATTTGCATTTGAAGCACTGGTGAACTTCCATTTGGTTATCATAAATTTAGCTTATGGGATCACTTGAAAGATATCTGAAGATTACGGCCCAGCGGCCTAGCGGCGTGAAGTTGGCAGCTTAGCGGCTTTAATTTGACGGCCTAGCGGGCTGAACTCAGCGGCCTAGCGGCCTCTTGTCCACTTTGGTAGGCCGCAAGAGTACCAACTTCGCGCTGTAATGCCTACAGGCTGCAAGACCCCTAACTTCACGCCGCTAGGTCGATTGGCTGCTAGGCCTCCAAATCACGCCGCTTTTTCGCTAATCATCAAGGCCGCCAACTTCACGACGCTATGTAGACTAGTCCGCTAGGCCGACAACTTCACGCCAACTTCACGCCACAATGCCGCAACTGTATGCCGCTAGGCCGCTAATTTCACGCCGCTATTTCAAATTCATTTTTCATTACGAAAAATTATTTTAATAACCAACAAAATTCGTTTCGAACTTCAGATGTATTAATTATCAATTTGTCATACTTGACTAAAGATCACTGAAGAATATAATATAATAATAACATAATTTTCGCGTTTTCTGCACTAAAACAAGAACAGAGGCTTTAAAATAATAATTTAAATGTTATATTTGGTTTAGAAGCCTCGGCGAATTAAACAGAAATTCATATACCGTAACAATGAATTGGATACGGCCCTTAGAGCATTTTTAGTATATGACACATCTCTGTTACACCTTTTTACCTATACATTTGAATGTTTAGTTTGCTAGTCGTGAGTTATTTCTTTGATCGGGTTTGTCAAAAATGTATACGTTCATGAAGCTACATTACTAAATGCAAGTTGGCCTGCTTGCAATCTAATACTCTGGTGGGATTGAATGTTTCCCAGAGACCAGAGCAATTTATGGTCGTTTAACTGTTATCGCCGATCGCCGGGACTGATAAGCTGAACTTCCCCTTGATGCTTGATGTTAAACATGTTTGTATATAAAGCCGTGATTTGCTTTAAACCAGTTGTCATCTTCACGCAGCTTTAGATCATGGAATATTTAACATGTGTCTGTCATATGTTATCTTATCACCACTTGGCTTGTATAAACAGTTTAATATTATGTCCCAGGCATTTTGCATTTGGGAACATTTTCGATTTTAACTTTAGTTGAAGTAAAGTTTTGTTTCGATACTTTAATATTCACTGAAAAAAAAAAGATTTCATAATATCATTTTATTATTTTCACAAATATTATTTATGCAACAATATGGTGTAAACTAATTTAAAAAAAAAACTGAAAAATTAAGACAGGTGTTAATGTTCACAACGGTTGCTCGGGGAGACTTTACGGCCGCCACACTGTACTGTGAAGTGTAATTAAAATAAAGCCTGCTTCAGACAAGCAATCACAACCGCAGGGTGCGTCGCCTCGTAACTCTAAGCACGTTACCTAATAAGCTAGCTCGAATAAGTTCCGAAAGGCTGCACGGATTACCCTGATAAACGTGTTTCTTGTCAAAATATAGTTTTAAGTGTAATCGGAGTAGTTGCACACACTGGGCCCACAAAACATATTGTAAGCTCAAAGACAAGCTTCTTCAAATTCAAATATTATTCAATTTAGCGCTGATTGTATATTAAGAGGTATCATATTATTGATCAACTGTAAAAGTTTTTACCAACAGTGATGGAATGGAAAACAACAGATTCAACATTCGGAATATGTTTTAAATCTAGATCTTCATCTTTTTATTTGATATGGCATATATTTGACAATCTATCCTATATGGTTCGTTTAGCAAAATAAAGTTGTTTTAAGTTAGCATCATGTTTCCGATACACTATTTGATAATCACACTTATTTAATAACTTTCGCAGAACACTTCAGCTAAATTGATCTGTAATGGGCTTACAAAAGACAATTAAAACAATTAGCACTGAATCCAAAATAATACCAAAATAAAATATTAGCGCAATTTCAATAACATTGATAAATTTATATTATTTATGTAACTAAAATTTCGGAAAAGACCAGGTGTCCTAATTTTACTCTGACTTCATTATTATTTCAATAAAATTCAAAGATAGTAAGCAAGTAAGTAAGTAAGTAAGTAAGTAAATTCTGTATTATAGAGGGTGACATATTTAGCAATAAACTTATCTTCCATATGACCCTCCTTACAGGTAAAAACATACAAAGATTAAGATAAACACGATGATCATAAATAAAACAACATCACAAAACACAATATGATATTATAATAAGAATGAAACTGCAAATAATATATCTGTGGTAATGTTTAGGTTTTTTGCATTTAATGGGTAGGTGCATGCGTGTGCGCGCGTCTGTGTGCGTGTGCGTGAGCGTGTGCGTGTGTGAGCGTGGGTGTGTGTGCGCGAGTATGTGTGCGAGGCCTATGTGAGTAAGTCTGCGCAAGAAAGAACTGAATATTTAAGAAATTTTAGTACATAAATCAATATAATACACAATGCATTTTATATGCATGCCTTAACACATTTGCTGTTTCATTGAGGCAATATTATACATTTTCCTTATCTTAAACAACAATGAATCATCCAGTCCACCTCAGATACAAAGTTTTAAAGGTGTCTACAGTAGAACAATCTTTAATTTCTTTAGGAATGCTGTTCCATAAACAACTGCTTGAATACAGTAAACTATTTTTTATATAATTCTAAGTGTGGCATTGGAAAAGATTTTATTAAAGATTGCAGTTACTCATTATTTACACCAGTTAACGGTTCAATTCTGATCCATACCAAACGACGGCACGCAACGGCGGCGAACATGGAACACATAATGCCGTATTTTCAGATAAACACAACTCCATGATCAGCGGCGTATGGTTCAGAGATAAAAGAATGGGTTTGCCCTTAACAAGAAAACAATGGGCGGAACTGAAAAAGAATAAAATTTTGACAGGGAATATGCGAAAATAAAAACTGCATATCACAGAGAAAGCCAAATGCAAAACCAGGAAGTATATCATAAGGGTGATTGAACAGTATCCAAATCTCTTTATTGGCTAGTATATTGAAAACACCTATCTTACAACTGATAAAATCATTATTAAAAGGGTAATTTATGATGCACTATAAGTATACGCAAGTATCGTGGCCATCGATTTCCAAAGGACATAACTGCGCTGATTTAATGCACGGGGAGAAATTTTACAGCTGCCTCACGGCACAAAACATTTCTGTGTTATTGGAATAAATGGAAAAAGAAATTTAAAAGCCACCGACCTAGACAAAAATGAATATATTGTTTGGTTTGATTGAGCCTGTTTACGGTTCATGGATAAGTATACAAGCGATTGCAATTGTCAGAAGTGACTGGTATTGAATATATGCTGCGTTTTTTCTTTTGAAGATAAATTGAGTTTTTGATTGACAAATTTAAATGAATGCCATTAAAGATTACAATGAGATGCATAACCTGAAACGTAACTTAATAACTCAATAGTATCAGTTACACATTTTAAAACAATGTATTGCCAATAATCGCCGATACCCAAGGCGTCAAGGTTTTTCTAAAATCTGTTGATAATTGAGGAAATAAAAAATTAAAGAAATCAAATTGCATACTATGGAATTCATATCCATATACATTTGATCTCTTTGCTTATCATTCTTAAGCAACAAATGTAATATGACAGTGACTTTTGTTTAAGATTTTATTAATGATTTGTGTAATTTTAAAAACATAGAGACGCGATCGAATTCTTTTAATATACTGATTGCCAATGAAAACGCAAAACTTGATTTTTGGAATATTTTGATGTGCGTAAAAGTTTAATAAATTGGCAAATGTAGATGTCTTTTAAATCAATAAGTAACCAGTCGATGCATTAATGGTCAACTGATTTTTAAACCTTCTCTCCTACAGTAACCCCGTACAAACACAATAAATGTTTGTTTCGGCATGTAAACAGGCATGAATAACCTCAAAACAAGTCAATTTGTTAACCTCAACTTACGGCCACACAAATCCCAAAATCCCATAATCAGTTTTCAAGTTTTTACTTCACACAAATGGGATAATGGCAAGCGTTTTAGACAACGGGCATATGAGGTTTTGGGCATGATCCAAGGAGGGATGTCTCGACATGAAATCGCTCGACAGATGCATTGTTCACTGTCGACAATTACCCTTGGCGGAACGACTACTTTTTGATTTTAAAACACATCTTCCTTTAGAAATTTTTGAAACTTTTACACACATCAAAAATATTCCAAAAAAATAAAAGAGTTGCGTTTTTCTATTGGTACTCGGTATACTTCTTTACTTCCTGCCGTGGTGTTCTTCAGATCAAACCTTAGTTGCATTGTTCACAGTTCCGTCATGAGCTCCTAGCCACTTCCTATTGACTGTGTCATTAGCTATTTATGTTGAATTGTTTGTGGGTATGTCTTTTTCTATGAAAAATTGTCGAATTGTGTAATTGGACTGCAACTAATTCCAGTGTCATCCTGAAATTGTATGAGACCCAGACGGTAAATGAGATTATAAAACCTCGTTAAAAGCACAATTTGAAAAATGCTTTACTACTGATCGATGCAAGGCTCTTCCTGTTTAAATTTTGTATAGTCGTATGTTTTATAAGGAGATAATTTTTCTTATTTTAGATATATCTTAACCACTTGATTTTTTTCCTCGAATTTAGATTAACCTCTTTTTTAATTTTCATACAGAAAGCGGGAAAAGAAAGTGAAGATATCGTTAAGTAAAAGC
Organism: Corbicula japonica; assembly: GCA_038501625.1. Taxonomy (NCBI): domain Eukaryota; kingdom Metazoa; phylum Mollusca; class Bivalvia; order Venerida; family Cyrenidae; genus Corbicula; species Corbicula japonica. The sequence goes on from JAZAYU010000468.1 coordinate 301,439, forward strand.
TTTTAAAGATTGGATATGACAAGAAAAGTGAAATGATAAAAATGCAAAACATACTGAACATACTTAAACTCAAAACATTAAAATTGTCAATGTAGATCGTTTTGCCGGTATAAAGCTTGCATGTTTTGACGCTAGTACAGGTTCGTACAAGTGATTTAATCAAATAGCCGACAAACAATATTGCTATTTTCTATAAAAGCTATAAACGTGTTGACATCATAAATATCCGTCGAACTTTGTGCACATTACATAGAGAAGATCTATCTAAGGAGTCAATGCAGTGAAGCAGTCTAACAATCCGGGATTTGCGATCCCGCATTTTATCAGTGATTATATTTTCATGGTTTTAACCTTCGTATAAAGTATAAAGTTACTGTCTAAGACTTTAAAGGAATGATTTAATAAATTATTGTAATAATGAAATAATTACGAATCTCTCAGGATATGTTATCCGAATAAAAGATATAACAGGCGGTGGCGGTGAGCTATGTATACAGAAAGACGAAAGCGAGTCTTTAAGTGTGTGTGTATGTGTGTGTGCGCGCGTGCGTTTGTGTGTGTGTGCGTGCGTGTGCGTGCGTGCGTGTATGTGCGCGCGTGTGTGTGTGTGTGGTTATTAATTCGTGTAATACATAAGATACTAGAAAAAATTGCCAAAGCTACATAGTGATTTGTTTCTTTGATATTCTGAGTGATGGAATTTACTATACAAACACGTATTTTAACCAACGTCCCACGAATGCATACATGTGATCGCAAGAGAATAACAAATAGGATGTTAGTTTCTCCAAAATCTTAAATTTCTTCTTTCAAACTGGACATTTTACGGATAATAAATAAAGCAAATCCTTTTTTTGTGTTTTAGTGTAGTATACAAAAAACATCATTTTTTACATGTAAGATACTCCAATGAAAAAGAATAATTTTACAACATGTATGCAATGCCATATTGGGGAACCAAGAATTCATGTTAAAAAGCTTCCAATTTCTTGAATGCTAACTTACCAAATTACTGGATTATTTTATTTTATGATTAATTGAAATTGATGATTTTTAATTTACTTGCATTTTAAAATTTCATCGTTGAGACGGAGAGAGCGGACGTTAATTTTGTATAAAAGTTATTTGTTGTCACTTCTGCTACGGCCGTAGTCTCAGATCAGTCAATGCTTCTAGACATTCTGATAAGGGTCTACACCGATAGTAATACTGCAAAACAATACATTGCCTCAGATAAAAAACTGGGTCGGATTGAACTTATGGCAAATCAAATGGGATAAGAATTAAATTGGTCAAATTATGACCTTTACATATTATGTTTACCTGTCATTGTATGTATTGCATTGTCGGTAATTAAAACAACGTGTGATAAATATTGAATAGTTCTAAGCGTATTTATAATATTCGCTTTTACAAAACTGATTGATTTTCTCCATTTCTTAATCCATCATATTTCTGAACCTGAAGGTGCTAAAGATTTCTAGATTACATGGTTTATCAGATACAGGCAATTTGATCTCTATTAACGTAAACAAATTTGATAGAGCAATGTGAGTTACCCCACAATGAACTTTGTGTGACCCCAATGCAGCCTGTATTCGTGATACACTGAAATCAATTTCCACAAATCCCTTTGTTCTTGGAGCTAAGCGAAGGTCAAAACAGAACAAATGACGAGTTTACATACCGGAGCCTGTCTAGTGCTCACGAACTGTCATGAAAGATTGTTTGCTAAAAGTTTTCTAACTGTATGAGGATGTTGTTATGCAGAAAAAGAAGATGAATTGTAACTGTAAGTAAATCTTGTTGTTAATGCAGATTGATTATCAGTAAAAATTTATTGTATGATCTTATTTACGTTTTCTCGTCACATTTGATTTTACATCTTATATGCTAACCTTATAAAAATCGACATACATTCAAAAACACTATTTAAGCATTTAACCTGATTGGATTTTTATATTGATGACGAACTTCCTAAAAAATACTCAGAATGTAAGAATTGGGATTATAGTATACTAGTCTTCACGCCTATACAGTCTGATTAGGGTTTACATGGTTAGCCATTCATTCAGAAAAACATTTTATTGTGTCTAGTAAACGCTCTAGATACATTTGTATTTCTCAGACCATGTTAATGTGCAATTTTAGCAGGATTTACGTTTATTACAGAGAATTCTAGCTTGGTTTATCATGCTTTGTCACCTAAATGTAGCCACATGTTATGATAGTTTAGGTACATACAACATACTGGGAAAATTCTGTCTGGCAGTGAAATTAAAGACATCAGAAATGTGAGTTTAATACGGGTCAGGTATTTTATTTAACCTGATGGTAAATGCTATGTTCTTCGAAGAATTGCGGATATATTATTTTTAGCATGATCGGATATATTTGATGTTTTTGATTCCTTACAAACAATATTTTCGGTGAGATGATCTTTGAAAAATAGTTTGTATATGATTAAAGCGCTAAGGTGGATTAAATCCTGCAGTCAGTCCACTATAATGAAAATGCTGTCGTTATATATACTATTCGTTATATGAACGTGTTTGTAATTAAGTAGGCTAAGAAAAATTTACTTCCTTTTTTTGCCTTATCGAAAACTAAGGAATATGATATAGTTTATCGTTTTATTCAGAGTCATCGTTATCATCGAAACCTTAGTCCGGCGGTCATTTATTTGACATTAAAATTAAAGTTCACTTAATTCTTAATAAGAAATTGTTCTGCAATAGACTGGACAATTCCAGTTACTGTCAAATCATTTTATTTCGCGCGGGTTTAATTTTCGCTTATTTCGCTCTACGGCAAGAGCGCGAAATTCAACACCAGCAAAAAACCAGGGTTTCTTTATAGGAAAACACAGTTGCGCAAATTCATTTCCCCGCGAATATGTTATTTACGGGTTTTGCGCGAAAATTCGTGCCCGCGAAATTAAATGATACTACAGTATCACGTATACTGTCATTTAATTTCTTCTTATTAATCACGCAAAATTGCAATAATATTCAAACACTTGAATTGCAAAATCAAATTCGGTGATGCTTTCAGAAACAGTCCTGTCTTTATTATCTAGCCTGTGAGAATATTCCAGTTAATTGTTGTTGGAAAATTGTAGGATTAATGATAATCATATCACCCACGTGCGAACACTTTACCTGCACCCAGTCTGCTGGATTTTATCACAAGCATCATCCGCGTAATTATCAATCCATGATATGTTATTTTAGCTCCTCTGTCCAAATGGTATAAGAAATGAAAGAACGTTTTCTTTCATTTTAAGACTTGCATTACAAGAGATAACACATATGATTTTAATGTCATAAAAATTCACAGGTCAATACAATTCACATTCGGCAGATTTTATAAAAAATTATTTAAAGCGGATATCATGTTTCGGTCAACAATATTACAAATAAAAACATCTTGAATAAAGTATTTGTTTACAAAATGTTCGACACCTAATAGATATAAAAGCTAAGAATTTAGTCATAATAACTTGTAATTTCATAGGAAAAATGCATCATATAAGATGTACATCAAAACACTTAATTTCTGCGCCTTCCTTTAGAACATTCTTATATAAAAAAGTTAACAACATCGCTCAAGGGGTTGGTACACTAAGGTCGGAACTTTTTAATCTGGACTAAATATCGACAAAAATAAGAAACAATGATACTATCACTTAAATTTTGCTTATAATTAGGGAATACATGTATATATTATCTTAAATATATGTATCTTACTTGGTGCAAAACAAGCTTGTACAATTAATTGGCAGTATAAAGTTTGATCAAAGAAGTCATTTTCGGCCAGGATTATAATACAAATTTATATCGCGCATACTTGTTATTTATATCCATATGGGAAACGTGACTAGAACAGATATTGTACGTTCGTCATTATGTGGTCAGTTACATGTATTACAGTCGCGAGTCTCTTATCACGTCATCAATCTCTAAACGACGATGGAGCTTGGATAATACTTGAGAAAAGTCCTGTAGACGAAAAATGTAAAACAATAAGTAAGGAGTCGACATATACATGTACTCATTTTAATGCATTTTTGTATCTCCTATTATATATTATTGCAAAGCCCGTACACCCTTGAACGATTTGCCTAATGAGCCTTTACAAATAATATTCGCAACAAGAAAAGTATAACACAGACGTGTTATATGTGGACGACATTTAAAGAAGTTAGATGTTGGGTGTAAGAGTTCATGCAGGTATTAGCATAGCACTAACCACATTAAATGAATTTGCTCTATTTAAATTCAACATTATCTTTCAAAATTGTCCTACCACGTACATGGCAATTCCTTTGGTACTTTCAGGATGAAAAATCTAATAATACTAACTTTCTATATTCAGCATCTTGATCCCGTAAACCAGGGGGGGGGGGAGGCAATGGGAGGGGATGGGGATGAGTCACAATTATTCTTAACAACAGAAAAAGACCTACAAAAAATGGTTATACAATCATTATTTACTTTATAGACACGAAATCGCCCACTTGTAAAACAGAAACCCACTAGAACCGTCAATTTCAACATCAAAAACATTTGTAAACAAAGAACCATCATAATGTAGGTCACATTCACGCGCCGAAAATCAAGTCATAGGATTGCCAATATTCGTAAACAGAACACAAACTTCAATATCATCCAAGAATAACTATCTGAACAATGTCTCTTACTACATGTACACTCTTTCTATAACTGCTTACAAAAATAAACTTTCAATTCGCATAATTAAAAGAAAACACCGACTAATCGATCTATTTATATAATCTATACATGTATATATTTATATTTATAGTTAAGGGGAGATAATTCAATTCAATATTTATATTTATATACTCAATTATAAATAGCTTGACCTTGAACTTAACGTACATACGACATGGTTCCCGTTCATTACTCAACGATCTATATATAAAGCCGGGGGCATACTATAAAGTATGGTGTGGAGTCTTGGAGTGGAGTCTTGGAGTGGAGTCGGGAGTCTGACCTTGGAGCTGAATTTTGGAGCTGAATTTTTGGAGTGACAATTTGGAGTCTGACCTTGGAGTTGGTTTAGTCTTAGTTTTGAAATATTTCATGACAATGATATTCTTTTTTATCTGTAGCGGGCATGGGTTCAAATCTTATAGTAAACATACTTATTATTTTATGTAATAAGCATGTTTCAGTACACACGAATGTCTTCTAAGCTATTTATGATCAATATTTTTAATTGCACTTTAATAATAGGTAATTACGACTTTCTTTTTTTATAGCAACACAATGTTAAGTTTGCTGATCTGCATGTGTTAAAAAACTGTGCGGTGTTTTAAGATTTTAACAAAAATAATTAAAGAATGCCTTGCAAGTTGATAATAATCTTCATACCAGTAGTAATATTGTATGGTATTTTACATTTTTAACATGTATTTTTTATCTTAAGAGTACAATATGGGCAGAATATACCTTAAACTATTTTAAATTTCTATTTTTTTTGACAGCAATTTTTTCTGAAATCATAAACAATAATTGTCATTATTTTTATATCTGCCGAGGACTTAAAGCCTTCTTTCATTATGATTATCAGTTTAAAAGTTAAAAGTAATGTTCAAAGAACAGTTTTCAGAAACAATACTGTAGAACTGGTTTTTATTCACGTTAGTTTTATTTTCGCTAATATTCGCGAATCGTTTACCTAGTGAATTCATACATATCGCAAATATATGATGAGTTTTGATATATCCGATAATTATGCGAAAAGAGGCAACTTTAACAGAACTGATAATCACTTTAAACGCCGCATAAAATTCCTTTTTGGCCACAATTCAGTTATTTGATTTAATTACTTATGAAATCGTGATCACGGTAATAAATTATCCTTATATACTTACGATTTCGAGTCTTACGACGTCGCAAGTTCATAAATACGCGAATAATGAAAATTGGTGATTTTTTTACGAAAATCGCGAAATTTTCTCCACGCGAAATTAATGCGTTTTACAGTTTATTATTCTTACATCCCATGACATCTATCACAAAATATGGATGCACCTGCACTTTTTGTAATGAGTCAACCTTGTTATGGCAGGAACCCAACAGTGTCAAGATTAGATCATTGTTTTTCTTGAAATTCTCTTGGGCTGTCATGGTGCCTTGAACTGACCATTTAGCATGTCATATAACTGAGCAGTATCACTGGCAGGAACATAGAGAGAACATTGTTTGAACCATTATTGACCTATTAATTTGGAGAAGACATACCCAACAAAACATTTATTGTACAAGAAACAAATCTGAATATTTAATGTCATTAATGTTGGCCATTTTATGTTGTTTCCATCAATTGATTTTCTAACTGGTTTGCATAAAAGTAAATAACTTGATTATACATGATCAGCATGCTAATATATATATTGCATACTTCAAGGTTTGAGATCCTTCATGTATTCATATTGCATCACAGTTGTTTTATTGAAATGAAAGTACAACTTTATACTAACAAATGATATTTAATTATTTTAATATAAACAATTGTTGTAATACATTTGTATTAATCACAGGTTTGCTTTATTAAATGTTTTATTAAAGCTGTAAAAATTCCCATTCCATAGGAACACCTTGAATTCACCTTAGAACAGATGTTTTATTGCTAAAGCTTAAGTTCAGTCTAATTGTCGAATAATGATTTAAGGTACACCAAGAGTTAATGTCCAGCGTCTATCATCTCAGTTCCCTAGAGACTGTCTCTGCTCCAATTAACACAGAAAAAAGCTCTGCAGACATTGTGTTATGAAGTTTCTTGAATTTTGACAGTTATTTATAAAAGTCACATATCTAGTTGTCCTAAAGAAAACAAACACTGTCCACAAGTATCCCAGACTGGGACAAATTTATAGGGGATCATATTATTTAACTCCAAGACTCCACTCCAAGACTCCACTCCATACTTTATACTATGCCAAAGCCGGGCCACATGGTTCTCAGCATTCGCTAGCGCCGGCCTAATTGTACTATAGTAAATACAATCAAGTAATAGTTACATAGTAATAATATATTATGACCCATCATTCGTCCAGAAAATATTAGTGTTTACTTTACGACACTAAAAGGTAGACAATATTAGAATTAATAAGATAATAAACAAAATAATAATAACATATTTTGGATTAAAACTATGCAACATTATTCAGATGAAAATACTTTGTCTTTGGTAAATTAGAACGCAAATTATAATAAGGCAAATAGTGTAGGCTATTCGAATTAGTTCTACATTGTTATATGAATAGGAGTATGCTTATCGGCATCATTAATTGGTCTGAATGTAATACAGTCTTAAATCTCTCACTCCTCAGGGGAAGATTACATTAAATGACCAACAAATCGGATGCTAATTGATGAAGTTATTTGTTATCATTCCAAGGTAACGTAGTTCAGCAGTTATGTACTTTACACAGTTATTCCGACTTATTTTTACTATCAGCATGAGACCAATTAGGGGGCTCAAAACTTCTCGCTGAAGTATGGCTTTTTACCGATGTTAATGATAGTTTAACTTATCAGTCCATTACTACAGTAATTTGCAGAACTGCTATTTTTCTGAGCATTTTGAAGTTAACAATTTCATGTATTGAAAATCGATTATGACAGTCTCTAAAATGTTATTATAACATATAATTATGTTTTATTATTGATTATGTTGATGTGATTTTGTTTGTTCTTGTTTATTATAACTTGTTATTGTATGAAGATAAATAGGTAACAGTAAGCGCCAGGAAAGTTTTGATGCAAAACCGTTAAAGATTGTTATGCTTTACTGGTAATTTAAGCTGTGCAAAAAGTTATTATTCAACTTAATCAGTTTAATCAACATACAAGATCAGAAGGACCTAAAAATTAAATGTACATGTACCAGTTATTATGTTACGGTTATTATACAGATCTAAGAAAGTTTAGGTGTACTTCAAATTTGTTAAAATACCATTTCGACCCATGGCTCCTACACATTTTATAAATTCAAGCACTGCAGTCCTCATACAAGTAATAGAGCAACACAAATCATTCGACGGTCATTGAAACACCATAAACGCCAGATTAGATCGGGTCAGTGGAGTTATTATAACATATCACATAGAGAGAATAACAGTGCTGCTGGAGATAAAATCTTTCAGACCTGAGAAAACTTGAACATTGTACAAATCTCTTGTTGTCGGAAGTATAAACATGTGTAGCCTAGAAGTGAAATAATAATTTTCAAAAACCGGTACATTTTTTTTTTTTTTTTCAGAAATTTTAATTCGCTTATAAAAAGCAGTAACGCAATCACGATTGAAAATACAACTTTTACTAATCCTAACCCTGCTGCTGTGACTTACAACAACAACAACAACTACTACTACTACTACTACTACTACTACTGCTGGTTGTCTTTCTCCTCCTACTGCTACTACTGCGCCTATTACTTTTATAACAAAACAACAACGGTATCAGCAACATCAACAACAATGACACCTACTGCAACAACAACAACTACTACTACTACTTCTATCTACTACCTACTGCTACTTCTACTAGTAATACTTCTGCCACTACTTTCAATACGACAAATGCTACATGTACTTCTACAACAACAATGACAACAACAACAAAACCTACTGCTGCTGCTGCTTTTTACTTAACAAAAAAAGGACAGCAGCAGCAACAACAATTACATCAACAGCAACAACAAAAATAATAACTTATACTTAAACTATTACTACAACTACTACGTCTTCTCCTACTACTATCAATACAACAACTGCTTCATGTAATACTTTAAATTCAACTACTGCAGCTGCTTTGTAAAACTATCCTGACCGCGGTCTTGATGTTTCTATTTCAATTAAAAGTAATTGATATATCTAATAATTTCATTATATTATTTTAATGTTAGAGGGGTTGGCATGAATTGTATTTGTATTTACATACTATTAATTCTGTATATTGAAATATCAATTATAATTTTACTGTTTTGTAAGATTGTTTTGTAAACAAATACATGTAATTTGTTTAATTTATCCACAGTTCGAAAGAATATCAAAGCGTTTTACCTAAGTCATATTAATCTTTTCAATTAACATTTTAGTAGTAAGCTAACAAAGTCATTTATAGAATATACCTATAGGCCAAATTTTAACCATACACTTTTCAAATCAGAATTTTGCGAATTAGGTGCAATTTAATTTTTTCAAATCAGAAACACAAAATTGCACGAAAACAACCATATTATACTTTTTAACGTTATTAATGTTAAGTTTGAAATGTGTTATCGTTTGGTGACTAAAAACTGCTAAATCGTGTTAATATCAAATTGACAAAGTTACATTTTTGAATATAGAAAGAACATATTTGCAAGTAACCATGATGAACTTGTCCGGAGTTTATAATGGTTAATTTTGATGAACTCTTGAACCGTTAAATCTTTCCACGAAAACCAGAAAATCGAAGAAAAGAACCCATAGACTTATCGTTGAATAGCACCCACATTAGAACTCGACTAGCTAACTTTTTTTGGATTTTATCGTATTTGCTTGAACATTAATTTTAAGTCGTTTCTATGCTGTGATAATAATAAGGATTGATATATGAAATCAAGAAAGCCCATAATGACAAAAGTAATTGATTTGATGATTTAAAATGTAAAACATTAAGAAATGAGAGAAAAAAAATGAAAATCAGTTAAAATTATCAGTTATATGTGAATAATATATCATCCTCTTTTATGCGTATATTATAGAAGTGCATATTATATATTGTGGTATTATTTAATTTCGCAGTGCTTTATTTTCGACGCCGACGACAAATTTACGCTGAAATAAATTCGTTTCGCGTAGTAGTATTATCCACATAGTACATGAATAAGATATTATGTGTTAATATTCGCTGCTATTTTTTGCGCACAATTCCAAGCGCGAAATACGCGACTTTTAAACCCACGCGAAGAACAATGAAAATATTCAGTGTCGTACAAAATGTGTTACTCGGCTCTAGACAAATTATAATTTACATTAAAAATCGCAGCTGGAACTTAAACTTTATAACGAAAGATTAAAGTAGTGTAATATGCAAAAAACGAGCGGCCACAAATAAAAGACACAGCTTCCCTACACATCATTCAACATTATTTTGGTAAGTGTATAAAGATTAACTGATAGGAGCAGTTTATAGTACCATGCAGTACATGATCAGAAAGACCCGCGCTAGGCAAAGATACATGAAGTACTTTCAACTAATAAAAATCTGTTTTAATTAGTTTTATGTTGTAAAATTGTTTTAGGGTTTGCAAAATGGAGTGACAGTACAAACAAAATGAGAAAAGGCAAAGCTGAACCAACATCAGTTCATGTCGTCATGAATCAAGGTATTATATCGCTTTTTTATGTTTTTGTAAACTTGACAAATAATACCATATGTATCTTATTAAATGAAAAGACCATTCGGCTTACTTTACCATGTACAGCTGCGGAGAGAAGAACAACATGTCCAGTACATAATTATGATAGTATTGATGTGAATCTTATTTTGATGAAATGTTAACAATAATAACGAAGTAAAACAGTAATTTCAAAACGACATGCGCTTACCATGTACATTAAACAATGTTTTATAAATTTGTTTCTTGATTGATTGATGCAATTAACTTCTGTTCTGGAATCTCGTTTAGTAGGTTTCCTCGAAGGGAACTATAGGTTAAGCTCCCCGTGTGTCTCCACGTCCGCAACAAATCCTGCATTAATTAGTAATACGTAACAAATTGCGTCTTCACCGTTATTAAATGATATAAAATCGCTCCAAATGATTCACGATGAATGTTTGATAAATATCAAAATGAATCCACTTTGTTACCGAACAGAACAGAATAAATGTAAATCGTTCTCTACAGAGGCATTTATTCAACTATTTCGAGTCAGGTTTTAACTAGTATATTGTTCCATGCGATCTTGGCTAAAAAAACCATTTTGATAGTATATGTTATATATTTCCTCAAATATTATAAAGATAACACATTGCAGCGAGTTAAATGATTAACTTTTTTTTCAGGTTGATTGTCGGGCATACCCACCGGGATGTAGAGATTCTGGTTTTAATAAAACGGAAGATATTCTACGTGGAAGTGACGCTGGTACTTCTTAAATTGCTGCGCGAATAACATCAGCAAAACAACTCAGAGGTCAAAAGGACATAAAGAAAACAACCAATAAACGAATACAAAATGAACTTACGACAGACATTGTAAAAGATTACAGTGTGCTAGGGGCAATTTTATTGGAACTTTACACCCTAATATTATATTACCATCGTTACTTAAATTAAATTTAGAAGTTTAAGAACGTCATCGTTAAACTGGTGGAATAGATACTTGACATAATATTACAAGAAATGTAACAGTTTTCTTAAGTGGAAGAACGAATGGAAGAATGAATATAATTGCATAGGTCTACTTGAAGAAATGTAATAAGCTGAGGGTACAATGAAGCTGGGTTTGTACTGCTTAAAAGTTAGTTCGATTCTCGCATGATGGGTTTGTGCAGAATATGTCATGCTCATAAATATTGTTTGACCCTTAATTATTAATAAGGACTAGTTTCATGAACATATATTGAGCAAATACTAATTGAGTGACAATTAATATTTTGTTCTGTATTTATTTATTATTAAAATGTCTTTTGGGAATGTTATAGGAATGACATGATTCTGTAAAACGCATGGCTTTAAGTCTACTTAAAGAAGTTTTAGAAGCGTAATCTTTATTTATGGAAAAATAGTTTAAGTAAACAAGTATGATCATACAAATGTATATTTTACATACTTGTATTCTTGTAGTTCTTCAAATTAATGAACCATTAAAATTAGATAAATGATGTAGATTTCTTAGATTTATTTATTTTAATGTTTTTTTTTTATTATTTGATACTTTTACTAACAAATAAGCAATAAGCGCCATATTTTATATCATGTCCGTGAATGATATGTTTGCACCTACAATTTTACCAAGATGTTTTCAGCTATGCTTGCTAAGTTATGCAATAACTTGTTTCAACCTATCTGTTTCATGACTAAACACAAAGGCTATATGTTTATGTTAGACCTTAACTCTCATCGACAATTATTGAACGTAAAGCTAAGCAAATACATTGTTATGCTCATAGTTTATGTTTGAACGACCAAAATTGTTCAACTTTTATTGATCTTACGACGTTGCTCCATAATTTATATTAATTTTATATTTTTAATTGAAATGTTTGCTGAAAAAAGGTTCTGCACCAACATTTCGGTAAAGTTTCCAGCTGAAATGTCAGCTGGAAAGTGCAATAAACTTTTTGCACCAGCTTGTATTTCGATAAATTTTCTGGCAGAAATTTCTGCTGGAAAGTTCAAAGCATGTTCTCCACCATCATTTGTTTCGGTAAAATTTCCAGCAGAAATTTCTGCTAGAAATATAAAGTTTAGAAGATATTGCAATTTGAACAGATACTACTGCTACATAAGTTGAAATTGTAGAAAATTCCTAGTAATCGCGGCAAAGTTTAAAAGACTGTTAACTATTTATATTTCTAGCAGAAATTTCAGCTGGTAAAAGACCTAAAGTCATGCTGGTGAAGAAAGTTTCTTGAGTTTTCTAGCAGAAATTTCAGCTGGAAATAGTCTCCAACAAAACTGATCTCAAAAGGGAAAAAAAGATTTTCCCTTTTTATTTTGGACTGCAATACAAGTTTAAACCTTTGACATTTAATCACTCAAACTGTTTGTTACAAGCAAACACGCCCGCTGATTGCTTACAGAGCATATCGTGTCACAACAGCTTGGGTCGATAATTGCTCAACAATACAAATCACGGATATCGCTTGAAAAGGTGTGAAAATCACCCGTCAGACCGAAATTCGTTAAATTGCATCCTTGTTACACTGTAAATCAGCTGAAGGGACTGTCATAATTATTCGTTATATCGCATTTTTCGTTAAATCGCGTCTTCGTTGTATCGCATCTTTTTTATATTGAATAAAGAAGGAATTCGGACGGGACCGGCCGCCCAATTCGTAGTACACCGTTATTTCGTAGTATCGCGATTCGTAAAATCGCGACTCGACTGTATGTAAATAGAGATATCCTGGAGTGGTGAATGTGTCAAGGTAAAGTATCTAAGTAGAGATACACTCCAAGGTATGTAAATAGAGATATCCTGGAGTGGAGGCCGTGTCAAGGTAAAGTATCCAAGCAGAGATACACTCCAAGGTATGTAAATAGAGATATCCTGGAGTGGAGGCTGTGTCAAGGTAAAGTATCTTAGTAGAGATTCTGTCCAGGGTATGTCAATTGAGATAAACACTTTTCACTTTTGTTAGGCACTTAGGCTCTTGTGGTTCCAGTTTTCATATTGCATAAATAAACACCTGATAAGACGAGCTTTGTTTGTAGATATAAACACCGCAGTTGGTCAAAGAGGTTTAACGGAGTTTACCTCACCTCATCCATCTAAGTCTAATTTCAATTGCACCATTTAAGCCCAAGCTCCCGACTAAACTTAAGTAAGAATATACTATTGAAAAATCATATTTTGTCCATATAGACTCCAATATATAAACTCTCTAACAGAACACAAAAGGTCAGATCGAATTCTTTCTTATAGACGGGATTTTCAATGATATTGGTAAATTATAGTTAACGAACTTTTAAGAAGCTAAATATAACGGAGCTAAATTTAGCACCGACGAAGAGACCACTTCATGCGCGATATCGATTTTTGTGACGTTTTGGAAATCCTACTTTCGCTTTAAGTCGCGCGGACCAAATTTATTTTAGTAAATTAAAATTTTATTAGCCCGAACTAATGCTGCAAATTTGTGCCTATAGTTCCAAATACGTGTAATATTTCATACAAGAGCGGGTTAAATTGAAGTTTTGCCGCTTTAACGTCAAAAATCATCAGAATGTTCCAAATACGTATCATTTATGTACATATACTGAGCAAAAAAAACTTGACAAAATAACACGGAAAACTCCTATTACATAAATGATGCCAGTGAATGCAAATATCTGGCGGAATTTGATCACCAATATGTTTATCTTGAAAGTTGTCAGTTCAATAGTATCTGTTATAAAAAAGAAACACAGAAAAAAACGTGGTTTTAGAAAATTAATGATTGGATTTTGTTCTGATTTAAATAACAGGGAGGTAATAGAGTTCTTTCACATTGTTACCTCCCCTTAGCGCTCTCTAAAATTGAAGAGCATATTTAGTCGATAAATGCACGCGAGGGGGCATCGTTTACTATTGTTAATATGACTAAGTGATTATAAAATTAAGAACATGTTGATTAATCATTTCAAATTTATAAATAAGTGAGTTCAGTCAAACAACAAAGAATAAAAAACCGTTATGATCACTTACAAGCACATCAAGAAAGTTTATGCGCATTTTAAACATTGTTTATCGCGGTATTTTCAGGACGCGAGTATCCGACGGATTTGTGTGGGGTTTTTATGAAAATACACACGTGAATTGTGTTTACTAAAAATAAATCTGTATAATTGACAATTCAGACGAACATTATCGAACATTTTACGGCATTTTTTTTGTAACGCTATAATTTATAGTGGAATGAGACATAAAATTTTATATTCTTATGTAGCTCGTCGGCGACTAGGTTGATATGTGTTTTGTGTGTTTTGCTTTTGAGAAAAAAATTACGTATTTACATAATAGGATGATTCCAGCTACAACCCGAGAAATCGTTAAATTGATTGAACCAAACGAATATTGCCGGACGGCAGGCCAACCAAAACTATTTAAAAAATCCAGAGAGTTTTTTTTTTTTTTTTTTTTTTAATAAAAACTATTTTGATGTTGAAGTTGGTAATTGTTGTCGCTGAAGGTTTTGAAATATAATATTTTCATTTCTGTTTAAAATCAAAATGACCATGGACCAAAACAAATGAACGGAACTGCGATATTCAGGTCCGAGTTTAGTTTTATGACACTTAGCTGTTGTGTACATGTGTGCCCGAGGCATCGTGTCACTATCACGTAATCTCTCAATAACAGGAAATTTTGGAGCCGTGACCAAGACCAAGTTTCTTAAAATTAATTAATATAATTGTAAAACCCATTCTAAATTCAGTTAAATTTATGTTTCATTAATTATCCTTTTCAATATTTTTAAATCCTGAGATTTTGCCTGAAAATCATTAGATCCGGAGAAGAACCTTACGGTTCGGAGATTTCAGATAAAATCCTGAGATTTTGGAGGTCTGCGGACATTTTATCTTCTTTCTACATCATTCCCGTAACACGTAGATATTCATAAAATGCGACTTAAACTAATGTCTATTGACTATGGCTGACGATTTTACAAAAAATGATGTTTACAATAACATGAATAAGACGTAAACTACTACATGATCTGCCATTTCAACGCTACAAATTATAGTTATAGAAATATGGGACTGAACTCGTGAAAATTTTTAGGTATTTCAATTTGATGATTTGAGATAATTAATTTTAAGTCTCCTCAAATGTCAGATATCAAACAAGTTTTCACACCTCAATATGTCACCATCGTTTTCTGGGCAGAATGGGAATGGGAATATTGTGTCAGATATATAGGGGCAATTAACAGTAACACGGTCGTGTTCAATGTATGATTTCTAGTTATTAAACATAAAAATAATTTTAATCCAGGACTGATAAAAGAAATATACGAATGATTACAATAAATTTTAGTTTTAAACATATGTTGGAAGGAAGTAAAATAGTAAACAAAATAATAACGCTTAACGGGCGTTGAATACAACGGCGATACATTGTTGAATTCATCCGTTTTCTTTTCCAATTTAGGGAGATCAAGTTACATAAAATATATTTTTTTAAGTAAACGCATTTTGTCAGAAAAACACGAGACGCTTATATATGTGTCTGTGGCAGACAGTAACATGCAATCCACATTGCTTTTGTTTTTATATAAGACTTCCTGATTCAAAATTGCAACCACGTCTTTGATTGTTTTACGCTTTTCACAGTCAAATCTTGCCGACCAGACTTTTTAAAGCCTGCAATATTCGGAAATTCGTAAAACTTGAATTTATTGTGCCTCATCACAATTATTATTATAATTTATCATAAGCTTTAAGGCGACACCGTGATCATGTCCGTCCATTCTGTCAGCAATGACACAGTTAAATGCCCCCTCACTTGTCGGTTTAGGATAAAACCAATATTTTCCGCACCTAACGTGGCGTACGACGCATGCGCACAACAATGTGAAAGACCTCTATTTGCTAAAACGGACAATTAATTTACTGTATATTATTTCTTTGCGTATTGTGCTTTAAAAAGTGTGTTATTCCTTCTGTACATGCCATAAACCTTTTAATTTGGCGATAAAGTAGTCTGTTTGAGACTTTTATGTCAAACATTATCTATCTCATCATTGTTTAGAAAAAATGAGATAACCTTTACCTCTTTGAAACAAATAACAACATATGTTTAGCTTTATCAAATGTCAAGATACGTGCAAATACTACAAATTAAATGAAAGATAAAATATATCATAACTAAACAAAAAAATTGAAGTAAAAAACTGGTTAGTTTTCATTTTTGTTGAGTATATATCTATATAGTCATATCAGTATATACCTTTAAGTTATCTCTTACTGTTCCGTAGCAGGTTTTAAGTTGGGGAAAAGGCGTTTGACAAAATGTAGTACATGTAAAAAAAATGAAATATGCATATCAGGAATGGCCACATCCAGCATACACAGCCTTCCGACAATGCCAAAAAGTAGAGAAGAAAATGGTATTACAATAATCAGTTTCAAAATGGACGGCACAAACAAATAACGAAAGTAAGAACCAAAGGGGTTACCGCCTTGGAACGGTCAGTGGCAAAACAAATTGCCACTGGGGGTTTAAACCAGGTTCTACGGTGCACCAACCTCACACTTGCCCAAACAGGTCCTCATATCACAAAACAAGTACAAATTGTCTTGGTGAAATAACTCCAACCCACCCATCGGCTCAACAAAGTTGCATGCAAAAGCACACAAACAAATAAAACATAAGAAGCTAATAGCATTGCAAAGCCAAAGGGCGGGTACTCAATGATCTTACCGAGACCAGAGCACCTGGAGTAAAATCAGCAAGCACACGATGACAGGGATAAAAGAAACAAATCGAGCTTCAATGTTCTTTTAAGAAAAGATTTCCCCATAAACCTCTTTGTGCCAGCTGTGCACACTTAAAGTGACACACAGGTGAATTGAGTCGGGACTTAACGTTTACAATGCACTCTTGAAGTATTCGTCTAACTGTACTAAGAATTATAGCAGTCGTCAACTCTGCCATTTGAATCGGAAAGGAAAAGTTTGAAACCTAGCCAACATCAACTGTACATTCGATATAAATAATTTGGTCCAAATAATGTACACTAGCTATTCGAGTAAATTGTTTACTGAATCTTAGAGCTCCGTACACATGTCAAACAAACGATACACAAAACGTTAAACTTAGTACTCCTGAAACCTTCAGCCAATGCATGATGGCCTTGCTATTCAACGGGTACACTTAGTTTAATAAAATATTAAACTGAGCATTTTAAAAAAAAGTGCACGTGAAATTTTAGATTTATCTATATATTTCAGGTTGGAAAAGGAAATATCGTTGGAACAGATGTCATCCTGGAATGGTGTGGTCTAACTTTTCCAATTAGTGATATGCGAATCGGCTACGGCTGGGGAAGTGACGGCTACTTTAAATTCGGTCACTAGATTCAAGTATTGTAAGGTACATGTAGACGCTATTTATCGATCGTTGTTAAGTACTGATTCTTTTCCTTTATTTTATTTAGGGTTATCGATTTAGCTGTCATAAAATGTGGCTTCGCACTTCGACTTGAAAAAAAACCTAGTTTTTCATTATACCAGTGGGCATGATCGTGGTATTAATTGCTTAAATATCGAACAAACTATTAACGATGTCATTTTTAAATCAAGTTTTTTGTATCTCAATTTACTTATAAACGGGTTCACCAGTAACAGGGGCCCGAAACGAGTAAAAGGTTTATAAACAGTATAATATGTGTGATATCTCTTTAGCTGTTGCTATAAACTCTACTGAAGCTATAACATTTAAATTTGATTTTCATGACGATTTAAGGTATACGTATGTATGTTTTAGAAATCTGACCTTGTGATCTGACTTGAGATTGTCTGTTATATTTGAACAGGTATGTCGCTAATAATTAATTAGTAAGTTAGTAAATGTATTGAAATGGAAATAAAATGGATGCATGTCCTTAACTTATAAATAAGCATGATGATATTTCCACTCCAGGTACTTTGGCTACTAATATAACATGTAAACACATAAATACAGCCTTTTAAAAGATACCAACGAACATTGTCTTATTGACATTTAAGTTTGTAAGTAACATACTTAAAATTTATTGTGTTGGACAGAGTTTTGATTATAAGACATTTTTTTTCATTTTGCAGATGTGTGCGGGAAGAAATCATTCTTACAGAAAATGGACACAGAAGAAACAGTTTGGAGTGAAGATTATTGAAAAAAGATATTTATTTAATTCTTTCCAGCAAATTATAGAAATTTCCCGGTGAAAGAAAAAAATAATATACACTGTTTCACTTTTGTTTTCACAGTTTTTTCACCTTGGTACCCAAACGCACAGTACATTCTGAACGAGAACGTTTAGAAAACGGACTTAAGTTGGGTATATGACGTCATGACGTAACGTCATAAACAAAAGATTTTGGCGCCAATTCATGGAAGTTTTCTGTCAAATTCACACAAATTGTGCGCTAAAAGCATAAAATAAAAAGAAAATTTGTTTTTACCAGTGAAAGATAGAAATTTATTTCACTCGTGAACTCCGGAATTATGTATTTTCACGAGTGGCTCCGCCACATGTTAAAATACCAAGCTCAATCGGTGAAATATATTTTCTATGTACTTTCGCTGGTAAAAACGAATATTCTCTATCTCATGAAGTGAATTTATTTACTTCCAAAACAAATTGATTTTTGTTTTGATATTTGCTTCGTTTTAAATGATTGTGTGGTTTAACTTACCACAAAGATGTTTTGTTTGTTGTTTGTATCCCGTATCCTTCTGTATATTTTTTTAATAAATTTGTGAAAAACTTATTTATGTATGGTGTTTATCGCGGCTGTTGAAATATGTTAGTTTAACGGTTTAATAAGTTATCCAACTGGATTTTTTTCGACAATCGCATCAACATAACATGAAAACTGCCGTTTGCGGAAATGGTTTGAATCTACAAAACTGGTCAAAATAGTCCAGAAATTTAAAATTCAAATGTTCACTTCTGTACATCGTTTATCTTGATATGAACCATTGGCCGGACCGACCCTTTACTGCCAGGTGTTTTTTTTCTTCTACGCAGCTCTGTTATGGAATAAGGTTTAATTGTCTGAACATGACCTATGTTATTTTATTATTGATTGATTGACCCTACATTGAAGAAACTCTTTTATTTAGAAACTTCAAACTAATCAGTACTTTGAAAGGGAACATTGAAAGCCATCGAACACAACAAATATGAAAATATTGCAGGCTCGGTTTGATTGAGCCTGTTCATAGGGAGTAATGGAAATGCATATTACTGCCCACGCCGCCTAGCCCCGGTTTGAGCGCAACGCAATATTTACACCAATAAACAGTACCATTTTTCACCATCCCAAACGATGGTGTGCATATGGCGGCGGACATGGAACCTTCAGTGCGGTATTTTTCAAACCAAAACCATTCCATGTTCAGCACCGTATGGTCCCTGGATAAAATGATAAGTATGCCCTAAACGAGAAAAAATGGACGGAAATAAACTGAATAGAATTTTGACAGGAATCTTTGAATAAAAATCCTGGATATCACAGACGACGTTTAAGGCGAAATTAAAAAAGCAGGAAGTGTATCCTTAGGTGATTAAATTATATTGGCTGGGAAAGTAAAACCACCTATCTCGAAACTGGCCGAAATATTACAACAAAGGTTATTTTAGAAGTACTATTAACATAGTACATAAGTATCGTGCTCAACGACCTTCACAGAACGTAATTGATAGCAGCACTGATTGGATGTACGGGAAGACTTTTTAAAGCCGCCACTCGGCTCAAACATCGCAACTGTGATAGTGAAATAGATGAAAAGGAAGATATAATAATACGAGAAGACAGTGCAATGGTCTGAACATGTATATTATTCTAATTAAACAATTGTGTTAATTATAAAACAAATAATAAAACAAAGTGTCTGTAAATATATGCCTGTATCGTTATTTATATGTTTATCAACAAGCAATGAAGCAGTATAAAATTATACAGAACGAAACAAGTTATATTCCGTTTATTATGTTCGTCAATTGTTCGTGGTGCCTTTTTTGAACTTGATTATTTTATTTCCCATACTCTCTTCCTCTCTACATTTTAGCTGTGTGCGGAGGCTGTGTCTTCTGGATGTGGCCATTCCTGATGATGAATTGTTCACCTTTTTAACAGCTGAAGTCCAGAAACATAAACTAATTACAGATAGTTTCAAATTTAGAAAAAAACGCTGTATGTACACTTTTTGCGCTCATTCGTCTCAATGAGTTGTTTTCGTATTTCATAAAAAGTTTTTGCGATAAAACTAAATGGTTAGTTTTACTGGATAATACATATTTTGTTAAAATAGGATAATAATATATAGTTATTTGGTTTCTTGACAGGGAATGTGAGGATATATTGCCGGCCTGATTGTCATATTACCCGAGCCGCAGGCGAGAGATAATATGACTCCCAGACCGGCAATATATCCTCACATACCCTTTCAAGGAATCAAATAATTGTTTTATTATACTGCAAAGACTTTTTCAGACAAAAATAATAAGAAAATAATCCCATTTTCATTATTTCGCTTATGCCGCACGGCTTAATTCCCCTCTGAGAACCTTAATAATTACATGTCTGGCGTCATTTATTTACCTGCATGACGTCACTTCTATAGAAATTGAATGGATTATCGCTTTGATATTTATTTACGAAATTTGAGAATAATCTGATCGTTTTCAACGTTAAAAACATACCACAAATATTTTCTGTTACAATTTTAGTAATCTCTAAGCATACCGCTTTATAATTTACAAAATCGGCTTCAAATAATGCATTTTCCGGAAATTCAAAACAAAATGGCGGACGACAACAAAAGGTAGGAGGCCAGAGGGGGAAATTAAGTCACCTGCGTTCATATCTACGGCCGAGCCGTAAATACGGATATACATCAACGTCAGATTATCCAATCAAATTCAAGCAAATTTCTTTGCAGTATAATAATATTTTGTTAAAATAACTCAAAACTTATAATATCAAACTTGTTACAGATATAATACTATTAGAAACCTGTTGAACCTTTATAGAATAGGCAAGACGACAATCAATATTAAAAGCAACACAGACACTAGTCTAATCACTGATAAATTTATTGTAGACAATAGAGTAATCTTTGTACTTTGAACAAGTTTAACGTCAACTATATTTTAAAAAAATTATGTACATAAATTACATGTCCTACATTTACAGTGATAGATTGATTCAATAGAAATAATGAAAAGTTCGTGTGTTAAAAATGAAAATTCAACATTTCTTCATTTTTACTGTCCTTGTTACTAGGATATTTTCGAAAAATTATTTCAATGAAACAGCAGTTTAGATGTTTGTCGAGGCTACGGAGTTATTTTTTCTGAACAGCACTTCGTTGAAAGCAATGGTGTATACAATTTCGAAGAAGATTCCCATAATGTTGACTGGAATATATCAAATGGTGAATCGGTTTGGATTAATGGCTACGTAGATTACGCTGATCTGATAATTTATAATACGTTGGTTGTTACAATTCGCACACTTTTCCAAATGCAGGGACTAACATTGTACATATATTTAATCGAATCCCGACTATACAATTTAGTGTTTACGAATGTGTAAATGTCTGTTCTAAAACTATTCAGACACAGAAATATCTTTACATAGGTATGAATAATAATGACTGTGTCTGTATTACATTACGTTCTCCTTTCATGATTACCATGACAGAATCAGCCAGGTTTTGTGATGTAGCACTTCCATATCGTTTGCGATATGAAAACAACAACCAAGGATATTTTGCAGTATACAGGGTTTTTCAAAATTATACCTGGTCGAGTTATAAGCAATGTGCTTCTATCAGAAATAACTATCCATACCTGGATGTTAAAACAGAATCATGTTACGGTATAAATTTGTTTGGCTTCGTATGTTCTAATGTTGTTTCAAAGATATGGGACCCCGCTTGTGTTCTGATATCAGATCTGTTAAAAGTTTGTATTACGCACGATTATTCAACGTCTTGGTTACAAGCCCAGAATCAATGCTTTAATAATTCTGGTTATTTGGGTGATGATAATGGCATTTGGTATATGAAATCACTTTTGAAACCTCTTGAACAATACTGGATCGGAGGATTTCGTAGTTTCAGAATAACATCTACGTATCCCGTGGATAGCAATTTTTCAACAGCCTGTTTGGCTGCAACTCGTCTTGGAGACAAACTTGTTCTTGATCCAGACGACTGTGCAAAGACAAAGAGAGTGCTTTGTGCGAATGGCTTATATTATGTCTTGGTCATAAACAACACAACTTCAACAGTTAACATAACAACTGTTGCGAAAACAGAGTCATCCACTAATTGTATGCAGCCAACGTTTTCAGCGGAAGAAAATGTGCCATTAGATGTGAATGGAACATCATCAATGTATTTGAATGATGGAAATATGACACCAGCAGGTATGAATACATCTGAGGCATCGTCCAAGTATTTTAACGATGAAAATATGACATCAGCAGATATGAATAGAGCTTTTCCATCACCATTTTTTAACAATCAAATTTTGACATCAGAAACGCATAAAACATCAACTGTATATTCAATTAATGAAAATGAACAAAATAGAACAAAGAAGGATTTTGTATATTATCATCAATTCCTTACAATTGCTTTATCTATAGTTCTCTT
>JAZAYU010000469.1:0-83472 GCA_038501625.1 Corbicula japonica
ATTTATTTTTCTTAACCTTCTTTTCTTTATTTCTCGTCTTTCTGCTCTTTACAGCATCTAACGGTTGTTTCCAAAATGCCTAAAGTAAGTGGAGAGGTAATGCACTTAACAGCTGTGTTGTAAAAATTTAACGTTGATCAACAGTACTAAAGAAATATGTAAAATTTAATGTTCTAATCTTTTTGTTGTTTGATTATTTGAAAACAAAGACATTAAAATTAAATAAATAACCCAAATTACAAATACTTTGAAATTTGGCAACAACTTAGTTTTGTCAGCAAAAGTATTAGGATAGAGTTTTAAGAGACATAACCAAACATTTAACTCACAATAAAAACAAATGGCATTGTTTCTAAATGTTGACAACACATAGTTAAAGACAACTCTTTAAAATTAAGTTTTGATAAAAGCTTTCCTTAGTGAACAAAGGTTGAGATGGCTGGGTTATGCAACAATGACATCAGACCACACTGCCAGCATAGGAACATGTCAACTAAACAGCTTCTGAACATCTGCTGTAAAAATACTTTGCAAAACATGATTTAAAGGATTGCAACTTGTAATTATGAAAAAAATACTTCTTTATTTTAGTAAAAACTAGGAATACTAGGAGCTTTTTGTAAAAACTAGGAAAAACTAGGAGCCAATTAAAAAAACTAGGAAAAACTAGGAAAACTAGGAAAAACTAGGAACGCTGGAAAGCCTGGAGATATGGTACAGTTATGCAGGGGCTAAGATCTTCAAACAAAAATTTGAGACCAGTCTTAAAATCTCAATCATCTGATTGGATGTGAAATGGCAACCATGCTCGAGTTTTGAGACTGGTCTCTAGATTTAGTTTTATGATCTTGGGCCCAGCTGTTTGTCTACCTCCACAAACAGTATCTCAGATTCTGGAAACCTCACACGCTGGAAGATGTTCTTAGAAAAAAGAAACTTTAGTAGCACTTAAAATAAAGAAATAAGAAACTTTAGTAGCACTTAAAATAATTAATTTATAAAATTTACCGTTGAAGAAATAGGCACCTGGCTGATTACCAGTGAAACTGGACTCACCCCGAGAATCTTCAGGCTGAAAATCAAATATATCCATTACTTCATGTCATGCTTCGAGTTTATTATTCTCTTTTAATAAAAGACCATTAATAAGATATCCATTACAAGGGATATCAATGCAAGAACATGATTATGGTATCAAAGCAAGGATAAATGTCATTAACATACAAAATGCTTAGCTTATATTGTAACATGAAGATGCAGCAATTCTTCAATGAATCCTGTTTTTCCTGAATTGTAAACAGGCATTGGTATTGTTGAATGGTTTCAGAGAAAGAGTGGACTTGAACAAAAAACTCAATCAAAGTTCTCAGTGAACAAGGCAGATGGAACGACAGCAATATCCCCCGCCGCATGCAGGAATGTTGGAAAGGTTATGGATGCTTAATTGCAAATTAACAAATAATATATCTCCAGCGGTTTGGAAGTTAAGGAGAAAATATGAAAGACATGGTTAAATATGAACCTTCAAAGACAACTAGTGACCTTGACCTTCAGCCGGTCAGGTTGGAATATGGGTTCTGCACATCATCTTGGAATGAACATTTGACTAAAGTTGGATAAAATTCATTGCAGGGGTTCAGAAGATATGAACCGGACACAAAATACATAGTTCAAATGCAGGGGTTCAGAAGATATGAACCGGACACAAAATACATAGTTCAAATCTTCAATGACCTTGACCTTGAGCCAGCAATGTTGGAACATGGGTTTTGCACATCATCTTGATGGGCTGAACATTTGATAAAAGTTTCATGATATTCATTCTAGGGGTTCAAAAGATATGAACTAGACACAAAATACATAGTTCAAATCTTCAAACATCACCTTGACCTTGAGCGCTCCAGGTGGGAACATGGGTTCTGCACATCGTCTTCATGGGCTGAGCATTTGACTAAAGTTTCATAAAATTCCTTCTAGGGGTTCAGAAGTCATGAACCGGACATAAAGTACATGGTTCAAATCTTCAAACACCACTGGTGATCTTGACCTTGAGCCAGCCATGTTGGAACATGAGTTCTGCACATTGTCTTCATAGGCTAAACATTTGACTAAAGTTTCATGAAAATCCTTCTAGGGGTTCAGAAGATATGAACCAGACACGAAATACATGGTTCATATCTTCAAACACCACTGGTGACCTTGACCTTGAGCCGGCTAGGTTGGAACATGGGTTCTGCACGTCGTCTTGATGGGTAGAACATTCAACTAAAGTTTCATGAAATTCCCTCTAGGGCTTGACAAGGCAGTCGGAACAACAGCAATATCCCCCGCCGCAGATGTGAATGTGGGAAAGGTTATGGATGGTTAAGAGCAAATTAAACAATAGCTCTGGGCAACGGGCAGGCAGGTGAAAGCCAATTCAAGTGCAAGGGTATGTCGTGTTCAGATTAGTTTCAGAGTATTGGCCTGCTCAAACACCAGAGTCGGCCTTGACCTTGAGCCAGCCAGGTTGGAACATGGGTTCTGCACATCAGGTTCATGAACTGAACAATTCACTTAAGTTTCATGATATTCATTCCAGGGGTTCAGAAGATATGAACTGGACACGAAATGCATGGTTCAAATCTTCAAACACCACTGTTGACCTTGACATTGAGGCGGCCATGTTGGAACATGGGTTCTGCATGTCGTCTTCATAGGGAGAATGTTTGACTAAAGTTTCATGAAATTCCTTCTAAGGGTTGAAAAGTTATGGACTGGACATGAAATATGCTCAAACACCACAAGCGGCCTTGACCTTGAGCCAGCCAGGTTGGAACATGGGTTCAGCACATCATGTTCATGAACTGAACATTTCACTTAAGTTTCATGATATTCATTCCAGAGGTTCAGAGACCAACAATTAACTTGCCAGTTTTTGTACAGTCAAACCTGTCTTTAGCAGCCACCCAAGGGAGTGACAAAAAGTTGCTGCTCAATACAGGTGGCTGTTAAAGACAGGTTAAAATGAGAACAAAATGTCAGTTTAGGACACATTCAAACTGGCTGTTTAAGACAGGTGGTTGCTATTCGCAGGTGGCTGCTAAGGCAGGTTTCACTGTACATACGCTGTATACAGCTGAGATCTCTCTTAAATTTAGTCTTAACATTTTGAGAAAGTGCTACAAATGTGTTGTTATTATTGTTGTTGTTT
Source organism: Corbicula japonica (assembly GCA_038501625.1). Classification (NCBI taxonomy): domain Eukaryota; kingdom Metazoa; phylum Mollusca; class Bivalvia; order Venerida; family Cyrenidae; genus Corbicula; species Corbicula japonica. Next base: position 3,194 of record JAZAYU010000469.1, read on the forward strand.
TACATACTAACAGTGAATAAAATATTCAGAAAAGCCTGATTTTCAAAGTGCTATAAAGTAAGAAAGTTTATTTGGTCAGTATCCATAGAAAATGACAAAATTTACACAATAAATTCTTCCAGAGCAAAGTTCTTAATATTGCATAACACATATCTAAGCAGCAAAGTTCACTAGGTCATTGACCAGCAACTTGATGAAAGCATCCTAACAACATATTAAGATTGAATCTAAATATAGCTGAAGACAGGTAAAAAAATTGGAATTTTGATACTTGAAATTTTCACTCTGCTACTAAAATTTTCGTTTCAAATTTTACCACTGAACAACCAGTGAATGAATTGTTCAGGAAAGATTGAATTTTAAGATGGTATAAAATTTGTCCCCAGGGCAGGGCCCCTGGGCAATTCAAGAACATGATTTTAATAATTTGAGTAGAGATCATTAATATCAATATTCATACCAAATTTGATGACAATCGGACAAAAAATGTGACCTCTATTGCTTTAACAAAATTTTTGCTTTAATCTGACCTAGTGACCTTGACATTGAGTCGGCCATGTTGGAACATGGTTCTGCAAGTCGTCTTGATGGGGAGAACATTTGCCTAAAGTTTCATGAAATTCCTTCAAGGGGTTGAAAAGTTATGGACTGGACACGAAATGTGCTCGCACGGAAGGACGGACGGACGAAGACCATTCCTATATCCCCCAGCCGCTATGCGGCAGGGGATAAAAAGTTAAGGACCGGACAAGAAATGTGCGCGCATGGAAGGACGGACGAAGACCATTCCTATATCCCCCAGCCGCTATGTGGCAGGGGATTAAAAGGGGCTTAACTATGACAAAATACAGTCAAGAGTTATGAAACTTGTCCTGATAATTACTAATGTGATGCCAACCAACTACGTTTACTTCCAAAGATCTAATTTGAATGGTTACTGAGAAAAGGAAACTTAAACAAAAAAAAAATAATGAAATGTTGATGCCCCAATCTAATAACCAAGTAAATAAAATGCTGACTTACCCCCTTACTCGGCCTCCTGCCCTTCAGCAGCATACCTGTCAAATAGAAATTTATGTCAATTCATTCTTTTCAATCCAACATTTTTTTCATCAAGCTACTGTGCTTCAATTCTAATGATCACCTGCAAAAAATGTTCTCACACAAGTAAACCAATAACAGTCTGTTAATAACTGCAAAATCTTTTTCAAATACATGATACATGACATGAGACTATCTATGAAATTAATTGGATAACGTTTCATAGCTTGCCAATATTTCTTGAAATATCATGAAAGACAAATCAGATTTATCTTTATGTCTTATTCAGCAAATCTGTATTTGTTGTAATGTTTTCCTAAAATCTGTTTGATGTTTCAACACTATGCAACTTTGGTTACCTGGCAAATTTGTCAAACTCTTAAAAAATGGCTATTAAGTTATTTGATATCTTTGGATTCAATTTAATCAATTTCTCTAGAAAAACTAACATTAAAATTCTAGTTCAATAGTATGATGAAACTAGAAATGTGTCCATAGGACACGGATGCCCCCGCTACGCATGTTTGTCATGGTGAACATTTATACCAAGTTATTTTAAAATCCAATAAGTAATAACAAACTCACAGCCCAGACAAGAAAATTCTGGTTTTAGTAAATGTGACCTTGACCTTGGACCTACAGGCATGGGAATTGTAATCAACACAACGCCTTGTCATAGTGAACATTTGTGCCAAATTGTTTTGAAATCGTTCTGTTAATAACGAAGTTATAGCCAGTACAAGAAATTTCTACTTTTTGTAACAGTGACCTTGACCTTGGACCTACAGGCACGGGTATTGTACACAACACATCATCTTGATATAATAAACATTTATACCAAGTTATTTTAAAATCCAATAAGACATAATAAAAACAGAGCAGACAAGAGTTTTATAAGAAAATTATATTTTTAGTAACAGTGACCTTGACCTCTGACCTTTAGGCATGGGTGTTGTACCGGACACATCGCCTTATCATGGTGAACATTTGTGCCAAGTAATTTTGAAATCCCTCCATTCATAAGGAAGTTACAGCCTGGACAAGAAAATTCTATTTTAAGTAACAGTGACCTTGACCTTGGACCTACAGGCATGGGTATTGTACGCGACACACTGTCTTGATATGGTGAATATTTATACCAAGTTATTTTAAAATCCATTAAAAAATAACAAAGTTACAGAGCGGACAAGATTTTTCCAGCACAATTCTATTTTTAGTAACAGTGACCTTGACCTTGGACCTACAGGCATGGGTATTGTACGCGACACACCGCCTTGTCATGGTGAACATTTGTGCCAAGTTATTTTGAAATCCCTCCATTCATAAGAAAGTTACAGCCTGGACAAGAAAATTCTATTTTTAGTAACAGTGACCTTGACCTTGTACCTACAGGCATGGGTATTGTATGCGACACACCGTCTTGATATGGTGAATATTGATACCAAGTTATTATAAAATCCATTAAGAAATAACAAAGTTACAGAGCGGACAAGATTTTTCCAACAAAATTCTATTTTTAGTAACAGTGACCTTGACCTTGGACCTAGAGGCATGGGTGTTGTACGCGACACACCGCCTTGTCATGGTGAACATTTGTGCCAAGTTATTTTGAAATCCCTCTTTTCATAAGGAAGTTACAGCCCGGACAAGAAAATTCTATTTTTAGTAACAGTGACCTTGACCTTGGACCTACGGTCATGGGTTTTGTACGTGACACACCGTCTTGATATGGTGAACATTGATACCAAGTTATTTTAAAATCCATTAAGAAATAACAAAGTTACAGAGCGGACAAGATTTTTCCAACAAAATTTTATTTTTAGTAACAGTGACCTTGACCTTGGACCTAGAGGCATGGGTGTTGTACGCGACACACCGCCTTGTCATGGTGAACATTTGTGCCAAGTTATTTTGAAATCCCTCTTTTCATAAGGAAGTTACAGCCCGGACAAGAAAATTCTATTTTTAGTAACAGTGACCTTGACCTTGGACCTACGGGCATGGGTTTTGTACGCGACACACCGTCTTGATATGGTGAACATTCATACCAAGTTATTTTAAAATCCAATAAGAAATAACAAAGTTACAGAGCGGACACGATTTTCGAACATACACACACACTGACACACTGACACACCCACACACAGCCAGGGTGAACACTATATGCCCTTCCGCCATTACATGGCGGGGGCATAAAAATCTGCAAATTTCATGATTTTCTGTAGTTTACCCGCTATGATTACCAGCCTTTTGAAATTTGTCAGGTTAACTAGTGTTAATATATTATATTATTTAAGGGTCTTACACCACGAGTTATATATAAAACACAAGATCTTTCAAGCACATGTTGGACATAACCTCTTGGATCAGGATGTCATCTCATCAGAAAAAGGAAATTTAGACCTCAAAGTGTTACTATGACAACATGTCTGGCAAGGATTTAAGGAAGAAATATAATCTGAAATAAATGACCATCTCAACTGCACATCTCAACTGTACTGCTACATTGTACTTCATATAAATAAACATAATCTAACCTACAATAACTGTGCCCATAAAAAAAGAATTAAATCTGAAAAAACTAGAATTATCACTGAAAGTGATTAAATACCCCCACATGTATGCTTGATAATTGAACTGGGAATGCTTCGAATCAATGGCATAAAGTGCCCCACTTTCAATCCAAAGTGTCGTCTTCACAGTAGCCACATATTCAGCAAGTTTCATCACAATATCTCATTCCTTCTAAATTTATTGAGCAGAAATGGTTCAAATATGTTAGTAACAGTGGCCTTTATCTAACTTTTATCTAAGAACTGTGTGCCAAACATTGTTTATGAGAAATCATCCAGAAACCATTTTTTCTATTTTTAGTAACAGTGACCTTGACCCCATCAGGCCCAATTTCAATACCAAGTTTCGTCTTCACAGACACTACCTATATAGCAATTTTCATCACAATATCTCATTCTGAACCAAAGTTATTGAGCATACAGTTTATTTTTTATTTTTAGTAACAGTGACCTTGACCCCACAGGCTTTGAATCCCAAAAGTCATCTTCACAAAAACCATCAATACACCAAATTTCATTTAAGAATCTCATTCCAAGCTATAGTTACTGAGTGGAAACGAATTTTTGAAGTTTAAATAACAGTGACCTTGACCTTGAACCCACAGGCAACAAAGTCAAACCTAATCTTTATCTTGTTATGTTACATCTGTGTCCCAAAAAATAATTAAATCTATGAAGTATTTCATGAGTTATAGTCCAGAAACAATTTTTCTTTTTTAAGTTACAGTGACCTTAACACTGACCCCTCAGGCCCCAAAGTCGAACTCGACCTGTATCTTCTGATATTTCATATATGTACCAAAAAAGGATTTAATCTGTGAAGTTTTTCATGAGTTATTATCTGGAAACCCTTTTTCTATTTTTAGTAATACTGACCTTGACATTGACCCCACCAGCCCCAAAGTCGAACTTGACCTGTATCTTTTGATGTTACATCTATTTACCAAACAAGGATTAAATCTGTGAAGTTTTTCATGAGTTATCATCCGGAAACCATTTTTCTATTTTTAGTAACAGTGACCTTGACACTGATCCCACCAGCCCCAAAATCGAACTTGACCTGTATCTTATGACGATATACCTGTGTACCAAAAATTATTTAATTCTGTCAAGCCTTTCATGAGTTATCATCTGGAAACGAAGAATCCGACCGACCGACCGACCGACAGACCGACCGACAGACCGACCGACCGACCGACAAGCTCACTCCTATATACCCCCTCAAACTTCGTTTGTGGGGGTATAAAAATTCTGGACAAAATATTTGAGTAAGCAGAACCAGTCATGAGCAGCCTATGTGAATAGTTTGACAAAATCATAATTAACCATATTGACCTTAACATTCCAACCATGGATATATGGCTGATATCCAACGCATGACCAATATAGATCCAGATCAGCCAGCTTATTCAAATAGGCTAATACAGATCTTAATCATTTGCTCCTTGGTCAGAAATAACCTAATGAATCTAAAAGCAAACAGTGTAGATCTGCAGTCTTATTTGGATCTATACTGGTTGTCCATGGGACTGAATGTGTATTCATGGAGTTAAAGGTTAACCCTTTCCTCCATATATACACATCTTTATGCATGTGCAACCAGTGTAGATCCAGATCAGCCGGCACCTCCATGCCATCTGATCAGGATCTGCACTGGTTGCATTTTGGCCAGAAATAACCTAATGAATAAAAAAGCGAACAGTTTAGATCCTGATCAGATGGCACGGATGTGCCAGCTGATCTGGATCTAAACTGTTAGCCCATGCAATAAAGGTGTATCTATGGAGTAAAAGGTAAAGATCCACTTGGCCAGTTTACAAACTTCTCATGGGCGGCTGCTGATGACAGGTATAACTGCATGTAGTAATTACCTCCCCTCTGTACAACGATTCTTGTCTCTTCTCCTATCGGACAATCTTTCAATACTTGAACAACCTGTGAATGATTCAACTCGGCAACATTTATATTGTTTATTTGCTGTATAAAATCGCCTTCTTGTAAATTCTTACATCGGGGACGATCTAAAATTTGTTTTACTTTCTGTCCATAGGCACTGTCTGCTATTGTAAACCCAAATCCCATATCACCTCGCACTATATCTATAGTTAATATTTCCGGTGGAGTTTGATCTAACACATCCGGGGTATTTGAATCACTACCCTTATGCTGCGAATGGTCTAATCCTTGATGCATATTGGCTGATTTCACAAGTTCTGGCAATGATTTTAAACTACGGGACGACAAATCATTACGATAATCCATGTTTTCTCTAGATGAATATGAAGCGGGAGAATTAGAACCCCTCGTGTCGTTGTGTCCGACCGCTATGGTCGTAATGATCTCAGTATTGGGATCATCGGGGTCAAAGGGTAAGGGGTAACCCCTACACACTTCTAAGTCAACTTGATCTCCTGGCTGTATAGTTTGGAAGAGCTGAACGACGTCTTGATGTGTGTAGCCAAGAACAAGTTCACCGTTGACGCGCACTAAAACGTCACCTGAATAAAAAACACAATAAAATTTCTGGGCAATGTGATTTTTGTTGTTCATAACAAACAACACTGAAACTGTTTTCTATGCAGATCTGACATGCTAAAATTACCACCTCTTAGCTTAATCTTTTCAAGAACACTGTTAACACAAATTCATTTTAATCAGCAGTTTATTGTAGACAAATTTCAATATTAATATAATTCAAAACAACTTAAAGGCCTTCAGCACTTTGATTTTTGTGTCAGTCTTATTCTGCAGGGACCAATATATATCTTCTTACTGCTGTTCATTCATACCATAAAATGCTTTACTTGAAGATATTTACACTATATATGCTATTAACACATATTATTGAGAAACATTCCCTTTTCTGAATGAGATCAATTACAAATATTCTTTATAAGCAAAACAATAAATATTGTTGTTTGTCAGACAGTGAACAGTTAATAGTCTGACAAACTTATTTTTCATGTACTTCTCAGCATTTATTATGACAGTGAGGTGTTTTAAAGCTTTACTCCATCGATGTTATCCAAGTTAGAGATGTGTAGATACAGATCAACCCACACATCTGTGCAATCTGATTACGATCTACAGAGTTCGCTTTTTGAATCAAATACAAGATGTGAAATTAATTTATTAATTAGAAAAGTTATTTTTTAAGAATAACACTGATAAAAGCTATCTACAGCAATCATTTAAACCTACAAACCTGTTTGTAACTTTCCATCCACAAAGGCTGGACCATTTCGGACAACATTTTTGATTTGTAAGAACTCTTCATTAGGATGATCTCCACCGATGATGGTAAAGCCGAGCCCCCGTTCTCCCTTTAGAAGTCTCGTAGTGAAACTCTCCCCCTTCAGATCTTTGGGATTCTTAACAAAGACCCTCTTTGCCAAAGCTGCAAAATAGTACATAGAATAAGACATCTCTTGTTCATAAAACAAGATTGGGTAAAGTTCTGTTTGTTGCCCCTCACTGATTTTTGCAGGAAACAGGTTCTACACACAGCTGCTGCAAGGATAAACATGTGAGGAAATTATCTTGAGCCAAAATCTCCCAATTCTTGAAGTCGACTGTAAACATTCAAGGCAACCTACAAGAAAAGTTGCTTCAAAAATTTACTACAAATATCTTTTAATGATGTGACCTCTATTTTCAGCAGGCTATGGTGATAGTCTTCACTGCAATAGGAAACACGCTAAAGTTGCTGAAGGGTTTCTGATGCTAAGGTTTTCTGTGGGGTTTTAGTGTTTCTTTTTTTTTTCAGTAAAAAGTAATGCATTATGTATATGTTTATTAAACTTGATAAACTATACACCAGACAAAAAGTCTCCTTTGAAAATATACTCCCAAGTCCCCATCAACAGAAAGTTACCACTTTGGCTAATACTACCAGCTGTAACTGGTTGATAGAAAATGAATGGCTACAGGTCTTACTCTTCACACAACAAAACTTACTGTTACAGATTAGAAGTAGCCATTTACAGTGATCAATATTATTTTTTTTCCACAATCGTCATTAACCCGTTCCTCCATAGACACACCATTATTGCATGGGCGAACAGTTTAGATCCAGATCAGCCAGGACATCCATGCCCTCTGATCAGGATCTTAACTGTTTGCTTTTTGATTTGTTAGGTTATCTTTGACCAAAATGCGACCAGTGCAGATCCTGATCAGACTGAACATTTTATAAAGAAATAACTATTAAGTAGTCAAACTAAAAAGACCAAAGGGAAATTTTGAATACTAACAATTTTGTGAAAGATATACACGAAGTAAAATTTTGCATGAATTTGACTGCAGTAAAATTATTTATAATATAATTTAGCAGTAAAATTATTTATAATATAAATTAGCAGTAAAATTATTTATAATATAATTTAGCAGTAAAATTATTTATAATATAATTTAACTTAAAAGACTGTGTTAAATGTAGACTGTTTAACAAACGCTATAGGTAAGTTGTAGTTACGTGACAGGTTTGTTATCTGACCAACATGAATGATAGTAACATACAGTACATGTATATTTGTGATATGTATGGGCTTATCAAAATTTCTACAACTGACAACTGTGTTGCTAAAAGGCATTTTGGATCTTCTAAGGAGAACCATTATGATTAACACAATAATTTTTCATCAAAACAAAGCTGAAATTCTAAACTCGAAAACAATTCAAAAGTTTACCTCAATCCCAAAACATAAAAATCATGACTCAAGTCCAAATACTTTATGTAGAATGAGTCAGAAAATCTATCAAAGTCACATTCTTGTGTGCAAAATGCAAAACTGTGCAATTATGTGATTTGTTTAGTAATAAACCAACTACATTACGTTATCAATCAAAACGGCACACCTATATTTATTATGTGCAGTTGTCCATAACCAATCATTACATTTATCTCAGGCATACAGAACATAGATCTGACAAAACAATCTACAACATTTTACATGCAAATACAGTCATATCAATAAAAATATAAGATGTTTAACAAGATATTTCAAATCATTACTACCAGGATTTTATCTTTATTGTTTTCTTTCCCACTAAATAATGTAATCAACCATGTTTTTTTGCTCTCCATCTTTGTCAGTGCCTTCTGAAGCATCCTAGGATCATGCTACAATCCCCTACATTACTTGAAGAGAAACTAGAATGTGTCCTTGGACACTGATGTCCCCAATGCTGCAACAACATTCTGGGGGCATAAAAAGTCCTGTCTACATGAAACTATTTTGAGACAAACAATAATATAGTGTTGTAACCAAAGAAAACTAAAGAATTTCTATTTTCATCATCACCAAGGACAATAGTCTCTCCCATTTCATCATCACCAAGGAAAATAGTCTCTCCCATTTCATCACCACCAAGGACAATAGTCTCTCCCATTTCATCATCACCAAGGACAATGGTCTCTCCCATTTCATCATCACCAAAGACAATAGTCTCTCCCATTTCATCATCACCAAGGACAATAGTCTCTCCCATTTCATCATCACCAAGGTCAATAGTCTCTCCCATTTCATCATCACCAAGGACAATAGTCTCTCCCATTTCATCATCACCAAGGACAATAGTCACTCCCATTTCATCACCACCAAAGACAATAGTCTCTCCCATTTCATCACCACCAAGGACAATAGTCTCTCCCATTTCATCATCACCAAGGACAATAGTCTCTCCCATTTCATCATCACCAAGGACAATAGTCTCTCCCATTTCATCATCACCAAGGACAATAGTCTCTCCCATTTCATCATCACCAAAGACAATAGTCTCTCCCATTTCATCATCACCAAGGACAATAGTTTCTCCCATTTCATCATCACCAAGGACAATAGTCTCTCCCATTTCATCATCACCAAGGACAATAGTCTCTCCCATTTCATCATCACCAAAGACAATAGTCTCTCCCATTTCATCATCACCAAGGACAATAGTCTCTCCCATTTCATCATCACCAAAGACAATGGTCTCTCCCATTTCATCATCACCAAGGACAATAGTCTCTCCCATTTCATTGTCACCAAGGACAATAGTCTCTCCCATTTCATCATCACCAAGGACAATGGTCTCTCCCATTTCATCATCACCAAGGACAATAGTTTCTCCCATTTCATCATCACCAAGGACAACAGTCTCTCCTTTTTCATCATCACCAAGGACAATAGTCTTTCCCATTTCATCATCACCAAGGACAATAGTCTTTCCTTTTTCATCATCACCAAGGACAATAGTCTCTCCCATTTCATCATCACCAAAGAACTTTTTCATCAACACCAAGGACAATGGTCTCTTCCATTTCATCACCACCAATGACCTTTTTCATCATTACCAAGGATAATAGTCTCTCCCATTTCATCATCACCAAGGACAATGGTCTCTCCCATTTCATCATCACCAAGGACAATGGTCTCTCCCATTTCATCATCACCAAGGATAATAGTCTCTCCCATTTCATCATCACCAAGGACAATAGTTTCTCCCATTTTATCGCCACCAAGGACCATGGTCTCTCCCATTTCATCATCACCAAGAACAATAGTCTCTCCCATTTCATCATCAACAAGGACAATGGTCTCTCCCATTTCATCATCACCAAGGACAATAGTCTCTCCCATTTCATCATCACCAAGAACAAGTCACTCCCATTTCATCATCACCAAGGGCAATAGTCTTTCCCATTTCATCATCACCAAGGACAATGGTCTCTCCCATTTCATCATCACCAAGGACAATAGTCTTTCCCATTTCATCATCACCAAGGACAATGGTCTCTCCCATTTCATCATCACCAAGGACAATAGTCTCTCCCATTTCATCATCACCAAGGACAATAGTCTCTCCCATTTCATCATCACCAAGGACAATGGTCTCTCCCATTTCATCATCACCAAGAACAATAGTCTCTCCCATTTCATCATCACCAAGGACAATAGTCTCTCCCATTTCATCATCACCAAGGACAATAGTCACTCCCATTTCATCATCACCAAGGACAATAGTCTCTCCCATTTCATCATCACCAAGGACAATAGTCTCTCCCATTTCATCATCACCAAGGACAATGGTCTCTCCCATTTCATCATCACCAAGGACAATAATCTCTCCCATTTCATCATCACCAAGGACAATAGTCTCTCCCATTTCATCATCACCAAGGACAATGGTCTCTCCCATTTCATCATCACCAAGGACAATAGTCTCTCCCATTTCATCATCACCAAGGACAATAGTTTCTCCCATTTCATCATCACCAAGGACAACAGTCTCTCCAATTTCATCATCACCAAGGACAATAGTCTCTCCCATTTCATCATCACCAAGGACAATGGTCTCTCCCGTTTCATCTGCACCAAGGACAATAGTCTCTCCCATTTCATCATCACCAATGACCTTTTTCATCTGCACCAAGGACCATGGTCTCTCCCGTTTCATCTGCACCAAGGACAATAGTCTCTCCCATTTCATCATCACCAAGGACAATGGTCTCTCCCATTTCATCATCACCAAAGACAATAGTCTCTCCCATTTCATCACCAAGGACAATAGTCTCTCCCATTTCATCATCACCAAGGACAATAGTCTCTCCCATTTCATCATCACCAAGGTCAATGGTCTCTCCCATTTCATCATCACCAAGGACAATAGTCTCTCCCATTTCATCATCACCAAGGACAATAGTCTCTCCCATTTCATCATCACTAAGGACAATAGTCTCTCCCATTTCATCATCACCAAAGACAATAGTCTCTCCCATTTCATCATCACCAAGGTCAATGGTCTCTCCCATTTCATCATCACCAAGGACAATAGTCTCTCCCATTTCATCATCACCAAGGACAATGGTCTCTCCCATTTCATCATCACCAAGTTCAATGGTCTCTCCCATTTCATCATCACCAAGGACAATAGTCTCTCCCATTTCATCATCACCAAGGAAAATAGTCTCTCCCATTTCATCATCACCAAGGTCAATGGTCTCTCCCATTTCATCATCACCAAGGACAATAGTCTCTCCCATTTCATCATCACCAAGGAAAATAGTCTCTCCCATTTCATCATCACCAAGGACAATAGTCTCTCCCATTTCATCATCACCAAGGACAATAGTCTCTCCCATTTCATCATCACCAAGGTCAATGGTCTCTCCCATTTCATCATCACCAAGGACAATAGTCTCTCCCATTTCATCATCACCAAGGAAAATAGTCTCTCCCATTTCATCATCAAGGACAATAGTCTCTCCCATTTCATCATCACCAAAGACAATAGTCTCTCCCATTTCATCACCACCAAGGACAATGGTCTCTCCCATTTCATCATCACCAAGGACAATAGTCTCTCCCATTTCATCATCACCAAGGACAATGGTCTCTCCCATTTCATCATCACCAAAGACAATAGTCTTTCCCATTTCATCATCACCAAGGACAATGGTCTCTCCCATTTCATCATCACCAAGGACAATAGTCTCTCCCATTTCATCACCACCAAAGACAATAGTCTTTCCCATTTCATCATCACCAAGAACAATAGTCTCTCCCATTTCATCATCACCAATGACCTTTTTCATCATCACCAAGGACAATAATCTCTCCCATTTCCTCATCACCAAGGACAATGGTCTCTCCCATTTCATCACCACCAAAGACAATAGTCTTCCCATTTCATCATCACCAAGAACAATAGTCTCTCCCATTTCATCATCACCAAAGACAATAGTCTTTCCCATTTCATTGTCACCAAGGACAATAGTCTCTCCCATTTCCTCATCACCAAGGACAATGGTCTCTCCCATTTCATCATCACCAAGGTCAATAGTCTCTCCCATTTCATCATCACCAAGAACAAGTCACTCCCATTTCATCATCACCAAGGGCAATAGTCTTTTCCATTTCATCATCACCAAGGACAATGGTCTCTCCCATTTCATCATCACCAAGGACAATAGTCTCTCCCATTTCATCACCACCAAAGACAATAGTCTTTCCCATTTCATCATCACCAAGAACAATAGTCTCTCCCATTTCATCATCACCAAGAACAATAGTCTCTCCCATTTCATCATCACCAAGGACAATAGTCTCTCCCATTTCATCATCACCAAGGACAATAGTCTCTCCCATTTCATCATCACCAAGGACAATAATCTCTCCCATTTCATCATCACCAAGGACAATAATCTCTCCCATTTCATCATCACCAAGGACAATAGTCTTTCCCATTTCATCATCACCAAGGACAATAATCTCTCCCATTTCATCATCACCAAGGACAATAATCTCTCCCATTTCATCATCACCAAGGACAATGGTCTCTCCCATTTCATCATCACCAAGGACAATAATCTCTCCCATTTCATCATCACCAAGGACAATAATCTCTCCCATTTCATCACCACCAAGGATAATAGTCTCTCCCATTTCATCATCACCAAGGACAATGGTCTCTCCCATTTCATCATCACCAAGGACAATAATCTCTCCCATTTCATCATCACCAAGGACAATAGTCTCTCCCATTTCCTCATCACCAAGGACAATAGTCTCTCCCATTTCATCATCACCAAGGTCAATAGTCTCTCCCATTTCATCACCACCAAGGTCAATAGTCTCTCCCATTTCATCATCACCAAGAACAATAGTCACTCCCATTTCATCATCACCAAGGGCAATGGTCTTTCCCATTTCATCATCACCAAGGACAATAGTCTCTCCCATTTCATCATCACCAAGGACAATGGTCTCTCCCATTTCATCATCACCAAGAACAATAGTCTCTCCCATTTCATCATCACCAAGGACAATAGTCTCTCTCATTTCATCATCACCAAGGGCAATAGTCTCTCCCATTTCATTGTCACCATGGGCAAAACCTCTCCTATATCAAATTCATACTTAGTGCAACTGTCTCTCCTATTTTATCATAACCAACAGCAAAAGTCTCTCCTATTTCAGTATCACTAACGACTCCTATTTCAGTATCACTAAACTAATAGTCTCTACCAACAGCAACAGTCTCTCCTATTTTATCTTCACTAATGGCAGCTGTCTCACCAACATCTTCATCACCCAAGTCTCTTACAAGAGCAATAGCCTCTATTATTTTATCTTTACTAAGGGCAATAGTCTGTCCTTTTTCATTATCAACAAGGGCAATAATCTCTCTTATTTAACCACCACAAAGGGCAACAGTATCACCAAAGGCATCAGCCAGGCTCGGAGGCCAGTCTCAGAATTCTGGCTTGTGTTTCATCCAATCAGCATCCAGAGATTTTGTGCCCAGTATTTACAGCATGTCACCACTGGACTACCCCAACAAATATGAAGGGAACTTAAATCTAATGTTATTTAAAATCATCTTCCCTGGATTTTTCTTTTGCTTACAATTTTTTACTGCAAAACTTTTAATACCTTTTAGTTCTTTTTGAAATGGCACTAACTGATATACTGCAAACAATATAGAAGATCAAAAATTAACCCCCTCCAATAAAGCCCACATTTGTTCAGTGTGGCAATCATAAAAAGTAACCCCTCCGCCTTTCTCCACTCCACCATCCCAGTAATAATCACTGTCTCACTTTGTGCCTGTTGTTGGTTAAGTTAAACAATATAACTCAATGCAAAGAAAAGCTTATGCCACAACATCAATGCTTCAAAGCAACAGATTATATATATCTATACCCAAGGGATAAAGTAACACAGGGTAAACTGAAGATGATTCTAGTACCCAAACCACCTCCTTTTCACGCTCTTCCCGGGAGAAATCCCAATATACAATACCACATGCACTATAACCGGGAGTGTTCCTTGGGATATTTTCATTGTTTTTTTATCAACACATTCACAAGATATTACAAATAATGTCACCCTGAGTTTCTTTATTCCTTAAGTATATAATACTTGTATGTTACAAAAAAGAACAAAATCTTTTTAAATAATAAAGAACAACTAATTGAAACAAAACAGTAACATAAAGCCCTCCAGCCTTCACAATCTGAAATCTTTCGTTTTAAAAGTGAGGGAACATATAGCTGTGAAATGAAACAAAAATAACATATTAAACATTAATTTGGGAAAGCTACATTAACTTGTTATGTTCAAGAATTCTGAACCTTTATTTTCAAGAAATACTGGTCATGACTTATTAAAGCCATATTTGCAACAATTAGAAACAAATCCAATTGCTGGAATGGAAAGTATGATTTTGTTCTTAACTTTCTCTCGCAAGTATAATTGATGCAAAACATTCCTATGACAAAAGAATGGCCCATTTTTTTTTATTTTTTTTTAACCCTTTCCTCCATATATACGCAATTTTACACATGTGCGACCAGTGTAGATCAAGATCAGCTGGCACATCCGTGCCATCTGATCGGGATCTGCACTGATAGCATTTGGTCAGAAATAACCTAATGAATCACAAGCTAACAGTTTAGATCCTGATCAGATGGCACGGTTGTGCTGGCTGATCTGGATCTAAACTGTCTGCCCTCGCAATTAAGGTGTATCTATGGAGAAAAGGGTTAAGGCAACTAGCGAGCATTTTTTTCCACAAAATAAGGCAGTATTGACACTACATCAATTTAGTTTGATTGTGATTGCATTCAGTGTTAACACTAGGCCATCAGAGTGATCAAATCTAATCTATCACCTCGACTTTTTTCAGTTTGAATCAGTTTGAAGCAATTCTATTTCTGTCAGCTGTTCTTAGAAACGAGGATGATAAGGTTAGAGCATGTGTTACAGATCATACATCATGTCAGTTTTGAAGGACTTCAATATTTTTTTTTATTTTCTATTAACCCTTTCCTCCATAGATACACCTTTATTGCGTAGGCGAACAGTTTAGATCCAGATCAGCCAGCACATCCATGCAGTCTGATCAAGATCTAAACTGTTCATTTGGTTATTTCTGACCAAAATTCGACCAGTGCAGATCGTGATCAGACGGCACAGATGTGCCGGCTAATCTACATCAACACTGGTCGCACATGCATAAAAATGCGTATATATGGAGGAAAGGGTTAAAGAGTGTATACAATCAGCATGCTTTGGTCCCATGATGAAATAGCACTTCTATTGGAGATTTAATGTTCCGCCCAAACTCAATGGATTTGAAATATACACCTCGACAAAATCAGCATTCATTGGCATTTGACATAAATACTATACTGATTTAGGTAAAAATGATTCTTATATACTCATAATATAAATACTGGTTTTATTGCATGTGCAACTAGTGTGGATCCAGATCAACCAGTACATCCATGCCATGTGTTCTTGATCTACACTGTTTGCCTTTTTTGTCAGAAATAACCAAATGAATCTAAAAGGAAACAGTATAGAGCATGCCGATGTACACTCTTTGCCCATTGATAACAACCATATCCCTTGGGTTAAATGATGATGACAGAGAAAGAGAGAATGAAAAATGATGATAAATTCCCACACATGAATCTTGCAATTTGTATTTTGTTTTTAAAGAAAATAATACAAGAATAAACAGATAAGTTCAAAATTCTTGAACAAAACTAATAATACAAACATAAAACGCACCTCTTTTACTGAGCGGGGTCTTGTTTTTCTTCAATCGGGGGCGGTACGCTGAAGAACAGCAGAGACAAGAACATGCTGCGAAATTAAATATGAAATCAGCATGCTGGGACCATACTAACAGTACCATCAGCAGCAGCTCAAACAGTCCAACATTCAATGGAAATCTACCAACTTGTTGATCTTTTGTTTTTTTATGATTGTTTCAGCATCCCTTTTCTAAATAACTTTTATTATATTTACTTATACTCTATTCTAGCTAAATTATTCTAAATTTCAGGATGAAATTGATTTACTAAGGTCTTTGACGTTGGACTGTTTAGAAGCCTTTGTTAAAAATGGGGAAAACATTTGACATGTCAAGACAGAGTTACTTCCCTTGTTTTGCAACAAAATATGACCCATACCACAAGAATCCTAACATTTCTCAGTGTTTATGTTGAAAGCAGATCAGAATAAATCATGATCAGCTAAGGAAGCTAGTACTGGTAGGTTTTATTTGATTACATATCCAGAAAATAGAAAAAACAATACGCTGCTTGAATTTCTAAGTATTTAGTCTTTCAGTATAAATGTTTTACTGTTAGCTAAATTTGGGAATTTAGATTTGGAACACAGGCCACAGACCACAAAGTAATCATAAAAAAACATATCACAGACGTTGCTTTCTACTACACCTATCACCTCCACCCGTAACACCCTAGCAGTTATCTATGATTTGGAGAAAACAGCAAATTCTATTATGAGCGACTTGACCCTGTACTCCACATATACAGCTTTAAATCGCATATGTGACCAGTGTAGATCCAGATCAGCCAGTACATCGATGCTAACTGATCTGGATCGATACTTTTTGCTTATTGGTCAGAAATTTCCTAATGAAACTTAATGCAAACGATGTAGATCCTATTCAAACTGATTGGCTGAGCTGATGGGAATCTACTGTTTGTCCATGCCATAAAATGTGAATGTATGGAGTAAAGTGTTAACATACTCTAGGCAGGTTTTGTAAATCTGTTTTGGTAACTTCTTGACATGTCATTTTATCAAATTTAAACCAGAATCATTATTAGTATTAAGCCAGCAATAAAGATATCAAAATGTTACTTATAGTTACCAAAAATACCATTAAACAAAAAATACTGGGGTTTTTACAGCCCTTGCAAATAATGTGTCCATCAAACGAACCAGTAACAGGAAGCAGGGTGCTCCGAGAGATCATCAGCATGAGTCATGCAGTCTAGGTAAAATCCAACTTATGCTGTGCCCAAGGTTATAAAACTGAGCATGGAAACCAGTATCAAATCTCAAGCATATGATTGGCTGAAATGGCGACTGGTCAACATTTCAGCCAATCAAATGCTTGAGATTTGAGACTGGTTTACAATCTCAGCTTTATAACCTTCAGACCTGATTACAATTTCATGAAAAGCATCTTCATGCATGCAGTCCATCGCTTACAATCCAGTAGCAGGAGATTTCATATTGATTTCATGAGAGAACAAATATGACAATTTAATAATATCCACAGCATTCATGAAGCAAAGCTTAATACTCCATTTAACCATCACAAAGATATAATACACCAGTCAGAGATCACTCAGCCATCAAAGGCTCTGTTTTCATACAATATCTGCAAGAATCTTATACATCTCAAAGGCTCTGTTTCGAAGGAAATGCAATATGCTCAAGTCTTATATATTGAAAACTTAAGGACCAACTTTTTGAACCCTTATAAAACTTATCACATCACAATTAGCTTAGTGCAATAATGGTATAAGTACCATTGAAATAAGAAGTAGTTAAACCATTATTGCATTAAGGTGATGAAAGTCAGTGTATATCAAAACCAGGCATGTAGTCTGAACAGGCTTAGCTTGCTTATTTTGGATGTACTCTGTTTGCTTTCCAGTCCATAACATTGGGAACTACAAAATAAGAACACCGTCACAATTATTTCCTAGGTTACTAGTTGGTATGTTTGATCTCAAAGGAACTGTTTTAGAGGTCAGAGCATAATTCATTCAGACAGCCAGTCCACAAAGCTTCAAGGAGAAATTACCCTTTAATTCAAGTTTCATAATAAAGTAAATATCTCTGTATTAGAACCTCACTTAAAAGACTTTTTTTTCAGACTTTTATTCCGTTAGAAAAGTAACAATGTGTGCCTGCTAATGATAGGAAATAAGTCAAATGGACATAGTACTTTTTTTTGTAATTAGACTGAATTTTCTAGCAATTAGCTGTAAATTACTTTAATTACAATAACTATTCTGCTATGTTAATGATTTAAACCAGTAGCAAAATCTAAACAGGGCTTAAGGTATGAGAAAATTAATATGTGAAATCCAAAACTTAAAATTTCATCATTAGTAGAGTTTTTTACCAACAGATTATTTTTCTATTTCAAACGAGAAATTAAGTCATCACAAAATATACTACTCCAAACTTGCTTAAGATCGATTTCTACATTTCTTATTATTTGTAGAAATATTCTTAAAAATTTAATAATTCAAAATTATATTTATTTTAATTCTCTGTGTTTGAGAAAAATAAAATACCTTGTTTTGAAAAAGCAGTTCAGACTTGAACTTTCACTCTGCAGGATATGACTTTTATCCCTTAGGCAACCAGGGCTGAAGGTTATAAAACTGAGATTGGAAACCAGTCTCAAATCTCAAGCATCTGACCAGTCGCCATTTCAGCCAATCAGATGCTTGAGATTTGAGACTGGTTTCCATGCTCAGATTTTTAACCTTGGGCACAGAGCAGATCCTCTGAGCCTGCACATCCATGCAGTCTAAGCAGGCCCTGAGACTGTTAACCTACTTGGTCAGAAATTACCGAATGAATCTAAAGGTGTTATGTGTAGATTCTAATTAGATGCACACATGTGCAGGCTGATCTGGATTAAGAGTGGTCTAAAATGAGATTGAAGTCAAATCCATGCAGTTAGAGGGTTTAAATGGACATCAAAATGTAGGTTACACATTTCTGCACTGAAAAAAAAATCTATTAACAAAAAGCAATTAAATGATTAATGAAAACCAAACAGGTTAATGTGATTTCACATTTAAGTGATTTCATATTGTGACATGAACACAAATCCTGCAAAACTGTAAATAAGAGTTAAAATTGATTTTTCAACTAAACTGGCTTTCACTTAAATGTGAGCTTTGAAATTTGGGGAAATGTTTTTGTTTTGCATGCCAAAATTACTTAGGGTCAATTAGAAATTAAACATTAATACAGATCAACAGGAAACTTTTGATTGAACTTTATATTTATATTAAAATAATTCATTTTTTTTATTAAGCAAAAACAATATATATGATCTTAGCAAATTTGGGTAGTATAAAATAATCTGAAAAGAGGAGGGGTAATTGAAATGTGCATGAGATGAATTAAAATGTATTGTGTTCATTCATTTAATATCTCATTAAGGCTGTCAAATCATTTGTGTGAATCCAAGTTTCAATTTAATTCACTGGCCATAACTCTGGTTGCTACAAATTATGTCTTTTAAAATTTAACCATTAAAGTCAATCTTTTCTTTCACAATTGTCAAAATGATTGTTTAGTTTCAAGAATGATGACCTGGGATGATAAAATGTGGCTACTTACAAGTTCTAGTCACATGTTCACAAAAACAGTCCGATAAAAATTGTTATCCTTTTGCGAAATTGTATATCTGCAAACAGGTCTGGAGGTTATAAAGCTGAGATTGGAAACCAGTCTCAAATCCCAAGCATCTGATTGGCTGAAATGGCGACCAGTCGCCATTTCAGCCAATCAGATGCTTGAGATTTGAGACTGGTTTCTATGCTCAGTTTTATAACCTTGAGCACTGATTTCAATGAATTAAATGTCAGGATGATTTTGCAAACAGAAAGCTAATTCACATCCTCAGTACAACTAAACTTAACAACATACACAAACAGCTTTTACTTACACCCGTTTTACAAGAAATTATCTCCAGAAATAAATTTCCCCCGTCACACATCAATACTCATCAAACAAGTAGCAGACATATATAAACATTGCCATGGATCCGAGGGACTCCAGTTTCGTCAATATTAAGTAATCGTCCACAATTTTCTGAGACAACTATTAAATAATATTTTCTGCAATCAACGTAATACTAGGAGAGAAGAATTTCTTTGCAGCTTTTAACACAGACATTTTCCTACTGACGTATTGAATATTTCTGGTGATCCTATAAAACGTGTCACATTGTGATGAAACAGAAATTTAGATACTCTTTCATTACAAGTTAATTGCCTGATCACATTGGGATTTCCAAGTAGTTGTCCTAATGTAAAACAGATATCAGATCTACTCTACAAGCAGTGTGCAAGAATATCCCATTCATCTAAGTGCCACTCTATGTTACAGGAAAGTTATTAGATGGAATATTGCCAAGACCTGTTGCAGTGAACCATTAAAATGATAAGCAAGGCATTTGTCACACTTGCGACCAGTGTAGATCCAGATCAATGCGCACAGTCTGATCAGGTTCTACTCTCTCCACTAATCAGTTAACAATTTTTTTAATGAATGGACTGGCAGAAATTGGAAGATAGACAAGTCCATTACATTAATTCAGCAAGAGTAAAATCATAATTGGTACTTATTTTTTATAAATCATTCAGAGCCAAAAATAAATTTGTCTAAAATATCTTTTTTACAATAAATTTCAGTTGTTTCAGACACATTTTGTTTTAGTACATGGACTGAACAGGTCTTGCAAGTAAGCTGCTTTCTATAGTGAGGCAGGATGGGATACCTGGCGGAGTACTGCGACCGTTCATGTCCGACTCGCTGGCTGACCGACGAGCTATATCGTTGTTCTTTCCACGCCTTGGCAGCGTGCTGCTGTTGCTTAATTCATCTGAAAACACAGATATACCTTTTGTCTAATCTTGCAGGAAAATTATTTTATAATAATCTATCTGATATAGAAATGGTATCTATGTTCAAAATTCTGTTCTTTAACTGTCAAAGTAATATTTCCAGATATCTGCTGCTAAACCTTTCTGACATAACCTAAGTTACTAAATTTTACTCTTCATTTATGGAATAACATTAACTGTTTAATCATATTTACAGGCTTTATTACATGTGTGACCAGTGTAGATCCAGATCTCATGGCACCTGATCTGGATCTACACTGTTTGCTTCATGGTCAGAAATAATCTAATAAATCTTA
Organism: Corbicula japonica; assembly: GCA_038501625.1. Taxonomy (NCBI): domain Eukaryota; kingdom Metazoa; phylum Mollusca; class Bivalvia; order Venerida; family Cyrenidae; genus Corbicula; species Corbicula japonica. The sequence goes on from JAZAYU010000469.1 coordinate 24,577, forward strand.
AAGCGAACAGAGTAGAGCCTGATCAGATGTCACGGATGTGCTGGCTGATCTGGATCTAAACCGTTACCCAATAATAACAGCCATATCCCATGAAGTTAACATGGGATGATGACAAAAAGCAAGAGACCTATCCTCTTCATCTTAGGTCTATTACACTCTAAGCACTGTCTTTTTTTAGCAGTGTAGTAAAGATTCACTTTGAATATACACTCTTCTTAAATATTATACACTATGTTAGAAAAAATCTGATTACAATTCAATTAATGAACACTGCTTTTTTTCTGCAGGGGAGAGCTAATATCAGCAAAAAAAACACACTAAGAAATCTTAATCTAGCACCACTAACAGTACACCATGATTCACAGGTGCTATAAAAATTACTATTTCAAGAAACTGTTGCTATAAAAGTACAGTTCTAAGAAACTGTCTGGCCTTCAGACAAAGAATACGCTTCAATTCAGTGACTGAGTGCTTTCCCCTTTACATCATAGACATGACTTTTATCACATTGGCAGTGTAGATCCAGATCAGCTAGCAAATCAGTGCCATCTGATCAAGATCTACTATGTTTGCTTTGTGGTCAGAAATAACCTAATAGATCTAAAAACTAACAGTGTGGATACTAATCTATGCCCAAGGTCGTAAAACTAAATCTGGAGATCAGTCTCAAATCTCAAGCATCTGATTGGCTGAAATGGCGACCAGTCGCCATTTCAGCCAATCAGATCCTTGAGATTTGAGACTGATCTCAAAACTTAGTTTTATGACCTTGGGCCCAGATGGTCAGGATGACTGCAAACTGATCAAGAGCTTAAGTGTTTGCCCATGTAACCTTGAGATGACTGAACAATGGGTGGAGTAAACAAGTACTACCTGCTGTAGAACTCTTCTTCAATGCAGCTCCTGGATGCTCGTACTGGGTCTTCCTGTTCACATGACTGAAAATATACACAACATGTTCCAGTTATAGCTTCATAATTATAAGCATTAAGAAATGCACTGAAAAAGTCGGCCGTTGTGAGAGGATGCATAAGAACTGTGCCCAAGGTTACAAAACTGAGCCATTTCAGCCCATCAAATGCTTGAGATTAGAGACTGGTTTCCATGAACTGTTTTATAACCTTTAGCCCAGATGTGAAACATGTTGCTGACAGTATGCCAAACATATATAGGAACAGCACAAACACCTAATGAACATCCTCAGATCTCTTGTTACACACTCTACCATGGACTTAACTGTTTCCATCGTATATATGCATTTTTTACGCATGTGCAACTAGTGTAGATCCAGATAAGCCGGCATATCTGTGAAATTTGATTTGGATCAGCACTGGTCGTATTTTGGTCAGAAATAACCTAGCAAATCAAAAAGCTGAAGGCTTAAACTATTCAGCAACTCATCTTGACAGTTCTGGGCTTGGCAAACTTTTCAAATTACTGGTATAATCATCCTAAGGTAAACCTGAGCTTTTTTAACATTTACTCCATAAGTTTTATTGTTTGTGCAACTAGTGTAGATCCTAATCAGCATGCACATCAATGCCATCTGATCAGGATCTATGCTGTTCACTTTTCAGTCAGAAATAACCAAGTGAACCAAAAGCCAACAGTACAGATCCTGATCAGAAGGCATTGAAGTACCAGCAAATCTGGACTCAACACTGTTGGCTTTTAGATTCATCAGGTTATTTCTGTTAAAGATGTGACCAGTGCAGATCCAAATCAGAAGGCAGGGATTTAATGGCTGATCTGGATTTACAATGTTTTCCCACATCATAAAGTTGTATATATGGAGGAAAGGGTTAATTTACAGAAACCAAAACAAACAACACTCCTATCATTATCATTATGTGTTAAATTGTAATCAACATGACATGCACTGCAATATAAGGTTTCAGTGGTTGCTAGGCATGTAGACTATCAATTATTATGTATACCAGAGGAAACACAAATTTTAAACAAGAAATATCTTTAAAAAAGATAAACGGCGTTGATGGAAAAGATTTTTAAATATAAGAAAGAAAGAAATAAAGAGTGTGCAAAAATTTCGTCGATTAAAGAAAAATGTCTAACGTTAACTGTACATTTATTCAGTTTCAATAAAATACCTCTTGTGGAGTTAACACTAATGACGAAAAAATGTTATTTAAATACAATAAATGAAAATAATAACAACTTGTTACAAGAGCGAAATCTACCAACTTTTACGTAAACTAATTTAAAAATAAGTGTCCCTCCCCAGTATTGAACCCGGGGCATCAGCTTGAGAGGCGAGTGTGATAACCACTACACCAAGGCGATTTGAATGTGTGGAATTGAAATTAACAATCAGTATCAAAGGAACTAGAAAGGAACCAGTAAGAACCAGAAATATCTGCACTTCTCTGTCGTTTTACACTGTGTATTGTACTCGAGTGTTTACCTGACACCCATGAATATTCCATATAAAATCGTATTTAAGTCATCAATTGACTTATCTGGTTATTTATACCGTAAATATCTTTTTCTCCAATACAATTATTGCTTTTAAAAACGAAAATGCCCGAACATATAAGTGCCATGTAAATACTAACACACAATATAAAAATCGTTACGGTAATCATTAACGAGACCCACTAATAACCAATCAAAATAATCTATTTGATTTTCCCGCTGCATAATAAGTTTCATTTACAATATTTCATTGGTCGAAAAACTAGGTCAAAAGTGAGCTTAGACAGCTAACGCCGAAAAAATAATTCTCAAACAATTTAAAAACAGCTTAAATATTGATAATTTACAAGTGAACACAAATAAAAATATTAATGAAGTTAATAACATTGAGTTCTATCACAAATAAATAAATGAGCGATGAGAAAGGTACTTTTGTTTGTGGTGAGAAAAAAATTGGTATATACTGTAGATAATTGTAATTTGGTACAGAAGTTTTCTTGAAAAAAATTCATAACATTTTCTTGATAGAAATTTTCATAAAAATATCATAACATTTCTTGAAAGAAATTTCCGTAAAAAAATCATACCATTGATCTTAAAATTGTTTTTAAACTAAACTAAAAACTAAAATAATGCATGACAGAGCATGATAATTTATGTTGTACAACGTATATAGTATACTGAATCCTTGCCTTTGAAAAAGTCCTAATAGTTGATACATCCTAAATGAATTATTTTATTCGTTTTAATCTGCCTGGAAGATCTTACATATGAACTTTTTGGACAATATTTTATTCTTAATGTGATGATTGTGTATTACTTCTTAAATATTGACGGCATGTATCAATCGTAGACTTCAAAATGATTTGTTCTGAAATGAAACAGATTGTTGGTACAGAACAATTTCACTTCGCTTGTGAATTCTTCTACACCTAAAAAATGTTGAATGGTATTTATGATAACTGACCAGAAACACTTACGCTTTTTAATTTTGATTTCAGTGTGATGCCCTGTAGACCTAAATTGCCCATTGATGAATTTTGTTGAGTATCATCATTCTGTTTTTTCACTGTTAACTATGAAAGCGCATCATTTCACTTATTAATCTGCTACTGAAAGCAATTACCTGACTAGATATGTGACAGGATTAAGCATGACCACCATCATATCATGAACATAAATATTAATTTGCATGGGAATAATTATAATAATTTTACATCTAAGTTATCTTAATATTAAAAGCCATCATATATCTTCTGACTGCCATTTCATGTAAACCAGCTGTATTCTGGTACATGGTAAAGGTTGATCCTCATTTCACATGTTATATTATATTAATCATTCCATTTTACATTTTAAAAAATTGTTTGTACAATGCAGCTATGCACAGCTGGAAAAAAACAACTTTTTTTATAACTGCACTTTTTCCTTCTGTCTTCACAATATAATTTCACAGCATTTCTTCCATCACTTAACAGAATAAAAAGCCTACAACATGCCTGATTATTTTCTTTGTTAAAGAAACACATTATTACCAGAAAATGCAAATTACATGATGAGAAAAAATTGTGAGGGAATTCCAGACTTAATGACTTTCCCATGCTGAGTTTTAATGAAACGCCCCAAGCAAGTCCCCTTTTTCCTGAGCCAAACGGCACTGGTATTATTTATTTCAATTAGTAAATACTAAAAGAATGCACACTTCTCATGCTTCTATCATTATTTTTTGTTAACAATGCACTTGACTCTCTGCAAGTTATGTAAGATACTACATGCAAGCTGTATATAACCCTTAACTCCATATACATATACATGTATTATGCATTTTATCGCATGTGCCTTCAGTGTAGATTGTGCCATCTGATCAAGATCAGACCAAATCAGACGGCATGGATGTGGCAGCCAATTGGATCTACACTGTTTGCACAAGCGATAAAACTCAGTAACGAGTTAATCCTGCAATTATGCAGCTAAGTACCATAATATAAATATTAATAAATACAGTGATTTTTTTATGCCAAATATTGGGAGAAATAGGGCCCCATTCCCCCCTCAAAATAGTATATATTTTTCCCCCATGTCCGATAAAAAATTCCCTCTTTGCTGGAGTCTGTTACAGACCGTACTGAGTCAGGATATGTTTAATGGATACCCCACTGATAGACAATACATTGACAAGAATAATTGATAAAATTGCAGAGGGAGAAAGAGACATTTCACTGTAGACCACTGACTTTCTTTGAATTAAAAAATCAGTGAACCCTTTGTTTTGTTGTGTTTGACAGGCTGCAAGTATATTCCAAATATTCCCCCTTTCCTTCGTTCACATCACAATTTTCCCCCTCCAAAGGGTTGCGACCCCCTTCCCCCAAAAGTGAAAAAAAAACACTGAAATATCAATTTGCAAAACACTGATATAATTTTTTAAAATTATGCATTAAAACATCACTTTTGGGATCAAATATATATTTGGATTTTATTGATTCATATGAAATACAAACGGAAAAGTATTTTATGAAGTTGAAAATTATAAAAATGCAGCAAAGTAAATATCGGCATAAAATGGATATAATTTCATTTTATCAATAAGAATGCAGTACTTACTCAATATAATAAACTCCAAAATGTGGGTCTTCTACTTTTTCCCAACCGAATGGAAGTTCTGAAAGTAAATAACAAATCTTGATGTAAGCCAAGTTTTTTTGTTTCCTTGAATTGGCGCTTAAACAACATGTGGCCTCGTTTCAGCTATAGCTTATATGCGCTGCTAGTAAGGGAGCAGAAATTACCCTTATCACATCACAGTATTGATATTCCTGGAAAAAATTCAAAACATGATACAGATACATTTTATGTTCATCAAAATAGTATACAGTGTTGTAAAACAAGTGAAGCCTGTGCAGAGATGTTAAACTGAATACATGGCAGACAAAGAAAACACTATTATGATTCTGTAAAGAGGGGTTATCCTCCGAGCCACAAAACTTGATGACTGTAGATCTAAAAAGATATCCTCAGTGTTTCGTCAGTTGACAAAATTTAGGTTCAATAAAAAATGGAACATGCTCCCCATTTCAAACACTAAACAGCCAATAAGCTACTATATGTTCATCTTCCACATCGGTGTCATGTGCCATATCTATAACAGTAAAAGTTGCTTAACACATAAAACAAAAGAAGATTGGGTATACTACAACAGCTAAGTGCAAGGCACAATAATTATTGTAGAAACTTATAAATGGAAGTGTCTTAAAAGCAATTTTTTTTATATAAAAAGGATCAAAGGACTGAGAGTGCTTGTATGGGGCATTAATTTGCTGTACATTTTGCAGCAAGAGGAATGAATAATACTATGAATTGTAAGTGACAAAAAAAAACAAAAAAAAAACGCATAATTGCAATCACTCCACACTTTTTTTTAATGATAATATGATATTTTTGACTGACATTACAATTTGAATTTGCCGCATCTTTTGGCTATTAGCTGACTGTACTTAGCTAATGGTCATGTTCAAACGGATTGAACATTATTTATGGGGCAAAGAAAAGGTGTCTCGGATGATACTCTTTTACATTTTGGTTGTATCCCTTTACTTCATATATATGAGTTTTATTGTATAGGCCATCTTGATCTGGATCTCTACTGGTTTCTTCTTAGTCATAAATAACCTAATGAATTTCGAGTTAACAGTTTAGATCTTTATCAGTCGGCAAGAATCTACTCTGTTTGCCCAATCTCATGGACATGAAGAAAAGGAAAGAACTTATAATTATTTATTTTTTTCTCATAACTTATCACAGATATTAACAATTTAGACTTTTACTGCAAAATGCATAATAAGCAATGTCATCTGGGCTGAAGGTTATAAAACTGAGTTTGAAAACCAGTCTCAAATCTCAAGCATCTGATTGGCTGAAATGGCGACCAGTCGCCATTTCAGCCAATCAGATGCTTGAGATTTGAGACTGGTTTTCATGCTCAGTTTTATAACCTTGGGCACTGATCAACTTTATTTAGACATTTTTTTCCAAAACATGGCATATATGATTGGTATACAAAGCATAAAATACCGGAACAATCCACTAAGTACACATTTCAGGAGATCTCCCCTTAAAAATATCAGAACATTATTAAAACGGTAGCCTTGGTAAATAAATTTTTTCTTCTTATGCTCCTACTGTATGCATACTGCTTGTTTCTTTGATTTATATGTAATTCTTGATCATGATGAATGATCAGTATCTCTGTATGTAAATCAAATTACTGATCATCTAAATCATGTAAAGCCAGCCCTGATAACACAGTCATGAATCTGAATTATACCAAATTCACTTAGCCTTCAAAGCAATAATACAAGCACAAAGGCTCAACATTGGTACAGAAAAGAGATCTGAAAATATAAAATTCTACCAGCGGCAGCTCACCATGCGGAACCATTAGCGTGGGAAAACAGAGTCCCTAAACATGGCAGCTGCGCAATCCAGACACTTGTTTGAATTCACTTTATGGCATACATCCAGTTACACAGTGTAACACATTTTCAAAACACAAAATTCACAACTCATGATGTAAGAATTCTGTAATGAGGTAATTCTCAGGTAAAAAAACCCAAAGCATCAACAAATTACCAGCCATTGGCTTATCAGTCTGAATCAGTGGCATCTTCTATGAGAATAATGATGTTATCTAGATGAGGCTCATCCCACCTGAGCACTTCTCTCCTCTTTGTAAACTTCATAATGTAATGATGTAAATGAATTAATGATAGTATAAACATAACCTGGCCAAGAAAAATATCATGCTGCTATTTTTTACATCAGATGAGTGGGTTCAATGCAAAAACTTTGTATCTGCTTCTAATTTCTGAACAAGATAAACAGTTCCACACTAAACCCTGCAAATCTGGAGTTTTATTTCAAGCCTTTGCTGCAAGCAGTTATAGTTTTTGTCTAAATCAAACATAATGATGAACCAAACTTAAGATAATTACTAATTAAAACAGCCCAATTATGTTAGTGGCAAGTGATGATGTTTATTGTACAAGAATTCAGTTTGACACAATCTATTTCAATTCCATTGACTTATTTGGTCCCATCTGTACTTTTTTGTTCGATTCAATTTGTAGTGATTCTATTTCATGTGTTAACACTATTGGCACTTTTAAGAACAACCAGTTCTATACACTTAAACATCATTCATTTTGATATCTTCATGCATTTGCTACTCAAAACAGATTTGAAGGACTATGATGTTTTTTAAAATCATGGTTAAAGACAAATTTGTCAGTTTTGGATCTATGAGGACACACAGCTTTGGTTAGAACATCACACTAATTCAAACCTCATTAGAGCAGTGGCTTAACGAACAAACCTTTAATAAGCTTAAGTGTATAGCCAAAATATCAATGTATAAAATGAATGAAAACCTCAAAAGATTGTGAGGAACCATTTACATGTCATAATATACAAATGCCCATATGAGGCATCATTTACAAATCAGAAACAAACTTGAAATTCATGACAGTTATTTATGAAGTCATGGTATTGAAGATGCTTGTGAACTTACAAAAAGTCAAGCAGAAAATAAAGAAATTTAACCCTGTCAGTCCTTGGATAGCACTGATTATTTTACTAGAGGTATTTCTCAACATCAGTTTTTCTGTAATAATTTCTTGAATCAAACTACCACAGACACATTTACTTGGATTTAACAACAGGATAATGGCAAAGCACATAGGATGAGAATTAATGAGTCGTGCAAGAACAGATTCGAGATTTAAAAGAATGTAGGGAGAACCCTGGGCAGAATTTACAATCATAATACACCAAAGACTATCTTCCCAACACATTTATTAAATTATACAGATCATAATTCACAAATGAGCAACATTCCAACTGAGGCACAATCAAAAGATAACAAAGCACCATAGGACATTTACCCAACAAGGCCATGGAAGTATCACAGTAAAACATCTAACAACTTTGCCTAAATGTTTATTCATCTTGTAGTAAAAGTTTACTTACAGCAAATATCCATCATGGTCAAGCACAAAACTTGCTGGTAAACAAAACTTGCCTGCACTTTAAGTCACAAGTTTCCTATTTTCAACAACAACAATCTACATAGGAAACAACAGATAGATTTCAAGAAATACTCTCCCACTCATTATTTATCAAGGTTACTGATAAGCCAGACTTTCCTCTATCAGATTCTAATCTCCAGCTTACCCCAATATAAAACTCTGTAACAACAACATCTAATGAAATTTAGTCCATACAGGTAATTTAGTTCTAATGGGATTATCACATGTGTGACCATTGTAGATCTGTCTGATCTGGATCTATGTGCCAGCTGATCTGGATCTACACTGGTCACCTAGGTCAGAAATAAACCAATTAATCTTAAAGGTGAATAATGTAGATTTAGTACAGTGATGTGCCAGCTGATCTGGATCTACACCGGTCTCCTAGGTCAGAAATAAACCAATTAATCTTAAAGGTTAATAATGTAGATTTAGTACAGTGATGTGCCAGCTGATCTGGATCTACACTGGTCACCTAGGTCAGAAATAAACCAATTAATCTTAAAGGTTAATAATGTAGATTTAGTACAGTGATGTGCCAGCTGATCTGGATCTACACTGTTGGCCTATAGATAACAGCCATATCCCATGTAGTGAGGGTTTCCGAGACAGACTTCAACTCGTTTAGTGCTTATCACTGCTTATAATACATTGGCGACCCCTCTAGATAGCATCTGAGCAGTCGGATCAGGGTCTACACTTGCTAATAGCAACTTTGAACAAAGAATGGGCTGGCACAAGTTGACAGAAAAGGGATTGTTCATTACATTAATATTTTTTAACTCCCCTTAATAAGCTACCAATTCAGGGGAAATAAATCTCCTAAAATAATATTGTATTGTTTCAAAGAGTTAAGTACCTTCATATATTTGCTTTATCTATCTCTGATATTAAAAACCTGAATAATACTCTGCTTAAATGTAAAATGAAGAGGTATGGTCACCAAGAAGGTCTACATTGAGGATCATACTTCAAAGTAATGGTCGTGAACACCTGCCCACCCTCAACTTATGTCTAGAATGATTGGTAAGCAGCCAAGATGAGCTATGAACACTAGCTGAGTCACCGAGTCCATAAACAAAATATTCACCTTTACTTCTAGCATAATGTTCTTTAAAGCAGCTGCCTGGACGCAAGATTATAAAACTAAGAATAGAGACAAGTCTCAAATATCAAGGATCTGACTGGCTGAAATCAAGATTTTTCTCCATTTCAACCAATCAACTGATTTACATATGCGACTGGTGTCATAGCTTTATAATATTTGACCCTAAACAGACTATCCATTCTCCATCTCAGTAAAACTCAAAGTGTCCCTAGAAAGGATGAGCAACCTGTGAGTGCAAATGCAGGAAAATCGATTATTAGGACTGCCCTAAAGTTAAGACCACCTCCGTAATAAGACCACTATTTCAAAGCATTTTTTACAGTTGTGCGCAATTTTCTACTCGGAAATAAAGACCACCCCAGTATTAAGACCACTTTGGTCAGTCCCAGAAGTGATCTTAACCCTTTCCTGTACAGATACGCATTTTTACGCATGTGCGACCAGTGTAGATCCAGATCAGCCGGCACATCCGTGCCGTCTGATCAGGATCTGCACTGGTCGCATTTTGGTCAGAAATAACCTAATGAATCAAGAAGCTAACAGTTTAGATCCTGATCAGACGGCACGGACGTGCCGGCTGATCTGGATCTAAACTGTTCGCCCGAGCAATAAAGGTGTGTCTGTACAGGAATGGGTTAATAGTGAGGTTTCACTGTAGGTAGGTACTAGTTATAACTTAATCTGATTGTTAGTGCATCACTTTTGGTTCCAAGATCATCCAGGCTTGCTTACCTGCACTGCTTAGTCCTACATGGATGTTGCAGTGAAAACGTCACGATTTCTGCCATTATAAACATTGAACAACATTTCCAACCCATATGTTTAGTGTTGATATGTTTATTCTTGATTAAAGTCGTTTACTGGAGGTGAAAAGACTTGCCAAATGTTTCTTTTGATCAATTACAGAAAGCTACACATAAAAAGCATTATTTCTCCCATAAATTTCAAGCCTGGGATAAATATAACTGATTCTGGAGGTTAAAATGCCAGTTTCACACATGAAGTATATAAACTTTTATTACAAGTTAGTCATCGGATAGTTTTGTAAATAGCTTCTTATGATTGACCTTTACTCCCTAAATAAATGTAATGGACTTACCCTGTGTATTGATTCAATGAGTTCATTCATTGTTTATAGGGATGTTATCTGAAATAATTAACTTAATAGTAAGCAGTGTAAACACTGATCAGACTGTAGATGTACTAACTGATCTAAATCTACACTGCTTACACAAAAAGACAGTAATGTAATATAGTGTTTTAAGGGTTGTGTGAACTGGGTAAGCCCCATGTTTATTCAGTTGTTTGAAGCTTGATACTTTGAGCTTTTTTCTGTTCATCCAGATGCTCAAACAATGAAACAAAGAGTAATGCTCAGAAAATATTCCTGATAATGGCCACTACAGACAAGCACTTCTAGGCTATTGTTTTAATCTGGAATGTAAACACAACTTGAGAGTACCATTAAACTTAGAGTGGCCTGTTAGTCCGATGATAAACTGAGCTTGAAGATATTGTTAAGGGTAGAGGTAGTGACTATCTTTTGTGATGGGATAAGCTGTCCTTGTGATGGGCTGACCTGTCTTAAGGAAATGGTGCTCCCTCCCACTCCACCTTCAACATCCTCACACCTCACCCCATCTCAATGGAACAGATATTTAACTACCGGATTGTTTTGGCCTTCTAAGGGACAATGTTTGCTGTAAGATAACTTTTATTTGGATCAGTAGTTGTATAGCAATGTCCATGACTTCTAATATCTGATAAAAATCACTTTTGAGTCAATTGTTGATGTTTGTTTTTCTGTGGAAGTTCATCAAAGTGGTACAAAATTATATGAAAAGACCTTTTTGAAGCCGAAAAAACAACAACGAAGGAGAATCCGTCAACAGACTAGAAATATTCCTAACAACTTGGCATCAATGAAGAGAAACAATAAAAAATAACATAAAAACCATAATATGTTTTACAGACAACAGCTTACTTGTTAACAGCATATTACAAGGTGGATTGACTAATTACCACAAGTGTTAACTCCGGATGACGAGTGTACATGGAAATGTTTACTCCAGTTCCACGATAAACATGAAGCCAGATGTGTTAATTTTAATTCTCCCTGTAGGACCCCTACCCAGTCTAAACAGTAACATATGAATATTGGTTAAAATGTATTTTTGCCGAGGGTAAAAACAGCACTTTTCGTGATGAATGGACTGTCAATATTAATCAAGTGCTTGGACTGTCAATATTAATCAAGTGCTATCGGTACTGGGATTTCAAATATTGGAACTTTAGATGGAAGCTGTAGAAATGATATAAAAACATTTTTTTTAATTAATTTGTGAAAATTATGTTCATCAAGAGAACAGAATTCAGATTTTGCTGTGAGCAGTTATGATACATTGATGGATTCTTTGAAAGGACTATCACAGACATATTGATCTATTTGAAATAACAGATCTTGTATAAATTCAGTTTGAAAAAATCACACACAGTTAAACAAGAATTTAAATAACAAATTTAAAGAGCCAAAAACCAAGATATATTTAAGTAAGAGTAAAATAAAAATAAGGACAGTAACTTAAAATGAACGTATTAATTACTGGCTGGCAACATTTCGCAATACTTTGTCAAGCATCCCCTTATGAGTTTATTTAAAGTTAATTACAACACTATTCAAGTCAAAGAAGCAAACTCAGATTGTCCAAACAATGAATGTTGACAAGTGTGCCAAACTGCCAATCTCACTAAAGTCAGATCTAACAAATTGTTAAATAATTATGATGATGGCCCGCATACAGCGCATACACCGTACATAAGCTATAACGGTTTTCCCCCGATTACTATTTTTAGAAATTTTCAACACAAGAGGCATGAGCTTTAACGTTCGCAAAATGATTGGAAGATGTCATTACATTAGGAATAAATGCCATACTACATAAACGCATATATCTTAAGTAAAATATGTCTTACGCAGGCTGTAAACACTTTCCATGGTTTAAAATACTATGTTTACTTTCACTTTTGAGATTTTGTAGGCGACAATCTGATTGGGTCAAAGGGTTAGTGATACAATCAAGTTTTAGTTACTTGTCATCAGATCCCGATAGGGTAGCGGTTTTTAGGTGATGATTTTAATCAGATTGGCCAAACTGCCTACACACACCAGAGAGTGGACATTGCAAGTTTGGTCAGTTTCGATAGAAAGGCCATAACTTCAGGGTGCCTGCCTGGCTGGTTACCTGTTTTAACCCAGATCTTATTCCTATAAAAGTTTCAACCAAGTTTAGTGACCAGACGAATAAGAGAGCCAAACTGTCATAAAACCTCCCCGTTAAAAAAAAAGAAATCACCGATTAGGTTACATTTAGAAACCTGGATAAAAGCTTTCAAAGTTAACTTACTAATGTGTTGAAATATCAGCAGTTTAAACACCATTACTCTAAAATTATCTAAAGAGCAATCAAGCTTGTTACTATGCAGATACTATGCTGATAAGCATTTGGAAATTCTGAAGTGTGGTGAATATACTCTAAAATCTTTTTAAGTTGGAGAGTGCACAATCAAAGGGCCATAACTCAAAAGTTACAGAATAAATCTAGCTTGTAATCAAATTTGGCCTAAATATTATGGCCATAAATATTCTGATTAAGTTTAGTGAAGACGATAAAACTGCTGATTTGGTCAAACATCAGAAACAGTTGCTGACTGTCCCCCAGGGGTTCCCATAATAATGTCAATATTTTTCAAACAAGCCTAGGTCAACATGGTGATCATAATGTGTACAATATTTTTAAATGTAAATTAGATGGCATTATATTGAACAAAACACTTAAAAAACATTATGAAGAAAAGGCCATGTGAATACATTATACAATTATGTTGTACACAAAAAGTTATCATATTAGCAATTTTAATGTTACATGATTTTTGTGAATTTCTATGTACTGTCTTCTTAAATTTGATTATTTTTCTAATTTAAACTTGAAGACTGTTTCTATAATAAAGCATTAGTTGCTAGGTCACCTGGTGGGCAACATAAGCCAGAGTGAAACAGGGTCTACATTATAAGTTTGATATTCAGTCTATAAATTAATAGACCCAAAATCACATCAGGTCAAGTCCTTTCATGTACTTTACAATAGGTTAATGTGTGAAAGCAGAAAATTTGAAAATCCTGAAAATCTGTCAAGTTACACCCCAGTTACACAGAGCAATCGGTGAGTGATCGGTGAGTTTTTCAGCCAAATTATGGTGTGCACCGATGACAACGTATTAAACACCGATATCACCTTTTGGTCACCTGTTTGCTACCGATCAACTGCTCTTGAGAAAAGATATGTTCTGTCGGTGAAAAATAACCGATTGGGATTTTTGAACATGTTTAAAATTCTCGATCGGTGAAAATATTTTACAAATAACCGATCAACAGCCTATCTACAACCGCTGTCAACGATCGACAACCTGTCTACATACGATATCGCCGATGGGCCACCGATAAGCAACCGATCAACTTATACCTAAAACCCATAGAAAACAAGATGAGAATTAAAGCTTGGGATTTTGTCGGTTTTGATCGGTGGTTAATAGGGGTTCAATATGTGACCAATCGACTGCTGCCTTCATGTCATCGGTTATATTTTTCTGTTAACTGAAAAAGTCATCGGTTCTCATCACTTAAACATACTTTTTGAAAGAAAAGAACCGACGACAACCTATGTCACGAGATATGCAAGCTCTTTATCACCGATGTCACCGATCAAACAAAGATAACCAAATATGAATCACCGGCCATATCTGACGGAAAGTGTTGAACCACTGATGATAAGCTATTAAACAACGATTTATCAGCGTTACGCCCGATTTAGCTCTGATTTATAAACGACAAAAACCGATAGTTTTTCAGCATTTTTACCTATGAAATCATCCTTATCACCGACCAATTCCCGTTTGAGTTGGTTTCGGTCTCATACCAGCAACCTATGAAATATTTATTTAGCCGATTGAACACTTGTCCATCACCGATGGCCGGTTACACAGAAAACCTCACGCATGGCAACCGACCAAAACAGAGAGTAACTTAAAATAAAATAACATATTGGACACCGACCGTCTGTGTAACTGGGGCATTATATAGGGAAAAAAATCTACCATTTTTAGTCGCACAGAATTGTGAACTTCAGGAATAATCCTTAAAACTATCACCCATGTAGATTACAGAATACTAATTCATATTCCTTAACAACTTACCCTTACACTTCTTGAAGACAACTTTACACCGGCAATCCTTACAGTCTATCCCTTTTGCTGTACATCCTGTCAGAGGTGGCAGGGGTGGGACCCCTGCAGCCCCTTTCAATAAATCCACAGTGTCTAAGTTTGCAATATTCAAATCACATTTACTCCTATCTGAATCATCACTCTCCATATCTCCTACAGCTAACTTCACTAAACTTCCTAATTCTGGTAAATCCTCCAGCACACTGGAATCTAGACTTCCTGATGGTGTCGACAACCTCTCATAAACAGCTTCAGCATCAGCAGTGTCCGACTCGGGGCCTGGAGAGGAACATTTCGAGGCGTTCTCCTCAGCCTCCAGTATCATCCACAGTGTATTTTTGCACTGAGCTAGCAACATTCCTCCACCCTGGATTAACACCATTTCTCAGAGATATGGAATCACCACTTTCCTAATTAACTCCAGGAACAAAGTCTCTGATATTATTGGCTTACTTTCTCCTAAGTATCATCTTTAATACCGTGAACTTTTTTTAACTAAATAACAACTGCCTCTACTAAATCCAATTAATCATCATCTTGTTTAAATAATTTATGTTTGTTCACTCACTTTCAGACAACAGAATAAAAATTTCAAATAATTTTAACTTTGGTAAACTTTCACTGGTGCATTGATCACATTGATGTAGTGTATTAAATTGGAAGGCAACATTTGCACAGAGTGTACCATGTTCTACAAATCTTATCACTCACTGACAGACGATGATGCAGAATCCATGAATAAGTTATTAATCTTGTCCAAACATACATTCTACTTTCTGTTTATTTCAAGTATTTTTATTTATTCTTACAACAAACCCAGTATGTAAAACATCTGTGATAAAGCTAAATGGAATTTTCTTAATGTAATGACTTTAACCAGATGCATTTACTCTTTCGGGTCAGTAGTTAGAAACATTTAATTTCATTGAAGATATGACAAAAACATACCATTAATCAAACACATTTTCTCTTTTAACAATACCCTAAATTTTAATGATCAGAGTGTCTGCATAGAGTCTGGCACCAAGCATGTTCAATGATTAGAAACCCATTGCCTGGAAGTCAATGACAACACTTCCCCTCCACAGTTTTGTCAAAATATTCACAGCACACACATTCCAGTGAGCCAAAACTAATCACAACAGAAATTCTGTCTGCTACTTTATTGCCTTTGTTTCCAAGCCTCACAGAACATTTCCCTCATTGATGAGAATACCAATCAATCTTCAATTAACTTCAAACATTCCAGTAAAACCCAATATTCAAATTCAATGAGAACAGAATTTTGATAATGCCCCATGCTTAAAGGAATTATAGTAATAAAAACCAGAGTGGTAGCATATTATTTTCGCCAAGTAAATGAAAGTCTACAATGTAGAACTGGTAATTTTCACAATCAAACTGAATCAAGCTCAATGACTATACAAATTAAGTAGAGCTATTCAATTTAACATTATCAAATTATCTGGAATCACTCATCAGCCTAACACCAGTGTGAGGAACTAACAGCTGCCTGCTAATTCTATCTTGTTCTACAGAAAAAGACACATAAATGATCATTGTAATGCATTAAAATGTAAAAAGGTAGGGAACAACAAATCAACAATATCCTTAAAATGTTCATGATGATTTGTCTACTTGATGACAGAGCTTAATTTTTTATGACAACGCTTTATTTTAACCCATTCCTGTACAGACACACCTTTATTAGTAGGGCGAACAGTTTAGATCCAGATCAGCCGGCACATTCGTGCCGTCTGATCAGGATCTAAACTGTTCGCTTTTTAATTCATTAGGTTATTTCTGACCAAAATGCGACCAGTGCAGATCCTGAACAGACGGCACGGATGTGCCGGCTGATCTGGATCTACACTGGTCGCACATGAGTAAAAATGCGTATATATCCAGGAATGGGTTAACCAATCAGGAGACAGCAAAAAACTTTCTACAGTAAAACTGCTCAACAAGACCACCCCAAAAATTCGACCAGCCTGATATTAAGACCACTGTTTCAATGTTTCTTTCAAACTTCTACCCCAGAATCAAGACCACACGACTATTTAGACCACTTCTGTCCAGTCTCTGAGCTAAGTTGGTCTTAATAGGTGTGTTTCACTGTGGTCTTAACAACAACAGAAAGATACTGTGACCATTCCTGCATACCTATCACAAAACTTCCATAAATATGTAACAATAACCTCATTCTTACTCAATAAGTATCTAGATTCTATCCTTCAAAGAACCTCTGTATTTTAAAGTACTAAACAAGATAAAGCAGACTGATATATCTCAGAATCCTGGCAATTAAATCATAAAACAGATGCATATTTAAATAGTTTTTATCAATATAATAATGAAATAACCATCAACAAAGTATGAATTGAAATGCACCAGACTTTCATAAACGTCAGAAGTTATCATTTCCCTGACAAAATAACTAAAATCTAAAAAAAACTTCACTATATACAAATTCATAAATTCTTCTAAAACAGGACATCAGTAAAATAAATTTTATCTCTTTAATTCTAATTTTCGGACTGATTTCCTTTTTTAACATTATTATACGAGATCTGTTTTTATTCTTGAAAAAGGACCGGAGTCCAAAAAGTTGAATTAAAGAATTAAAATTTACATAGAACACTTTTCACTATAATTAACAATTAAGTTTTAAAAAGTCCACAAAGTCATTAATGTTATATAAGCACACAATAGATCCTTTCTTATCCCCTATTCCATCAGAGTGTGGCTGAGTCACTACTGGTAGCACTGACATCTGCTGGAGGAGACACAATGGGTATGATAAGCATTTACAAATATCCATTTCAATTTAAGGAGAACCTTGTTTACATAGCAGCACAGCTGTATTGTATCACATCTCTTATCATTCTCCAAGAAATTCCCTCATGCTTCCAGGTGCCAAGGTTATAAAACTGAGCATGGAAACCAGTCTCAAATCTCAAGCATCTGATTGGCTGAAATGGCGACCAGTCACCATTTCAGCCAATCAGATGCTTGAGATTTGAGACTGGTTTCCAATCTCAGCTTTATAACCTCCAGTCCAGAATTCACGATTTTAGATCCAGACACAGATTTATTTCTGAATTAAAGTCTTAATTTAAAGTCTATTGACAGGGAACAGACAGGGAATTCCATACAAGGACTGATGAAAAGCTCTATAACACGAAATAATTGTATCCCTGGCATTAAGTCCCTTTCAATTTTAAATTCTTGCAAAATGTCTGATGGACTGTCTCAAATTACAAAAAAGGGCAAGTTAATTGACAATCAGTATAAATGATATAGAAAATTATTTACTTTTTCAGATGGTATCTAGCTTCTGTATGTAAAGCAGCTTTGTGATGGTAGTTAGTTACCCTTAACTTCATATAGACAGGGCTTTTTGTCACATAACTATTCCCAAAATTGTGAAAAAAGCCCAGAATTTTTATATACCATTTTATTGCATGTGCAACCAGTGTAGATCCTGATCAGCCAGCACTTCAATGCCTTCTGATCAGGATCTGCATTGGTCGCTTTTTCGTCAGAAATAACATAATAAATGAAAAACTGAATGCTGTGCAGATCTTGATCAGACAGCATGGATCTGCCTAATCATGCTCTTTATCAGCCTTAAAGATGATTTTGTTAGTTTCAGCTTTCACATATTATAAATTTTACATGTGCAATGTCTGCTTATTTAACGTCCTTTTTAGGGTTGTTTAGTCTCAAAGCAATGTAACTTGCATAATGTGCTGGCAAGGGAAAGACTTAAATCACAACTGTTTTCAATGAAAGAGTTTGCTATTGTGTCATGCAATTGGTGAAAACATAAAATTCAAAACAGTGTGAAAACCGAAATTACTGATATTGTCTTTAAACTGTCTGGACAGCATCCAGAACTTGTACATATTTTCTGACATGAACACTGCACTGCAGCTGTAAACTTTATTATGTTTTACAACAAACAACAACATAGGTAACTTCAGTTGGCATCAGAACATGTTCAGTTTGACAGACATAAATACTAGCACACACTATCACACGTGCAGTCAGATGCTAGGACTTGTTTAAATGTTACGTTTTGTCCAACCTTATCCCCTATCTACGTGGGATATGGCTGTTATCCAACGGGTGAACAGCCCAGCTCCAGAGCAGCTCGAACATCCACGCTTCCTATTAGGATCTACATTCGCCTTTAGATTCATATTTCTGACCAAGAAGCAACCAGTGTAGATCAGAGATGTGCTGGCTGATCTGGATCTACACTGATAGCACAGACAATGAAACACATACATTTGGAGAAAGGGGTTAACTGTCACATTAGTTGCATTTCATCTTGGTTTGATTTTGTAACACTTACATTTTCTTTTAGGTAGAATGATTTCGCTAAACTGTTCTATCCCATCTGTGACCTGCGTAGATCTAGCTAAGCCTGCTCCTCTGTGGATCTTTACTGTTCTCTTCTTGGTCAGAAATATCCTAATGAATCAAAGAGCTAACAAGTGTAGATGCGCTGCCTGATCTGGGTCTACAGTGTTCCCACATGGATAACATCCCTATCCCATTGAATAACGGGTTAAGATAAAGAAAATGTCATGGCTAAGCTTGCAGTTCTTATAAATATGATAGATAAATATTTACTCTGCCATATCTGTGAATCTGTCAGTGACTCCACATCTATCATTTGCATGTCTTATATCTGGCAGACACGAGTCTTGCTAGCATTTTCATTTCGTAATCCCTGTACTAGATGACTTGTACATCACTAACAATAATGTCAGAAACATGACTGCTCGCTTAATGCTCTGTCTTCTTTTACTAATGTGACTATGCAAACAATGCTGAAAGCTCTGTTGGCTTTTAGCAGTAGCCTCATTATCTTTTCAAGTAGAAGGGAGTAAAATGAAAAACAAAAGGGGGAATCTGACCTCATACAAAACAAAACGGCAGCTGTACCACTAAAATAGCCAAATTATATGGTCAATATTGAAATATAAAATTCCTCGCCACCTGTCTCACACTGTTTCTGACAACGCAGTACTCTGCAGCTCTAAGGTCCTTGAGGTACCTCAGGTTGTCTGTCCGTGTGTAATAATGTCTTGTAAGGATCAGATGAATTATTCAAAGCAACTTTTTGAAGAAACTTCCCAACAGTATGATTATCAGTAACAAAACTCAATGATTTTACAGACTCAAACAAAACAGTGTGATACATGTAGGAGAACAAGTCTAAATTAGATAATCACTGTAATGGAGACCAGAAGTCCCTGGGGGTTCATGTTTCAATACTTCAAATCACTTGAAAATACCAACTTTATAGGAAATAATCAATAAGGGGTGAAGAGTGCCAGGCCACTGTAATTATATCAAATGTCACATGGAATGGAATTTGTGAAACAAAGAAAAGCATAAAAATATCTGTGCTAGTCTTGTGACAAAATGACCTTTATCACATTCTTAAAATTGTTGGGTGCTTAAAGTCCCCACTACCTTAACTTTAATCAAAAGCTTTTTAATTTAAATTTGATCTGGGCTGAAGGTTATAAAGCTGAGATTGGAAACCAGTCTCAAATCTCAAGCATCTGATTGGCTGAAATGGCGACCAGTCGCCATTTCAGCCAATCAGATGCTTGAGATTTGAGACTGGTTTCCATGCTCAGTTTTATAACCTTGGGCACTGATCAGGATCTACACTGTTTACTATTTGATTTATTGGGTTATCCTGAATAAGAGGCAAATAGTATACATCCTGATCAGATGGCATGGATGATCTGGATCTACTATTCCCACATGGGATAAAACCCATATAATTATATGGAGTAAAGAGTTAAAGGCCTTACTTTTAGTTCCCCCGAGTCATTAATATTTTAAACTTTTTTATATTTGACTTGGACCAAGTTTACAATAATTATCTGATATTTTCATAGGCAAGAAATAAGGTCAAGCAACCAGAAAAATACCATTAACCATCTAGTTTGTTTTAAGAAAGAACCATGTTTACAAAATGCAACAGGAATATCATTCAAGCAGCAGTTCTTTCTTCTAATGAATCAGTTTTGAAGCACACAATTTTATATTAAAATTTTATGCCCCTACTTTTTCAAAGATGAGTTCTTTTTTAACATTAATTTTTACTGTCGAATTACATTTGGAATATTTTAAAATGGACTGAAAAACTGAACAACAATTAAGTATGTGCATTTAGGTCAGGTCATGCAGGGTTCGACTTAACCTTTTCAGTAAAAAGACCAGTGGTCCAGTTACTTTGAAAATCTACTAGACCTGACCCATCATGTACTAGACCAACATGTTAACAGTACTACAACACTGAAAATTTACACAGACTTGTTGTAAGGGCACAGCACTGATATATGTATAATATAAGTTAAACATGCATATATACCATGAACAAACAAAATAACTAACCAAAATTAGAAACAGTGAGTACCATATAAAATAGCTTTAACTCTGAACTGTCAATCATGATTTATTCTTAACAACACTGAACTTCAAAAAATGTCAGGTATGCGTTACACAGTTTCTAGGTTATACCGTAAATTGGGATATCTTGGCCTTGGTTAATAATTGGCCTAATTGGCCACCCTAATGAAAAGGCGAAAATTAAACACACCAAAATACGTCACAGGTGAAAATAAAGCCGAGGTATTGCAAACACATCAATACAGATAATCTTTCACACTTCCACGATGTTGTTTTTTAACGCTTATCAAAACAACTCGATAAATCTCGTGACTTCAAATTTCAATTAGTGTATTGCAGCTTGTTGGTTTTTTTGTGTGTGCAATAATGTTGTGAAATGTCGATCTTAAAATATTTTAAACCAAAAGAAAAGGAGCTTGATTGGCGATGTATTGCCTGTACAGGTCATGTACCAAGGCAAGACAGATCTGTGTCATCGACACAAGAACTGATTGTTTTAAATAATTTGCGATTTATGTTTTAAATATCATACTGAAACAATTTTTATGCATTTTATTTTTTCAAAGGAAGTTTTATTAAAGAATGGTTTTAAACAACATTTCAGTAATACGTACACAGAGCATCTTCGCATTAAATAACACAGACTTATATCACGTAAATTTCTAACCGTGCATTAATTTACGATGTTTAAGTCTGATGTTCATAATTTTTATTACAAGTAAGAAATAAAGTGAACGACAATGTCACGAATATTTTTAATCGTGCTAATACTTGCCCATAAAATATCCGAGAAATGATACATGTACATTGACTAAAATCATCAAATTTAGAAACTGCTATGAACACCTGTTCAACACATGTTTATTGAACACTTTGATATAAAATGTCAGCAATGCTTGTGCATTTAACATCAAAGACGCCGACGTCAACTTGAAACGGTGCAAACCGCTCAAATATCGATCGGCGCTATTGTATAAAAGAATTTCAACCCGTCAACAACCTAGGATGATTTCATTTCTAAATCAGCTGATTGTTTGATTGACAGCTTATCTAGTATAATTATTGCTGAATTGGCAGTTTGCACCCTATTTGCGAAGCCATCGCATTTTTTGTTGATTATAAAACAATAGGATGTTTATTTAACAACTATGGAGTTAATTGCGTGACAAAGGTAAGCAGAAATGTCAAAGGAAGAAACGTCTGACAGCTGTTGACTTATTCTCGGCTTACGTTTACGGACGTAATGTACATGTATCTTAATGTTCGGACTATCTTTCTTTAAATAAAACTTCTCGTCTCTAAATATTCGTTCAGCCAGAATTTTTTTCCGTCCGAAGACTACCAGAAAATATGGGTATCATTTAATGGGGAAAAAACGGGGTCCACGCATCGACCGCTTTATATTGGATTTCGCGATATAGCGGAGCTCCACTGTATATAGTTTTATGCATTTTTAATTTGTATTTCTGCATGTGAAGTTTTATTTTTGTATTTGAAATAATAATACAAATCATATGTTTGTCTTTTACTGTCTTTTGTTAACTTTTCTACATGTATGGTTTATCAATATGTATAAGATAAATGCCGACTAATCTGGCAAATTAGTGTACACGACATGACAAAATAATGTGACTGTGTTCAATTTTGGCCACATAATAATAAATGGCGAAAATTAAACTGGCCAAAATAAAACACGGGCATTTTGGGGCAAAGTGGCGAAAATATGACGACACGAAAATATCCCAAATTACGGTAGTTACACATCAGTCAGGACGTCTGGCTGTTTGTCCCCCATGCTACCAATGTTCAAAGGCTTGCTGGGACCTTCAATTGCCAAAATTAAGATCATTCGTATATGACATTTTAATGTTGTCTGTCGAACAACAAAACAAAACCGGAAACAGTCCGATGTCGTTTTACTTCGGATTCCCTCAATTTATTTATGGAATAGGAACTGTCGTGAGTATGTATGCATTTGTTTTAGTTGGTTTTATCTTACAATAACAAAGTTTAATCATTGTATAACGAATCATTGGAGCACATAAAAAATAAATGTAAATACGCCGATAATATGAATTTACTTACTCGCAAAGTTCCTATTTCAAAATGAATATCATTGTGACATCGTAAAATCCACGAAACAATGCCTCGATTTGACTTAGAAAATGCCCGTATAGATACGTCATTGTCTATTTGTTTCATTGTTGCCATATGAAATAATAGACTTTGACGTATACATACGGGCATTTTATATGTTTTATTTTAGACAACAAAGCCTCGATCTGAATACATTAGCGATTTAGTTGAACACATGTCAAGATTGTGTAAAAATAGTAACGACCAAGTTCCCAGTTACTGAAGGGAAATCGAATCGGCAAATATTATCAGTGATTTACCAAAATTTTGCTTTTGAAACTTAATTATACCGAATATTTTGGCGGATTTTGACAATTTTGCAACACGACCACTCGGTCCAGCTAGCCTAGGACGTGACAAGACCGAACCGTCAATTAACTAGTAAATGTCGTTCGGTCGGGCCTTAATGTCGAACCCTGTCATGTTTTACCAACAGAATTGTTGTCATCTTATTAAGTTTATTTTGACTTAGTTGTTAAGCAATAGTGATTGTATACATTTTTGAAAACTTCATATTTATAAACCATTTTTGAGTAACTGTTTTACAATTTATTGATACTCTGGAACATAAAATGGGTACGCAAAGTTACATGCCAATTATGTGATGAACAGTCCAGATAGATGGATAGATGTCAACCATGTCAATAAACTAACAAAGGAAGTTACAGGTAATATGCAGGGGCCAAATGACACATGGTTAGCTTGCATGTCAAAATAAACAATTTGTATTGACAATATGTATTGACAATGGGTACGTTAAAAATCGAATATAATCATGTTTGTTTAATTTTCTTTTGCTATATTTTTTTACAAATTTGGGTTTGCATGAATGTACGTCCGCATGAAACAGTCTGTTTCAGCAATTGCGGGAAATTTCTTTCAAGCAAAATTAAACGATACCACAGTAACCAATGACAATCAGGATAAACCTGTACATTTGTGCAGTCTAGTCTGATCTGGAGCTACACTGTTTGCTTCTAGGTTAGAAATAGTCTAATGAGTCGAAACACAGTCGGGGATCTTTCCTGTTCGGGAAAGTTCGAGATTCTCCTATTCACTTTCCCGATCAGGAAATACTGATGGAAAAAATTTCCGTTCAGGAAAGAATACTCAGATTTTTATATACCTTAGGGTATGAGCTCAGGGCATCACAAAATACGTTGGTGCTACATATTAATTGCTTGCATCCGTTCTTAAAACAATTATCTAAAATTCTACCAAGGCCAAATATTTAAAGCATTATCGTTTGTGAGATATTCAAGCTCAAATTTGAATAATAGTCAAGAAAACCAACCATTTTGGTTGGGGAATCTTCCCAACTTTCCTGAACAGGAAAGATCCCCGACTGAAACATGTAGATCCTGATCAGACTGCTGAAAAAAATTTAAATGGGTGTAATAGACTATACGTTCTTCATGTGTATGTTTTGTCATAAAACTGCTAGAAATGTATATTATTTGAAGAAATCCGCCCAAATGATAAGTAAAGTGAAATTCCTATTTCAACATCTGTATGCTATCAATCTGAATGCAGACATTACTCAGCATGGACACCTAAACAAATGGATTTACCATGGGAAATGCACAGAATATATCCAAAACATTCCATTTCCATCATGGCCATCTTGTTTAAACCCTTTGCCCCATGGGATATTGCCGTTATCCAATGGCAAAAGTGTAGATCTAGTTCAGCCAGTATATCCTTGCTGTGTAATCAGGATCTACCTTGTTCACTTTTTGATTCTTTCGCTTATTTTTACTAAGAAGCTGACAGTGGAAATCCTTATCAGATGGGACATCCATGCCAGTTGATCTCAATCTATAATGTTCGTACATGCAATAAACACCTTAATTATATGAAATAAATCTCAAATAAACATAATTTAGCTGGGTGCTAGCCTCTGCAAAACTGAAATGATATGATTTGTATTTGTCTAGTATTATTTACCAGTTGATTTAGTGCGATGGTGTATGGATGTTAATAAGTAACCAATTATGTAATAGAGGAAAAATTTCAAATCAAACTTCTGGGGACATGATATCAACACCATTATTTTTCTGGAATAAGCAAAATTATTGCATGTTATAACTGTACAACATAACATTAGGGTTGCCACCCTCCTTAATTCATGCTGTTCTGCATACATTTTCAGACTTATTTCAACAATCTGCAGAAAAAAACAATAGGGAAGAAAAACTTATCATTGAAGATAAGGTAGAGTCAAATATCACCCAAGTCTGCTAAGAAACAGAGAAATATTCCCTTCAAGATCACAGATAACAAAAGGGAGTATGTCTTTTCTTTCATCATTTCTAAGAGGCTAAAGTAAAGATTGTTTGCACATTAAACCTGGAAAAGTTAAGTCAGGAACAAACAAACACATGAGGTTTTTTATTCTTGTTATTTCACATGTTTATATTACATTTTTGTGGCACAATATGGAATGCTGTTTACTGTGCCAAATAAATTGCTTCACTGTAAATATTTCACACTAATGTCTCCTACATTGAAACATGGAGCAGTTACATTCTGCCACAAAAACAACTACTTTACCAAGGACATAATAATAACCCTAGGCTATCTACAGGAAAAACCTCCATCCATGAAAACAACAAAATTTCACACTTTTCTCTGAAATGCTTCAACATCATAGTTTATATAGAGAAAGTATTTAATGATAATTACCTTTAAGTTGCATTGTCCTTTTTATGTATAACACTGTAAACATGAACATTTTGTCCTAATCTTGTATTATCTTAAATAATTTCAATAATTTTCCTGTTACTTCTACTTCCTTGCAAATTTTGAACATAATCATCACAAATTATTTCCCTGTGACTAAAATTACTGTAGGTGTCTATCTACAGTTTATGGCCCCTAATTGACCCCTAATTAACTCTGTATTTGATGTCTGGGCATCTAACATTACAAACAAAACCTCTTCTCAACAAGGTGCAATAGGCCATAAAATGTGCAATATGTAAACAGACAGGTTATTTACAACAGATGGACACACTTTGGATAGGATTATTGGCCCATCACTCTCACACTGTTGCTAAACAGCAAGAATATCTTCATAGTAATACTATAAATAGAAGATGTTCTTGATTATGCAAACACTTTCTTCAAATAAACTTGTATTGCTTTTATTCCATGTAAAACCAGTGTAGATCCAGATCAACCTGCATATATGAGCTTAACAATCAGAATCTAGGAGCTTTTACATTTCTTGTTGTTTTTTTTCCATCAAACAACTGCAGACAGGTCTGGAACTACACTGGTCACACATAGGACATAAAGGTTTTGTACTACTTATCTCCCAAGATAAGAAATTATTTTCTAAGGAAGTCAAGCACAACCAAGGTATTGTTGTCTGCATTTTTACTTGCAATGTCAAGTGCAGAAATAAATACTGCATGAAAATAATTTTGTCCAAGCCCTTCGAATGGATGAAATTTTTACTTCTACAGCAGAATAAATCTCCATGGATTTGCAATCTCATTCGCTCCCACCTAGAGACACTATCATTAAAATCTACTTTACACTTTATCAAGATCATCTAACAACATCACACAATATTCATTTCAGTTTTCAAAGCCAGGTGTTGTAGCTTGCATTTCTGTGTTGTTTACTTGGTATATTTTATAAAAATGAAATAAAATCTTCCTTTTATCATGGACAGCATTCACACAGAATTTATTTTTGAATTTTAACGAAGATTTGTTCAGGGTTTTTACTGACAAAAACTGCTCAATTTACAAGTTTTAGTTGATCAAAAGTGAAGATCACCAATGCTGCCCATTTTCACAAGAGAATAATTAGGGATAATATACATGTATGTGTGACTAAAATGTCCCATACCCTTTTCCCAACCCCAAAATAAGACAACAAAATAAAGCAACTACAAAACAATGGATAAACAAAAGGTCAACAAGGCCCTTTCATACATGTAAGTGAGGTCTGGGATAAAATGTGAGGACATTATTGTTGAATATAGAGCGCTGTGTATATGGGATTCAAGCTCACCTTTCAGAAATCCTCTCTGTCCATAACAGCCTACAATCCAAACATAATTGGCTTTATTGCTACAATTAGGAAAGATTTTTGACTCCTATAAGAAACAGGTATCTTTCAATAGTCAGAACAGGTTAAGTGTTTCCATTTCACGGGAGAAGATACCTTATTTTCAGCTTTCATTATGAAAACTGCTCCTCTGGCGAAGGACTACCCTAAGAATCAACAACAAAAATCAGATATCTGGTAAAGGGAAGCAACTTACCATTATCTCCTGACTTTTCTGGTGACTTGCTTGCCAGCCTTGGGTCCAACCAGTGAGTCTGCTCTGTATTGTGACTGAAAACATGACAGCAGTATTTTTATAAACCCCATTTGAAAATCAATTCAATTTTCAATTAAAAAATAAACAAGAGCTATTACAAGGAGGAGGTATGCTCAACTATTTGAATTATTTCTTTGTAAAATATTACAAAGTTAGCTTTTGATATACTTTTTTTTTAATTAGAGGTTTCCAAGTAAAACAACTATTGCCTTCAAACCAATTGAAAGACAGTAATTATATACTTTGTGGGGAAAACATCAATCATAATTAAGAATTTGTCAATCCCTTAATATATCAAATATTCAGGTTGAAAAGCGTAATAACTGCAATTAGTCCTAATATACAATTTATTTCAGTTTAAAAATGTGAAGACAGATGCAAGATTAAAAACAATATCAAAATCTATGAAACAACAAATAGCTATTAACATACTCAATAAAATATGGATGACCATCTTCAGTCAAAGCCATCTCCCAGTTTGGTGGCAAGGGGCCGAGACTTTCTGTGCTATCTGTCCTCTCTAGTGGTTTACCCCTAAGGGGAGGCTCTGGCAGTATCTTGTTTGGCATCACTGGTGACTTAGGTGTTATGTCTGTGTTACTACGATTACGCCTCCGCTTGCCCTCAGAAGAGGGATGGGCACCTGGCAAAAGGCTGCCTATCGAGCTTGTTCGGCGTGGGATTTGACCTTGTGGATCTTTAGGTGGTTTTGGCGTTCCATACATATTACCTGCAAATAGGATAGCAATCATTGAATACAATTTCATTTTTAAAAGCTGGCTTATCCCTTTACTCCATATATGGGTTTTATTCGGTGTGCATCCAGTGTAGATCAAGATCACATCCATGCCATCTGGTCTTGACCTGAACTGTGATTCTTGGTCAGAAAAAAAAGTAAGGAATCAATAAGCATTCTGATCTGTCAGCACAGGTGTTCCTGCTGATCTGGATCTACATTGTTCACCCTTATTATAAATTTTTTTATCCATGAAGTGAAGGTTTTACATATTAATCAATCGAAGTTTCTCACTTTACAACAGTGACACTTAACTGTAGCAGCAGGCAAATAAGATAAATGTTGTTTTTTTTTTTAAATTATAAAATGAAATGCATCCTTGCTTATCTTGCCATCAAATTAGGTATTGTTATCATTCACATTGTTTAATAAATTCGTCACCTTGATGGCATAAGAGATATACCAGGTTTTTAAGCTTCTCAACACTTCTTACACCCCTCACCACTTCTTACATCCCTCACCACTTCTTACATCCCTCACCACTTCTTACATCCCTCACCACTTCTTACATCCCTCACCACTTCTTACATCTCTCACCACTTCTTACATCCCTCACCACTTCTTACATCCCTCACCACTTCTTACACCCCTCACCACTTCTTACATCTCTCACCACTTCTTACATCCCTCACCACTTCTTACATCCCTCACCACTTCTTACACTCAACACCTCTTCTTACACTCATAAATACTTCCTACACTCCTCACCACTTCTTACACTCAACACCATTTCTTACACCCCATAACAGTAACACTTCTTAAACCCCTCATCAGTTCCTACAGTCCTAAACATTTCCTATACCCTCAATACTTCTTACACCCCTCAACACTTTTAACACTTATCTTTACTTATTAGAGCCCCCAAAACTTCCTACACCCTCAATACTTCTTACACTCAACAATACTTCTTAGACCTTTCAACACTTCTTTCACACTTAAAACACTTCTATTCTGCTTCATTTTTAACGGTCTCAGAACATCCTAAAATTGACATGCAATGTTTTGTAAGTTAAGATGATGTTAAATAAAAACTAGTTTTAAGACAAGGCACAGTCGCACAGGAGGCAAATGATGTCAGCTAAGTGGAATGGTAAGCAGTTACAAGGGATTATGAATCTAGCTGTACTATATTTGGACTCATCATTACAGAACTATATTACTTACCATCAAACACACCACTCTCGAGCAAGCTTCCATTTTTCTCCAGTTCTTGGAACTCTTCCTGAGAGAGGAAGGTATAGTCTACACCATTCACTTCACCCGGCCGTGGTTCTCTCGTTGTACCTGAATATCATAACATAAAATATTTTTATGTGAAAAGTGCAATATACAGGTCTTTTGATTCAACACTTTTTTATTTAATTTTATAACAGCTGGATATTTATTCCTCAACACCCAACCTACACTCCAACCAACAAAGTGAACAGCATTATTTATTTATAGTATAGTATCAACTACTCAACAAGAAATAAAACTTAGTCACTTAACATGCAATCCTCAAAAATCAATGTAAGCGCAGTTTTAATTACTGAAAGAGCTAAGACAGAGTTGATGGATGGGCTTTAGCTGTTTCAATCAATAACATGTGGGGGAAGATGTTGCTTCCAGCTGACATGTTCTCCATACATCATATACTTATAGTCCACTAGTGTAATTGTATCCCCTACGAAGATGAAGGCCTATATCATAATTATTGTGACGTAATACTTTAGTTTAAGAAGTGTGTCTAAAATAAGAGCCGCTCACAATAAATTGGACCTCAAACAATGTTTTTGACTTGAGAAAATGACAAGCACGCATGTTTTGCCACGAGTTGCTGCTAAATCGTCTGTCTGTTGCTTTCCCATCAATGTGGCTAAATCATGAAGATTTCCGCAAAACTGTGACTATTTATATGTAAAATATAAGAATTGAATCATTTGTCATTCTGAATTTTCCATGACATAGGGCTCACAAATTTCCCAGCCCTGAGACATATTTAGAGAAATACTGTGATGTATTATAAGCATGCAAGACACCAGGGTCAAAGGCCATAAAACTGAGATTGGAGAGATCCTAAATAGATAAACTAGTGTCACCCTCTGGTACTTTGTCAGAATAAAATAATCCAAGTAGAAAAAGGGGCATTAACTCCATCAAATGTGATCTTTATAAATTTGACATCATCATCACCTTGTTGTCATAAGCAACATAATTTGAAAGTTTGATGGCAGTTATAGCCAAAATTAAGTTTTCGTGTCAAAATCTATGTTCAAAAAGAGGCTTAACTCCATCGAATGTGACCTTGACCTAAAGATTTTGGCATCATCATGAACGAGTTATCCTAAGAAATATCATTTGAAAGAATGATGAAGAAATATTAAGAAATGGCAAAGTAATAGCCAATGATAAGTTTTTGTGACAGAAAGACCGACAAAGCAATCCCTAAATTATATAGTCATTTCTTCGAAAGGGCGACATAAAAAGGTCAAACTCAAGCAAGTTAACTGCTTTACAATGCAGCTCTGAAAAGAGAAATATATTCAGCTATCAGAACGTTGTGTGTGAAAAAACAAATGACCCACATTTCAAGACATGTTATTCATTTTCCATGGACAAGTCATATTTGCTAAGATGTCTAGTGGTGGACAAGTGACTATTAGCTCTGAATGTCAAATACTTAGAAAGCTGCACTCAGAGTCTCAGAAATAATGTATGACTGTACAACTTACATGGCACTGTTCTGAGGTAGAGATTATCACGTATTGTTTGCTGCTGATCATGATCTATAGATCCTTTTGGAAATCTTGAACCTAAATATTGTCGCAAGTCTTTAGGTAGCTGACCTGAAATATATACAAACATACAATGATACAGTAATATTACACTAATATACATGTTAACATAAGTTTCTTTTTTCAACAACATTATTACAATCTACCAATTTGTGCCTTTTAACCTTTTAATCAACAGAAATACCGTTACTGCGTGGACTAACAGTGTAGAGCCAGATCAGTCCGTACATCCATGCCGTCTGATCAGGATCTGCACTGTTCCGTTCTAGGTTTAAAATAACACAAGGGATCTTAAAGTAACCTGATCAGATCCTGATTAGATGGCATGGATGTACCGTTGATCTGGATCTACACTGGTAGCACATGTTTTAAAATGTGTATAAATGGATGAAAGAATAACAACATGCATCCAAGGTCAATTCTCTAAATTAGTTTTGTGTCTGTCTGCAATAAAGTATTAACCAGTGTCTGGCAAGTTAAATGTTCTTAAAATGTTAAATGTCATAGGAGGACATCTGGTTACAAGTAAATGACTAACTTGTATTGGAGCATGTCATGTGGTTAACTTAATAGCAGATGAATTCAATTGCAGACCTTTGACATTTGCATGTTTCCATGACATTTCAAAAAAAATACAGTATATCAACATTTCATAAAATGAAGAGAACAGAATTGTTTAAGTGCCCACCCCCACCACCCCCACCCCCAACAAACAACATCAGATCTACACATTGTAATTGTTATACAGCTGTGTTTACATACAGTTTGATGATCTCATTTTCATGCATGAAAATCAATTAATGACTTGAACTGATCAATTGATTTTAGATGAGGGTATTAATCCTTTATTCAGCCACTCTAACATATCTCTTATCAGAATATATAAACATCAGTGTAGGGTAAGATGACCACAAACAAACAAATCAACATGTCCATGAAGGCCTTATACACAGATGATATATGGTAATAAAGTGCAAGTTCAGTTATCTCCAGTCAGTTTGCTTCTACATTTGTTCATTTCAAACAAGGTGGACCCAGTTCAGCCTCCACATCAATACAGTTTTCTCAGGTTCTAAGCTATTGCTGTTCAATTTCCTCAATAACTATAACAATTTTTATATTTCTATAAACAACATATGGAAAGGCTTGAACTCCGAGAAATGCCAGCCAGAATTTAACCCTTTCCTCCATATATGCATTTTTACTCATCTGCGACCAGTGTAGATCCAGATCAGCCGGCACATTTGTGCCATCTGATCAGGATCTGCACTGGTCACATTCAGGTCAGAAATAACCTAACAAATAAAAAAGCGAACAGTGCAGATCCTAATCAGACGGCACAGATGTGCTGGCTGATCTGGATCTACACTGTTCACCCACACAATAAAGGTTTATCTATGGAGGAAAGGGTTAATCTTTACTCCATGGATAAAGATTCTATTCTATATGAAACCACTGTAGATACAGAGCAGCCTGCACATCCATGCACTCTGATCTGGATCCACATATAGTAGTTTTTACATTCATTCAATAATTTCTATGAAAATTAATGAAAAGGAACTTTAAAAGCCAACGACAAAATGAAAATATTGAAAGCCTCCAATCATTGCTTACATCTTCATTTATTTCAAACCCCCAAAAATGTAATTCAATTTTGCTATGGTATAATCTGTACCAAATGTTCAGTTTTAAATTGGTGCATTAGTAGGTTGTACTGTCCAAACTGTCTTCTGTCCAACAAAATAATTAGGAATACATCATTCACGTTCTGTCAGCTTATGACAAGGGTCAGAGCTCAAATACCTCGGATTCCTTCAGGGCATTCTCATTATTGTTTTACTATAATGAATTCAGAATGTTTGTAAATAAAATAACACTAGTGAATACCATAAACCTCAATTGATCTTTATCATCTAAATATCTTAAAACATTCAATTTATACACATCTTAACAATAAGTCTCTGGGTCAGAGAAGTAAAATTGCAAATAGTTCAAGAAATTTATGTGAAAAAAAAAACAAAGATGCTTTTGCCTGAAAGTTGGAGATGAAAATAATAAGGACTTCACTGCTTTGAAATTAGTAATATTTAACCTAACTCTTATTACTATCTCTAAAGATAAACCTGTTATGGTCACAGATCTATTGTAAATCCAGATCAACTAGCACAGATGTGCCAGCCTATCTGGATCTACACTGTTCACCAATGGATGTTATAAAAGTCATACATGGAGTAAAAGGTTGGGTACTCTCAGGGGCTCCACTAGCACCTGAAATTCTATAATCAAACTGATAAGTCACTGATATTCTTTAAGCAGCAATACACTGTTTTCTGCAGTGACAAAAACATTATTTCACACACTCATGAATGAAATGGGGTGTAACTTCAACAAGAAGTAACGACCAAAATCTACAAATTTACCAACTTGAGACTTACTGTTTTGTAATAGTCTTACAATGTTACAACTTTTTATAACTTACCAGCTCATTTACAATACAGACTGCCTTCTTTCAATTAAGTTGGCAGAGCTGCTCGTTTATGTTTAGACAATCTTATTAGGGCTTCCCTTATTATTGCCAATTTGTTCTGCATGACCATGCATTTCATTAAACTGTGACTCCAACATAATTAATGAAAATAATCTGAAAAAGCCCTGGAATGTTGACCATACAGTAATATTATTGGCCCTCATTTCTTGCAAACAAGGCCACAACCTTGTGGTTCATGCAAACAGAAAATGCTTTGTCCAAACACGAGTTTAATGCTTGTGAAAAACATGCATTGAATAGACACTAAATATCAGCAGCAACAACAACAAACTGGATGCTTAAGCTTAGTTTCTACAACACTTACATTGTATAACCGCACATTTCGATTTCATGATTCACAAGAAATACACTAGCGATCGAACATTATGGATGTCAATAACCTAGAGCAATTATTTAATGAAGAGTATCTCATTAATAAAGCATGTTAGTACTTTATTCCTATTCTTAACGGTATTTGCGAAAATTTATCCCAAATAACAATTTTACAACATTTGATCACATTAAGACTTCTTCACAAAATTCAACTTATCCTTCCTATGAGAACTAATTTACACTTACTTACTATTACTTGTTTACATAATTAATCTCAATTTCACAAAATCTTTAAAATGAGTAACAAACAGTTAAACATTAATATTAAATTTAGAACATTACCCATATCCAATATCATGATTTCACAAACTTTTGATATTATTAAATAAGTACATGTGTAACAAGTTGAGGAGACAGCATCAATCACTAAAGTCGAGTCAGAGGATAGCTTTCTCTTCATGTAAATACTTGCATTTGATTTTGACAGACTGACAGCTTAGTCAATAGTGATTGACTGAAGATACATGTACATAGTGACTGCCTCTCTCACACTTATATAGTGGAGAACAGCATGTCAAATATGGACCATGTCACATCATCACTTGAACCAGGGGTTTTATTTGACCCTTGAAAAAGTTTTTTTTAAATCCCAAAAAATGTTCATTTTAACCCTTGAGAATTTCAATCAAAGGGTTGAGTTTTGTTATTATGTAAAGGCATTATTGTTTTGATCTTCAGATAATAACAGTGCTCAGTTCATCAGTTTGGCCCTCAAATTAAAGGTAAAAGTGAAATCCCTGTCACTTCATTGTGTTACACCAGGGATTTCAATTAATGCTGATATGTGCATTTCAATTCAAGCAAATACGAATTTTTCCACTTTTGACCCCATCTTATTCTGAGTTTTGGGTCGTTCTAATGCAGGAGAATTTTGTTTGAACAGATAAATATTGTGCCAGTTGCACTTTAATTGTAAAGTAAATATATATTTGTCTCTTGAAAGGAGTAGGTTCACAAAGGCCTAATATTGGCCTAAAAATATGTAAAATTTTAAATTTTGTTACATATCTTAAATTTTAATGCCATTGAATACATAGATGGTTATACTTTTCATATCTTAAAATTTTATATTGATTACTGCTAAAGGAGTTTGACCATGGGCCATCAAAATTGCTAAAAATAAGGAAAATGTGCAAAAATTCATATTTTTGTCCTTTTTCATAGCAGATTTTAGAGGATTTCGATAAGGGCACACTTCTCAACCAAAACCAAATTTTGACCATGAATTCAGCACACATTTATACAAAGAAAATTCTTAAAATTAGTTTGGTCGAAGCCTGTGCCCATTATGAAAATCACCAAAATATGATGAAAATTTAACAAAAAATTGCATTTTGGCAAACATTTTCAAATTTCAGACACATTTGTCATACCTAATTTTTTATTTTGGTTTATGGGTTTGTCTTCACTGTTTATCTTTTCAAGAAAACAACCATTATAGATTATAAAAAGCACACTTTCAGTGATGTAAATGCAATTATGAAAATTTGAGATAATTTGAGGCCAATTTTGAGCCTTCGTGAATCTACCCCTTTACTAAA
Organism: Corbicula japonica; assembly: GCA_038501625.1. Classification (NCBI taxonomy): domain Eukaryota; kingdom Metazoa; phylum Mollusca; class Bivalvia; order Venerida; family Cyrenidae; genus Corbicula; species Corbicula japonica. The sequence continues at coordinate 60,428 of JAZAYU010000469.1, forward strand.
ATGAAGTAAAAGCAATTTTATATGTAGTAAAGATAACACAACATACTAATGACTTGTGACCTGAGGTTGACTCCTTGAAGATTATCAATGGGGTCAAATGACCCCTGGTTTTCAAAAGCTTAGCTATTGAAACCCCAGAGTTACATCTATAGGAGAGAAATTAAATCAAACTAGATTTCTATAGCACTGCTTCATCAGACTGTAATCACTAGGTTGGAGTAATTAGTACAAAGGTGACATTTTTAACATATGTAAAAGCCCAAGAAGAAAAGTTAAATGCGGACAGAATGTGTGTAACGTTAAAATTCATCTGCTTCCCAAAGTTTGTTTCTTATTTGATTACAATCTCCTTTAACCAATGGAATTTAAAACTGTTATGTGAATGTATGTGGTACACTACTTAATACACTATTAGGTAATAGCTCTCTTGGCTAATTATCTGTAACTGGTCCACCGAATGTTCCAACTCTGGCTAGTCAGACAATGGCTGACACTAAATAGTCCCAATTTTTTTGCCTTTTGGGGCATAAAATGGCTAGTATGGCCTGAAAGGAACATGTTTAGTAAATGATTTTACTGACACACTGATAGCCAATTTATGATTGGAAAATATGCAATTTTATAAAAAAAAAAGGGCCCTGGTTTTAGGATGGAATACATGTAAAACAGTTTTGAAGTTCACACAGAAGTGAAAAAACAGACCACCAGTTTCAAGGTGTTGAATCTCTATTAATTGATACATGACCCCTACTTTTCTTGTTGGAAATGGAAACACTTAGCTTCAAAAGCATGTAAGTTAGCCCTTCATCAAATGGTACCAGCTATGATTGCCAGCCTTTTGAAACATGTCATGTTTACTATAGTTTATATAGGGAAGTCTATTTAAAGGTCCTACACCTCTTCTCCATACCATTATTTAAAACTACAGAAGTTCCTAAATGTCTATTAATAATACAGTTTTTCTGTTCTGCAAGTTTATGCACTGCCCTTCTAAGAAATACATGCTAGTAGCGTAGATATTCCTAAGGAACAAAACAGTCTGCTCAATGTACAATTTGGGGGAAAACTGCATGATTTAAATTAAAAGCTTGGTAAGGAACGGCGCCTGTATTTGGCCCCTGCTCTAAAGAAGGAATAGAAGCCTTGCTTTCACATAGCAATGTTTGACATTTGAGCACTTTGTAGAAAAAGTGCAAGGTCTCTTTCATAAAAAAATCACAGAAACAATACTAAGAATTAATGTGAAACAGAGGACCTGGGATCATTAGAAAAGCAAAGTTCACTTGGCTGGAGGCATCAATCACAGATGGGCCAATTATCCCCCAAGTTGTCACCGATTTAATTATAAAACATGCAAAATAAACAAAGCTAAACTGATGTAATCAGATGGCATTTATTTATTAGAATACATTAAAAGTTAAAGTGGATGAAAATTAATGAAGAAATTGACAAGAGACAACACACTGATTAATTGACAGGCAATAGCAGCGGATATTGGACTGAATAGTCTTGACAGTTTTTAATAAACTTTACATACATGTTTGGTAACCCAATACAGTTGTTATTACTTCCCAGTTTAATGTCCCTCCCGCCTCTTTACAAGGACATTATGGTGTGGACATACCAGCTTTCCATGGTGGAGGAAGACCCCAGGTGCCCCTCCAGGCAATTTTCAGGCTCGAGCGGGCACCTGGGTAGAACCACTGTCGTTCTGTAAGCTAGCTGGTTAGCTTCCTAACATTTAAGATCTTGACCCTGCTAGTCTTGAACTCACAGCAGTGAAGGGTAAGTGAATCTCAGTCGGAAACCTTAACCACTCAACCATGGATGCCCTCTAACCCAATACAGTACTGTATGTATGATTTATATACAAACTTCTTTAGACAGCAATGGAAGATGATTGTTACTGGAAAACATACTTTCAATTGGTCAGCTGTGGACAGTGTTTTTACCTTTAAACTCATATGTGAAACTCACAGACACGGACAAAATAATCATAGATTTTGTGTTTTCAGAGTATAACCGAAGCCCATTAGTTTTCACATATAATAAATTCTTTCATCTCTGTACTGAAGGTACTTACTGATCCCCTGGTAGTTTGTAATGGTAGGTCAAATTCTCAAAGCCATAATATACTTGCAACATTTCACAATTTTGTCTGATTTTCTGCTTCTTACTCGCTCCATTTACATCATGGTATGCTAGTTATAGACCCTGACAACCGCAACATAACAAAGCTGCAGTGTAATTACCTATATACATAGTGTAACTTCTGTAATATGTCCAAACATACATGAACTTTAGCGAATTGTTTACACAGCAACCAACTAAACTCTAATTCTAAAATTAAAACCCAGAATGAATGTTTAATTAAGCAGAGACAATTATTGTAAATTCTGATATGTACCTGGTCGGACAGATTTAATCATCACTGGTGATCCATTTTGACTAACTTGCTTCAACCATATAAGGGCATCTCTCAGAGTATATCCTGCAATCCTCTGTCCCTGAATCTCCAGAACAATATTTCCAGTTTCCAACCGACCACTATGGTATATAATTTTCTCATGTTCAATTTCATCAAGATAAAGGAAATACCCATTGTCAGCCCCACCAAGTAATGTAAGATGTAGTGGTTCATCTGGCAAAGCTGCCACAAGAGTTTCTTGTACCCGTAAACTCCAATGATTGGGATCAACCTGAGGTTCCCTTTCTTTTTCCCTTCCCACACTTCGGTCCCTAACAGGTTTAGCTGCTGGGACTGGCGGTGGCTGCTTGTTTTTCAACATAGCTTGAATCACATTTTTCACATTGTCTGTTTCATTAATTTCACCTCTATATTATTTCTTATAATATTTCGGATATGGTCGAAAAGTTGTCAAAACTTTCATATCTTGAACTTTGTTGACATTTTCGTGCACTGCCACTCATGCAAACGTAAAAGCATTATATTGTCAACTCATACAGAAGCTATATAGAACTCCATATCATCTGCAAACATAAAGTATTGGTTTAAATCACAGATTTCTTAGTACTTTAATAAATATTTCGTCCCGTTTCAAAAACTGTTACAAGAAACTCCATTATCACGCATGCGCATTCAAACCCGGAAAGAGTATGTTTAAACAGCGACAGGTAGGATTTTAATTCGGCTACACTTACCAAAGTACGACTCACAGTGATATTTTTTATGTGTCTCCCTTTTATTACCCACACCCTCTTACCAAGGCTTGACGCAGCTAGAGAAAACGTCTCTGAATACAATAATTGAAACTGATGTTCGAAATGGTATACGGACGATCCGGCACATCGCCCATTCGGCCCAGATTGGTGGACGTTACGGCCCGGATTTAAAGACGGAACCGTTCAGTGTTACAGGACAATCTTAAACGAAGTGTGGAATAAACTAGCGATTGAACCACTTCAGACTCGACTTTCACACCTCTTTTCACGAGCACTGTCGTCGGCACATAGGCGTTCAATCTGAAAAGAAAATATAATGTTATTATTAATTGAAAACAAACGAAAAGAAGAACAATGTGTCTTTTATTTTATTAATTACAAATATTTAATAAACAAGACGTTCTTTTATATACATTTACGTCCAACTTTATCAAAATGCGAATGGAAAACTGTACTGTATTTTTACTAATGTTCGAATGTAGCTTATTACAATTTTCATGTGAACATTAGATTACTGTGCGGAGAGTTATACACCCTAATATAAAACAGAAATTTTTAATAGAGTTCATTTTTAAAGAGAAACTATTATTTAAAGATGGATCGTATCGTCTTTAACTCTGGGCTTGTTATATGATATCAAAATTTAAATATGTGATTAACTGTTTTAATATTCTAAATATTTTGGAGGCTTTAACCCATCCGTCCGTCACATATATCCTGTCTAGAGCATATATCTTTGCAACCCCTCAGATTTCAACCAAACTTAACTAGTCTTGTTTAAGAACCGTGTCCATGCATAGAAGATCAAGGTCACACTCGGGTTACAAATTGTGAACACTAGGCGTATTGTTCACACCGTTCAACCAGATATGGTGAATGCCGTGGGTATGCCGGCGACAGTTGCGTATGTACATGCACGTTTTTCGGTGAAAGCAATATTGGCCTGATTTTTACATTTCCGCAATATCTCTTAGCAGACAAAAATATACAGATTGATCCCCTGTTTGAAAAGGAATTTACTTATGAAATCATGACGTACACAGAATATTATTGATAGAGAACATGCAGAAAAGGTGTGCACATTTTCGACAAAATATGTTTTTTGATGAATCGGCCTATCTTCAAAGATATTTAAACTGTTAAACTTGTTTCGCCTTGGTGATTTAGGTAATGACAACGGCTGTTAACAATGAAATATTGGTACAGATGAATGATGCAGTTTGGTTGAAGTATATTGGATAATGTGAACGACAGTCAAGTGAAAACGCATTTCGACGTCGCTGTTGCCTGTTTGATGCATACATTGTATAAAAATCTAGTATAAACATACCTAGGCTACGCCTTGTTGTGTATTGATAAAGAAAAATATTGAAAAGGTTAAATTACCTAAAAAACTTTAACAACAAAACACCCGATTTCCTGGTTGTATATCGCACCTTACGTTTTTTGTTGAAGTTATTTCAGAATTGTAATAATATTACGTATGCATTTTTACGTACACTTGTCAGACGAGACTTCCAAGCTTTACAAGTTCTTCTTCTTCTTCCCGGTAAGAGCTGGGATCTTGTAGACCGTACTTAGCTCTGCGAGACTGAGTATGCGTAATGGCGTCAGTCTCAAAAGATTAAAAATGTCTATTAAAATTATATACAAAACTGTCAATTTGGCTGTATGTTGTCAGGTCACTCCAGCAGGAGGGACCTGAAGGCTTCTTGGGTTGGCGCTGCAACAACAGATGAAGGGAGGTTGTTCCATTCTTTAGCCGTCCTAGGAAAGAAGGAATTGGCATATCTGTTGTCACTGATGCGTTCTTGAAAGAACCTATGGTTGCCTCTTGTGCGTGCGTCACTGCGCTGCAGGTACTTGTTCAAGGGGATGTCAACAAGACAAAAGTATATATCTTTGTAAATAAAGCGAATTGGAAGCTGTGGTTTTAAATAATTACTGAAAATAACTGAACTTTTTCTTGGAATTATTAAAATATTTCAGGTTTGCTAATAAAAAAGATATTTTATCAATTACATCATTATTTAGGAAAAAGGAGATAAGCTTGACCAATGTGAAAAAATAACATTTTCTCGCTTTACCAAATGTCCAGATATGCTTTAACTTTATCCAAAAATGGATATGTTCAAAATTTGCAGATTTGTTTCGGCCAGTCAGTTCAAATGCGCTTTTTTCAAATTTCCCATCAGTTTCCAAATTGCAACTTTTTGTCTTTTAAAGTAGACATGTTATTTTAACAAAATCATACAAATCAATTCTTTAGCAATTTCTTCACACTTTGATGCAATTTTGGGGTACGCTGACTATGCAAATACCACAAATAAATGAAGGATAAAACAAAGTACCATTGAACAATTTTTTTTTTACATTAAAAACTGGTAGGTTTCATTTTTGCCCAGTATATTATATTTAGTGGCAGTGGACACATTGTATATTTTTCTTGTTTGTAATTTGTCCTCTCTCCAAGAGTCATAAACTTCGTAGTCATATAAATCACCATCAACTCGTTGCATTATACTTATATTTAATTATAAAGTTTATGTCTTGCTGGTAGACGTCTCCTGTTGGTTGTATAGTCGTCACGAAGAAACAAGATACCAACACACCCAACTTTCCAGTTGGTTAAAGTCGGCACGAAAACTATTGTTAACGGCGAACTTTTTGGTTTTCTAACATCATTTCTGAATTTCTGCATTTTACGAAAGTTTCTGACATTTTAAATTGCTATAAGAATACATACTGTTTACACTTTTTTTATATTCTAGTCGGTGTATTTAGTATAAAATAGGCTTCTATGCATATATTACAAAATCTACTGTCGATTCTTGTTGATACTAAAATAATGGAGAAAACATTTTTTTTTAAATATTTTTTTAACAATAATTCTCCCTCATTAAGGAAGATGAATTTTACGATAATTACAGTGACCTATAGATATTTGCTATTCTTTTGTCAAAGATGTTGAAATGAGACATACTCGAGGACTCGTTATTTTCCGGTGATTATTGCTTAAAACCAAACGGATAGTCTGTAGCGGTATTTACAAAATAAAAATGCAAGTAGCCTAAATCTAGGAAATGACAACTCCGCCTGATACATATAACGGAAAATCTTTGCCATTAACGCAATTTAAAATAAAAAAAATCTTGTTCTTGATAATGACAAAAGATGAAAAGAGAACTTTGAAAGCCACCGAACACGACCAATTTGAAATTAAAGCAGGCTCAGTTTGATTGAGCCTGTTCATGAGCAGTAATGCATACATTACTGTATACGCCACCCAGCCCCGGGTTGTGCGCAACTCGATATTTACACCACTAAACAGTACAATTTTGAACCACCCCAACGGTGGTATGCATATGCTGGTGAACATGGAACCTTCAATGCGCTTTTTTTCAGGTTAACACCATTCCATGATCAGCGGCTTATGGTCCCCAGATGAAAGAATGGGGTTGTCCTAATGAGCAAACATGGGCGTAACTGAATAGAAAAGGATTTTACAGGGGATTACAGAGATCGCCAGAAAAACAACCAAAAACAAAACCATATCAAGAAGTATATCAATCGGCTGATTGAACAGCATCCAAATCTATACTGGCTGGGATATTAAAACCACCAATCTTGACTGGCTGAAATATTCAACCAAAAGTAATTTTAGGCGTACTAGTATCGTGCTCAATGATCTTCAAAGGATGTAACTGATAACAGCACTGATTGAATGTACGGGGAGACTTTTTACAGTCGTCACATGGCACAAACAACTCTACAGTGACATTTTTCAAATTGAGGAAAGGGGAACTTTGAAAGCCACCGAACATGGCAAATATGAAAGTATTGCAGACTGAAATTCGGTTTGAATGAGCATATTCATTGACAGTTATGGAAATGCGTATGTGTCTGAAAATATGGAATTAAATAATATAAAGTTTACATAGAGTTTTCACAATTATATTAAGAAATATATTTTAAATAAGTCTGTGGTCGATACCACAGACTTTATTTTTATCATTTTTTATTTCCAACCAAATTTCATATAATTCGCCAATCAAATTCCAGGAAATAGGAAGAAAATGCAGTGTTAGTATTCTTTATTTGCTGAGCCTTTTAGGAATAGTGGGTGATGTGAGGGTTGGGATTTGGGATTGAGGTTGGGTTGGAATAGGATAAATTAGATTAGATAATAATTGAAGAAGCAAATTTATGGTTAATGGTAGTAATACAAACTGTGCCTAAAGGGTTTGGCTACATTACAATTGTTATATTGATACAGTTTGCAAATAGTATGATTTATTAGGAAATGCCAGTTTCAGCCTAGGTTAAGTTTTGAAGAAAGACAATGTGCATTTAATGTCAGTTCCAGCCCAGGTTAAGTTTTGAAGAAAGCCAAGGTGTATTTATAACGTCAAAATGTTGCACTAGCCTACTGATTGTAAAACATTAAAACAAATGATCAATTTCAATCTTTAATTAAATCATACAAGTTACAGCACTTTTAGCATGACTAGAAATCACAACAAATACAAGAAGCATAACTCTATCAACTGGATCAAAATTTTATTTAACAACACATGCCATTTAATTTGTTTTTAAGCAGGTCTGGAGATCATAAAACTAAATCTGGAGATCAGTCTCAAATCTCAAGCATCTGATTGGCTGAAATGGCGACTGGTCAGATCCTTGAGATTTGAGACTGATCTCAAAACTTAGTTTTATGATCTTGGGGCCAGTTTATACTGTTTATACAGTGTTATCATGAATGACTTGAAATCACTTGGCATTCAGGTTTAATTAAGGATAGGGTTGCTAAAATTAACAAACACTGCTAGTTTTATGATGTTCCGAGCCAAGTTCCCATAACTCCAACACTAGCATTGTTTATGTTGACAAATCAGAAATAATATAATTTGAATAATTTTAATTGTTTATCTAATTCATTAAAATGACTATGACATACAGCACCTGGTAAAATCGAAACTATTGTTTCACAATATTCTAAAAACAGCAACAACAAACAAACAAACACATAATGAAGATGCGTCCAATTTTTACACCATGTGTTTCCAAGTGTTGCTTATTTTACCTAGACTAATTTCTTAATAACAAGGTAATTAAAATATTGTAATATTAATCTAGTGTATCACCTGTTAAGTGTGCTGAACAAGTGTGTCCAATAGGTGGATTCATAAAGGCTTAAAATGGCATAAAATGATCTGACATTTTCTTTACATGTTATTTGAAAAGGTTGTTTTCTTTCATATATCAGAACTGAAGAATAAAGTTTCAACCGAAATCAAAGTCAGAGAATCAAATGCTTTTTAATTTTCATATAAGCAAAGATTTTGCCAAATTTTAGTTAAATAATACTAAGCATTACTACATGTGTAAGTTTTGGTATGTTCAACTTGTTCAAGTGGTCAGAATTTGTTTCATTTTAGTTGGAAATGCTCCGTGTGCTGAAGTATTAAAAACTTCTAAAATAATCTTAAACACATTTCAGGCAATTTACAAGGCCCTTTTAATAACAGCTTTATAGGTAATCAATATTAAACTACTGAATTAACAGATTGAAAGGTAGTATAATTTGTGATATGTAACAAATCAAATTTTAAGTATCTTTAAGGCCTGTTCATTTTAACCGTTTTCTCTTTTGATATGCCTTTTATCACATCGGGAATCAATCAGTGTAGATCCTGATCAGCTTGTACATCCATGCATTCTGATCTGGATCAATACTGTTTGTGTTTTTCTCATAAATAACTTGAAGAATCCAAATGCAAAGTGAATATTTTAATCACTGATGTGCAGGCTAAACTGGATCGACAATGGTCTCCGTTTTAGCCATATGTTATCGATGAAAGGGTTAAATTGTTTTTAAAATGTAATTCAAGAAATACTGACCATGGATAGAAAATTTTCAACTAACCAAATTACAAGTCAATGGATTAAAGTCAATAACTTCTAATTCTTAACCATGGAAAAGTTTTTAATCTAATCATATGGGCTAACAGTATAGATCAAGATTAGCCTTAGCATCTAGGCTGAAGGTTATAAAGCTGAGCTTGGAAACCAGTCTCAAATCTCAAGCATCTGATTGGCTGAAATGGCGACTGGTCGCCATTTCAGCCAATCAGATGCTTGAGATTTGAGACTGGTTTCCAAACTCAGCTTTATAACCTTGGGCACTGAGCAATCTTATCTGGATCTAACCTATATGCTTCTTGGTCAGAAATAACCTAATAAATCTAAACACAAACAGTGTAGATCCTGCACAGACAGATGATTCTGAATCTACACTGCTTACCCATGGGATAAAAACTCTATCAATTATGTAATAGTTAAAATGCTAACCACAACAACTGTCATATTACTGTCTACATTATTCCCTATTCATACATTTGTGACTTCAATGCAAAGACTGCTGGTCAAAAAATCTAAATTACAGAACTGCTATTATATGAAAACAAGAAGCATAAAATTCACATAAACTTATACAGAAAATTACTCAAATCCAACCTAACAGCAAGAGAACCCCATATCTTAACATTTGGTACAAAACAAAACTGGTTTTATGATGCAGAAAAATTATATGTTGAACATGTTTGTGTCTATTTAAAAATCTGGACGATAATTACATTTAGATAAAATTTTAAACAATTGCTTTTATATAACATATTTTGACCACATTACATTTGGAGAAAAGTTGGTTACAAGGAATGTGTTGGATGTATTTACCTCTAAAATTTTAGTATCATAAAATATGAATGTCTCTGATAAAGTACACATTTTAGAATCAAATAAATATTGTATATTGCTGTCTTATAAATGCTCAAGAAAATGACTGGGATATACCACATACATGTATAGCAGACATTTGAAAACATGCATTATTTTTTGGAGTTGAGTATATTTCAACATAGAAGTAAGCAGCAACAACAACTAAAGTCACAACAACAACAGCAACATTAATAAACAAGTAACTTCACAACTCTACTCAACTTAAGCACTTGTCGTTTTTTTCTTGAGTTATTTAAAAAAAAAGTTCACTGCAGGCTTGGAATGTCAAATGTTCACAACATGAACATTATAAAAATAGTATACATATTACCTGCTTATTCATGTTTTCACATTTCCTTAAACAATTTAAGTCCATTTTTCATTCATATGATTAGAATAGAAATTTCTATATATTTTATCTTTGGAATGTTTTTTTCTATAAACAGTATCTATCTTTGTATTACTATAAATTGTATTTATCTTATTATTTTAAACAGCAATTACTATATATTTTATCTATAATCATATTTCTAACAGAAATTACTATCAATTTTATCTACTTCATTATTTCAAACAGTAATTACTACATTTTTTGGAACAGCAATTTATTTCAACTCTATCTACAATTTACCTATTTTATTTATTTCTAATGATCTGGCAGTTTTCTGGTAAAATATAACTAATGGAATTATTCATTTTACTCCTAAAATCAGCTGTACTATTTGTGAGACAGCATCTTTCAATAAATAGGTTATATTTACACACAATCATTCCTATATGTCTAGAAACAAAACTTTCAAGTCTTCTCACAAATTACACAATATTTCATAGTTATAGAATACATCACAAGGTGTCACCTGCAAACACTATGCACCAAGCAGACACTGATGAAGATTTCTGTTGTGATGAACAATTTACTCCATGAATGCTGCCTATATCTGATTGGCAGTCACGTCAATCCTAACCAGCATGCACATCAGGTCTGAAGGTTATAAAACTGAGTTTGGAAACCAGTCTCAAATCTTAAGCATCTGATTGACTGAAATGGCTCAGTTTTATAACCTTGGGTATCGGGTAATCTGATCAGGTTCTTCACTACACGTAGGCGGTTTGGAATTTATTAGGTTCTCTTTTAACCTTCAGCAAACAGTGTAGATCCTGATCAGATTGCACAGTTGTTCTGGCTGATTTGAATCCACACTGGTCATGCGTGGTATATATTCCATAGAGTATAGAGTTAATTAGGTAACTCTGTTTGGCAAAATATTTGATCTTGGAGAACCCATCAGAATCAGCATCTGAGTGATACATGGTGGATCCAAACACTCGCGTAAACACCTTTACCCAAGAAATACTTTACCCAGTTGCCATTTCAGCCAATCAGAAGCTTGAGGTTTGAGACTGGTCTCCAATCTTCGTTTTATGACCTTGAGTCAATATTGACCATATCTTCAACTTGTCACATACACATAAAATGGAAACTTCTGATCAATACAGTTCACCTACTGTGGTCTTGCCATAATGCTGTATCGAAGAACAGAATCATACAAAAGTTAAGCTTTCTCCCCAAATCTTTAAGTAAATGCAGTAATACTGCTATTGAAAGTTTGGAACATACAGATATAATACTGTATCTTACAACATTCAGAATATAACAAAGCATATACATCATAGAAATTTATATAATAGTAACTTGGAAACTAAAATGTGTGTTTTTTAGGTAAACAATTTGATCATTAATTGTATGTGTATACCATTTCTACACTACTTGGGAAAAGTTCATTGTTTTAAATCATGTGATTTTTAAAAATATATTATCAATTAACTTTTCATTTCTTGTATTATTGCTTCACATTGTTTTCAGTTAATGTTCAACACTGTGCACTCCTTTTGTTCTGATGTCATCATGTACCCAATAAACATATCGAGATCAAAGAAACAACATTCCACAACATAAAACAAGGTAATACAAGAAAAAAATGTCGCCATGCGCCGAAAACCAGGTTTTCATTGAATACTTATATGTTTGAAAAGAAAATATCTGGTTGGAACTGCTGAAACTGACAAATCATTAGGAAAAATCAATTTTTAGCAACAGTGTAAATTGAAAAGAAAGTAAAAAATCTTGTTTTGATGGGAGCAGAGGTGGGATACAATCATCAACCTGGATCACCCAATGCCGGAAATTTGTGTTGTTTTGAGATCAGACATGTAAGAAAACATTAAAAAAATTGTTGGTTGGAGGAAGGGGGGGGGGGGGGGGGGGGGGGTAGGGGGTAGGTCACTACTTTGATCACAGACAGGTAAAAATCAATCCCAGGTTGCGCCTTTATAAAAACTACCTATACACTAAGTTTGATGTCAACACGTCAAACCAAACCCAAGTTAAACAGAAACTGAATTTCTATTTTTAGCAGCAGTGACCAAGAGCTTGATCACAGACACATGGGAAGCAATTCCAAGTTGCATTTCATTCAAGATATAAGTTATTGAGCAGAAACTGAATTTCTATTTTTAGCAACAGTGACCTTGACCTTAATCACAGACACCTGGGTAGAAAATAAAAGTTGCCTCTTGATATAAGCTACCCATACACCAAGTTTGGTGTCAACAGGCCAAAGCAAACTCAAGTTCAAGCAGAAAATGAATTTCTATTTTTAGCAACAGTGACCTTGACCTTTACCAGAGACACCTGGGTAGTAATCCCAAGCTGCCTGTTCATATAAGATACCCAAATACCAAGTTTGGCATCAATAGGCAATTTAGCGTCAATAGACAACTTTCACATAAAAAATTAACAAAAATTCTCAGTGAAAAGGGGGTATAACTTTGGCAAAATATAGCCAGGGGTTATGAAACTTATCCTAATAATTGGTACTGTGATGTCAGACAACTATGTTAAGTTTCAAAGCTCTACCTTGAACGGTTACTGAGAAAAAGACAACTTTAACAAATAACTTAACCAAAATTCTAAGTGAAAAAGGGGCATAACTCTGACAAAATACAGTCAAGAGTTATAAAACTTGTCCTGATAATTAGTATTGTGATGTCAGATAACTAAGTTAAGTTTCAAAGCTCTATCTTGAACGGTTACTGAGAAAAGGACAACTTTAACAAAAAACTTAACCAAAATTCTAAGTGAAAAAGGGGCATAACTTTGGCAAAATACAGTCAGGGGTTATGAAACTTGCCCTGATTATTTGGTATTGTGATGTCAGATAACTATGTTAAGTTTCAAAGCTCTATCTTGAACAGTTACTGAGAAAAAGACAACTTTAACAAAAAACTTAACCAAATGTTGACGCCCGCCCGCCCACCCAACGACATACCCCAATCTAATAACCAGGATTTTTCTAAAGAAAACCTGGTTAAAAATCATAGGAGGGATAAAATGTGTACATGCTTAACCCTTTACTCCATGGCATAGGGCTTTTATCCCACCTGTGTCTTTACATTAAGATCTACACAGTTTGTTTTTAGATTTCTAGGGTTATTTTTAACCGAGAAGCAACCAGTGTGGGGTCAGATCAGACAGCAATTTGGTTTCATACATGATAAAACCCGTATATATGGAGTAAAGGACAAAGTCATCTCATAATCTCAGGACAAGTTGTTATCAAATACAAATTTAACAATTTTATACATAATACTGCTCAAAGCAAACTACCCCCACACTCCCCACAAAAAGTTACATTCTTTTGAGCGACTGCTGGCTAGTTTTTCATCAACTATCAGTCTATGCAATAATTAATTGGCTTCATGTATACATATATTGTTAAATAAAAATGCCAAACAGGAAAGCTACAAACAATAATAACTTATTGAATCAAATAATATCAGACATCCCAAAAGTTGCCAGACCGAAGGACCTGTCTGGTAAAATTTGGACCGGTCAGTCGTGATTTCTAATGTTATCAGCATGAATGTCAGACAAAAGCTTGAACTCCTAATACTTGCTAAAACCTTTTTAACATGTTTCGGTCCGACAGAATTTGTTTTGGTCAGACAATTTTTCATGTTTGACCAAATGTCTGACACTTTTTTTCAACTTTTGGGAAGTCTGCAAATTACTATCAAATTTTTAAACCAACCAGAATGTCATGTAGATACATGCACTTTAAATTGATGAGAACTTGGAAGTTCTTTAATTAAAAACAAAAACAATTCATAACCGATATTTACTGTAAAAGAGTGAGTATTTGATGAAGTTTGATCAATAACGCATTTCAACATTGCTTAACCCTTTACTCCTTTGCCCAAGGTTATAAAACTGAGCATGGAAACCCGTCTCAAATCTCAAGCATCTGATTGGCTGAAATGGCGACCAGTCGCCATTTCAGCCAATCAGATGCTTGAGATTTGAGACTGGTTTCCGATCTCGGTTTTATAACCCCCAACCCTTATATACGAGTTTTTGTGTGTATAACCAGTGTAGACATAGATCAGATGGCACATTCATGATTTCTGATCTGGATCTACAATAGATGCTTCTTAGTCAGAAATAATGATGTGAATTTAACTGCAAACAAGATGTGGATCTATGCTGTTTGGCCCTGGCTATCAGGCATATCCTATGGAGTAAAGGGTTAAGACTACTGGCAAATATTGGTCATCTGGGTAAGAAAAAACATTAGAGTAAATCAATGAATGGGAAACATAAATGGCAAGATTTTCTGTCTTAGACATTGCAGCAATTTGTAATTATCCTACATACAATTCGTAACACTGTGGATGCACTTATATTTGTGGGTACGAAGTTGTGTGGCTTCCAGTTAAACAAAATTTCATAAGTTTCTAAATGCTTGGTTTTCAGTTTTTTAAACTTCAAATCCATAATTCTTTATTATTTGGAAATGTTCCATGGATAGGTCTGTTCCCAAAAAATCCCACGAAAATAAGTACCTCACAAAAATAAAGGAATTTACAGTAACTTTTATTCCCAAAATTTAAATGTGTATAAAGAAGTGCTCACTATATGTGATTATGCTATGTGTACCTAAAAAGTAATAAAACAGGTTATAACAGTGAACATTAGCAACTAAGTAATTTTTTTAAATGTCAAACATCATCAACTATCGTCTGCCTCTAGTTGTTCTGCTTGGTCCAGTTCTAGTTGAAGGGTCTCCAAGTCGTTGAAACTTCCATGTTTGTTCAGTAGTACTGAATCTTCACCAAGCACCGTGCAGAGTTCAGCTAGTCGCTGCTGCATCTTCGGAATTCCAGCAAGTTGAGTCTCGAGCTTTTGTTTCTCCTCGTTGAGTGAGAGTCGGGTGGTTGTATCAAACTTCTCTAATCTCCAGCCACCCTCACCGTCAAACTGTAGCAGGTAGGAGTGAAACTTCCTAAAACATACAGAGCATTAATCTATTAAACTGTATCCAGCAAACAGAAAAGTCCCTCGCCGTAAAATAAGCAAGACTATGAAGTAAAGAAAGTTTGAATAATCCGAGTCAAAATGAGTTCTTGAGATATTGAGCAGAAATTGATCTGACCTTAACAGACCTGTAACATTTGACCAAGTGAACCCTTAAACGACAGGAATAATCTACTCAAACATCCTTTGAAGTTTTTCTATTACCAAAAACAAATTTAAGTGTGATGTGAAGGACACAATTCAAAAACAATGTCTCCACCAAGACATTATTAAGTTACATATACATAAAAAACTTCACTCTACTAATAACTTCACTCTACTAATATCAAACCACCAAGTCTTAAATCCTGGGTATATTTCAACTGACATACCATAGTGAAGGTCTATGTGTAATAGTAAGTAAAGTAATGCCCCGGTCTTTGATCGTTTGATATATCTTGCTTTCTACATCAATAGATACAGCACTTGTGCATTCATCCAGCAGAGCAAACTGTGGTCTGAAAACAAGATACAAAGTTTAAGAAAATAAAACATTTGGATCCAAATGATACAAGAAGTTTCTACATAGAAAAAGAAAAAATTGGTACAAGAAGCTAACAAATATTTTACTATAATAAAAGTGATTTTGCTTACGTAGATTAACAATAAACATAATTTCAGTTTTTGTGTTCGTTCATAAAGGATGTCAATTATCAAGTTAATGAATCTAGTATGTTTCTTCGCATAGTCGATCTATTTCTATGTGTACAACATCAAATAAGAATGAATGAAAAATTGTCCAACAATTGCTTTGTATTTAAATGTGAGGCTACATTGGTTGATTTCACTATGGTATGTCAGTTGAAATATACCCAGGATTTAAGACTGAGATTAATGCTGAAGTTGTTAATATAAAAATGATGCCTATTTCTGTGTGTTTCAATACTTGCTGATTGGTTTGACCAATGTAGTTGCATATGACATTTTTACTCAAAAACAGGTTAAATTGTTAAAGAAATAAGTAGGATGCATGTCAAATTGTGGAATCAGACCACACTTAAAGCCTTAGCCTTACAAATTCAGAAACAGAATCTCTGATAATGACAAATAAAAAATTATTGTTGATCAACATAATGCAGCAGAATCTAGTGACCATGCCCCGACATTGTGATCAACTGGCACATCACTCGAAGTATTATAATAGGAACCCCAACTAACTTTCTCTGACAGTAAGGATAGTGAACAGCTGAAACTGAAAATGAAAACATGGTGTAAAATGCATACCTGTGGTAAAAGATCCTGGCCATGCCCATCCTTTGTTTCTCTCCTCCGGATAACACATCCTTCCAGTCACTCTCAGCATCCCAACCTAACAACAATCAACACAAATCATCACACAATGACTATGTGTTGAAATCAGAATGACTGAATAAAACTGAGACTTTTAGAAACCAGTCTCAGATCTCAAGCAAGCCACTGGTCAGTTCTAAACCTGGATCCAATTTCTACCAATCAGATTGCAGTTATCTGATAGTTGCTGCCAATCATTTTATTATAAAATGATTACATACATAAATTCAATGAACTGTTTTTTTTATTGAAACACAAGATTAAATATTACATTCAACAAAACATACAAATATTAACATGTTTGATGTTTAATTAAGACAGTCAACAATTACAAAATTTTGATAGTCTTTTTTTACAAATTTGATTTTCATCAAATATGATGGAAGCTAACATATGAATCATTTTTGACCAGGCCTTAAACCTTTTTCTCCATAGATTAATGCTTATATCTTGTGTGCAAGAGGTGAAGATCCAGACCAGCCTTCACATTCATGCAGTGTTTGATCATGAGCTACACTGATCACTTTTAGATACTTTATCATTTTTTTGTGTCCAAAAGGTAAACGGTCAGATCCTGATCAGATTGCTTGGATATGCAGGAAGTCTGGATCTTTTCTTGTCATATATGAGTTAAATGCAGCATTCATGTGGGTAAAGAAAGCAGAGCTCCCCGACTCATTGGTCCACATCTTTCACTTCACATAAGGACAAGAACTACATACCACCTTCTCTCTCAACCACATAGCGCAGGTTTACAATATCTAGAATGTCATGCAGGTCCTGTTCTGAGAACCCCTTGTTTCTCATGTCCTCAACCGTGTCTGGATAAATCACCTGGTCCCGCAATGTCCCTATTGACATGTATGGTCTGAAATTACAGTCAAGCAATCCTTAATAACTACTTAACAAGGGAAAAACAATCATAGTGTTAACTTGAACCAGTCAGACACTGCTCTTATCTTTGACCCTAGAATAACAACATAAGGTTTGTTATCCTAAATATACAGTGACTGTGGCATATATACAAACTGTGCCTCTGTAGTATATAGATAAACAGTACCTCTATGGCATAATAACAGTATTTATGTGATACATACATAAACAATTTCATTGTGGCATAAATACAAACAATACATCTGCTCTGTGCTATATGGACAGACAACTGTACACAACATTCAGTCAAACAGTACCTATTTGGTAATGAGTCAAAGATTACCCCTGTATTATATAGATAAACAGTGCCACTTTGTGTTATATAGACAAACAGTGGTATGCAGAAAAACATAGTCACTGTCTTATAAAAAAGCAGTACTTCTGTGGTAAACAGAGAAAAAGTACCTATAGATGTGATACACAAACTAAACAAACAGTACCTCTGTGGTATATAGACAAACAGTACCTCTGTGGTATATAGACAAACAGTACCTCTGTGGTATATAGACAAACAGTACCTCTGTAGTATACAAACAGTACCTCTGTGGTATATAGACAAACAGTACCTCTGTGGTCTATAGACAAACAGTACCTCCGTGGTATATAGACAAACAGTACCTCTGTGGTTTACAAACAGTACCTCTGTGGTATATAGACAAACACTACCCCTGTAGTATACAAACAGTACCTCTGTGGTATATAGACAAACAGTACCTCTGTGGTATACAAACAGTACCTCTGTGGTATATAGACAAACAGTACCTCTGTGGTATACAAACAGTACCTCTGTGGTATATAGACAAACTGTACCTCTGTAGTATACAAACAGTACCGCTGTGGTATATAGACAAACAGTACCTCTGTAGTATACAAACAGTCTCTCTGTGGTATATAGACAAACAGTACCTCTGTAGTATACAAACAGTACCTCTGTAGTATACAATCAGTACCTCTGATGTATATAGACAAACAGTACCTCTGTGGTATATAGAACATGGAAGACGGTGGTGGTTTATGAAGTTTTCCATCATATACTGGCCAGAGTCCGCTGAGTATCCTGAATAAGGACGACTTGCCACAACCATTTGGACCCGTAATCAACAAATGCATACCTGGCTCCATCTAAGAAAAAACAAACATAATGTTCAACAACAAGAAATTTTTGTAAACATGAATGCTCCTTGAAAGCAGTCATTTAGTTTGCAAGTTATACAGATAGTTGTAGGTGACTGTGACCTTGACCTTTCACCTTCCAGAAAAGGGTCACATCCTTGTCAATCCAATTAACCTACCAATTTTGAGGTCACTAGGCCCAATCCCATCCCCCAAGTTCCCTAAAAATTGATCATGCAGCGGTTGATTTTGCAATGAATGTCACTGTTGACCTTTAAATTATAAGGTGTAAAAGTGTGTGTTATAAGTGGCATTACTGGCATTTTTTCAGAAATCTCAAAGAAAACAGATTATTACCGATTTTAAATTTAAATGAATCTAATTTGCTCTTCAACAATGGACGTTTTGATAATTTATCGATAAATTCTGAATATGCATATTTGTCAAAATTTGAAATCCTTTGTTCAGAGCATTACTTTGAAAATGTTTAAGAACCTTGTCTAAATTATCATACAACTTTTCACCTCACTACAGCAGAGTGTAGTGTCCAAATTCTGATAGCGAGATAGACAGATGAAATAATAAGTAAGGCAAATATTTAAGGTAGCTGACACACATGAATTGCAAGAGTAAAAGTTAGAATCTATTTTATTTTAGATCACTATTCCCTAAACAAAATGAAACAGCTAATAATATTTAAAGCCAACCTGAAGAGACAAGCTTTTAACGATGACATCTCCGTTTGGTGTTATGATTGGCATGTCTTGTATGAGTATGTTACCATCTGTCTCAACAACTTCTCCTGCAACACAACACAATATAAGTTAACATGTGGTGCCAACAGCTACAAATATGAGCACTCAGTTTAACTCACAATATGGTAAACTTGCAAAGCCAACTGCTACAAATACATGTACCTGCCGAGAGTCTATCTCACAATATGTAATACACGTGAAGTCAACGGCTACAATTCCAGCCCAGAGTCTATCTCACAAAATGTAATACACGTGCAGCCAACAGCTACAATTCCAGCCCAGAGTCTATCATAGAGATATCTTTTAAAGAAAACCTCCATACCAACAGCGCACTCACTGGGTAGCATGTGATGTGCTGGCTAATCAGGATCTACACTGGCCGAACATACAATAAAACCAATGTATATGGAGAAAAGGGTTAAGAGTATCTTAAAATTCAGCTGGTATAACTTTATTTTTTGTTGTCATCAGTACTGAGGCATACCTTTAGCCACTAGAGGCCCCTCTCTTTTCTCCAATAAAATTTTCCCTGGTTTCTGTTGCATGTCTTTGGCCACTACATTACGCTCGTACTTTCCTTTACGTACATCATCAAAAACTTCAAACATCTCATAAACCCTGGATGTATAACCTGCAAGCTCAGTTATCTGAAACAAATTTACAGCTGCATGAAATTAATCATTAGGAAAAGATACCTTGTTGTACTAGAAGCTAGCAAAATTCTAAGTTATAACTTATTTGTAAGTAATTCCCTGATGAAGTTTTAAATAAACCGAAATGTTGAATTAATTTGAGAATATAGTTAAGTTTTCATGTTTGTACAAACTTATTAATTAATTGAGTAATTCCATTGTACATGTATTCTATTGTTTGTTTTCGTAGTACCTGCTTCTGAAAACTAAGCATGTTAGCACTGTAATCTTTTAATTTTCATTTGTTTTTAAGGCGGTAGTTAATTTTATTTGAAGATTAAAAGTACATGTACAACAACTATTGCAAAACATAAGTGAAGTACTATTCAATGATGAATGAGAAAAAAGGCTGAAAGTGGCATGTAAATTCTTTTTCAAAAAATCTATTTAAAGTCAAAATGAGGAAACACTGAAAACCATCCTAAATTTCTAAAAGCTTTCCAAACTCTTCTAAAACAAGAGGATGGTGAACAATTATAATTATACCCCTAAATTTATCATCATCCCATGACTGGAGACCAGTCTCAAATCTCATGCATGTGATTGACTGGAAATCTCAAGTCTCCATTTCAGCCAATCAGATGCTTGAGATTTGAATCTGGTCACCAGATTTTAGTTTTATGAACTTAGGGACCAGGGTAAAAAGTGATTCCACAGAATCTTTAATTCTGACATTCACTTCAAATCAACAAAATGTCATGCTTCAAGTTTTTGAGATCACTTTGGGTGCTGTTACCAATTACACTTGACATGTGTAAGTTAAAGTCAGTCGACATATCTCTACATTCTTATGATGGTTTTCACAGCTTGGTATTCTGTGGGGGACCCAAAAGTTATGTCAGTTTGGCTTCCTAGATTCAAAATAGGCTTATAGGCTCATTAAGGGCTACAGAGACCCCCTAGCACCTACTTCTTTGTAAGAGGAAATCATTCGTTCTATGGCATCGGCAGAGTTAATGAGCAGGTTTCTTGCTGTGGTAAATGCCCTAGTCCTCTCGCTTACTCCACCATCTGGATCATCATCAACTTTTGAACCTTTTCAAATGAAAATTGCATATTTCATTAATTATTATTCATTGATTTCTTCAAACTCTCCTCTCTCCATTTTGTTGAAAAGATGCTTCCACAAAAATAATACTTGAAGAATTTTCAAATAATGATTTTCGAAAACCAATTAGACCTGATTTTATTAAATCTATACATGTGTTTATCATATTCTCATAGCATTTTGAAAGTTTTTAATAATACTTGTTCTTTACAAAAGAACTAAAATATATCCAAAGGAAGTTTAAAAATCTCTGATAGCTCAAGTCAAGATAGTGAATTTGTATCAGTAAGATAAAATAAGACTTACCATCTGACCTGACTCCAGCAGTTGCGATGATAGGCACCGCCACCATTATCAATCCACTTGCACTCCAAACGTACTTCATGAGGAACTGCTCTAACATGATATACCACAATCGCTGGCAAAATATCACTTCCATCTGTTTCTTTAGTCGCAAGTAACTTCTCTGTAGAAGGTTTAATTCAATCTGAAATAAAATGATGGTACAATACAAATAATTATGAGAAGTGGTATATATAAAATATCTTTAAATTTGAGTGAATAATTGCTCCAATAAAGTCCAGGAGTCATAAAATGTACATTTAATTATTTAATCCTCTATAATATTATGTCTGCCATGACCTTTGAATTGTGCCACTTTTTTACTGAAGCGATGATGATGAGGTGAATGTTGGCAAGATTTAAATCAACAATGCTTGAATGACGTTTTTTCATTTCAGTGCAATTTGCTGTTAAGATCAGTGATTTTTGTCTAAAGTTAATTACTTACTTTTTCTTTATACTAAACTACAGACTTCCCGAAAGTTGAAAATATGTGTCAGACATTTGGTCAGATGAGATGTGAAAATCTGTCTGACCGAAACAAATTCTGTCAGACCAAAACATGTTATAAGGCTATTTGCAAGTATAAGGAGTTCAAAATTTAAATTTTTGTCTGACATTCGGTCTGATAACATAAGAAATCTAGTCTGACCGGCTCAAATTTTACCAGACAGGTCCTTCAGTCTGGCAACTTTCGGGATGTCTGAACTATGAAATCATCTCGTAAACAAGGTTTATCCCAGAAAGGTTATATGAATACCTTATGTCCACCATAGAATGCTATTTCTTCTGCATTTGTGATAATCCTTGACTGCATGTATCGAAGATAACCTCTTCTTTTAGCTTCCTCTGCAACCAATTTTCCAAACTTTGGTGAAACTGCTCTAAGAATTTCTGCCGTAACAAATATCACAGTTGTTGCAACAATCGTTGGTACAGATGAACTAGCTCCTCTGCTGGAAGCTAGGCTGTATAATGTGAAAGACATCAGGGCAACATCCAGTAACGGTTTGGTTATATGTGAATAAAGATGTGCTAGGGATGAAGTGAAAAGTGTTATATCTTCTGTAAGACATTGATCTGCATTTGGTAATCTGCTGTCCAAGTTACTGACTCTGTAATAAGTTTGGTTTTCAAAATATGCCTCATATGCATGATCAACTAGTCTTGTTCTGAACACAAGAGCCAACTGGCTCTCTAAGAATCTAATGAGACTATTTACAAACGTTGCTGGTATAGCAATGCCTATCCACTGGGCAAGAAGAAGCAGGAATGCTCCCACATCTCGTTTCACTATAGTTTTTACTATCCGCCCATCCAGTTTTGCAACATGGATCGATAGGAAGGTGCGAATAACTAGAGTGCAAGTGTGCAGGAACAGAATTCCCATTTCTTTGCTCCATACTCTGGGTATAATGAATTTCAGTAAGTACCGTAACTGTTTGTAGAAACGTTTATCGACGTTGGGCACATCTTTTTTAGGTGAAGATTTAGCA